>NW_010729317.1:5677-89218 GCF_000365185.1 Nelumbo nucifera
ATATAATATACTAATATATTATATTATAAATGTACATTAGTCGACATCCTCTCGACATTATTGACATCCTGTCGACATAATAGGAAAAATTGTCTTTTTTTTGGTTATTTGGACCGATTTGGTCGACATTTTCGAAATATAGGAAATGTCAACCGAAATAATGTAATTTTTATATTACCATCCATTTTCATGTCGGTGAGCCTTGACACCGACATATGTTAGGCGACATTAGTGACATTTGAAACCATGGAGGCATTCTCCACAACCACTTTCCTAAGAGAGCTGTGTTCATTTTCTGTCTGATCCTTAATTCCAACTCCCTTATTTTTTACCTTTGCATACCACTTCCCTACTTATCCAATGATCTCTTTTCTCTCCCCCCTGTTCCTACAAGAAGTCCCTATGATTTTGCATACACTTGCTAGGATCTTGGTAAGCTGGTTAGAGTTGATCTAATCAAAGTGATTCTGCCTCCTAGAGATATCCTCTAGAAAACAAGCTTTTTATAACATCTTTCCATCACTAAATTCCAAAACCTAAGATGTTTGCACACTTTGCCATTTCTCCATCCTCCATATTAATTCCAGCTATGCAGCTTTTTTCAAAGTTTTTCTTTGAATTTGACATTCTTTCAAAGAGCTGCACCAAAAGCTTAAAATTTTTTCTCCAATCCACTTCATTTCCTTCACAAAAAAGTTTGGTATCATTTGCGAACTGTAAGTGGGTAATTAGCACTCCATCTCTTTCTACTCTCCACCCTTGCACTACTCCCCTCAAGTTTGCCCTCGGTATAATTCTGCTAAGGACATCAACAATAAGTGAACAAAGAGGGAGAAAGGGGGTCTCCTTGTCTTATTCGATGCCTAGCCAAAAAGAAATCTACCATTGTGCCATTTACTAGCACTGAACAATGACAAGTTCTCAAGCATCCGAATATCCATTTGCATTGCACCATCTCTCTCCAAACCCACATTGAATCAAGACTTCAATTAAAAATGTCCAATTGACTAGATCATAGGCTTTTTACAAGTCATGTTTAGGAATAATGCCTTTTTTCCAGGTAGACCTTGATAACAGGTGGACTAGAATCTTGTGAAGGGATAGGGGAATTAGTTGGGAAACGAGTCCTTAATGGGATTCCTCGGGAGGCATAGTGACCTTGTGGAGAGATGAGGTCATCGAGGGATTTGAAGAACTTGTTGGTAAATTCATAGTGTCCATTAAGTTTTGATAAGTGGCTGATGACTTTGAATGGGTATTGATAGATATTTGTGGTCCTAATGGATATAGAGAGAGGAATGAGATGTGGAAAGAGTTGGGATACATCAGAAGACTTTGGGAGGGACCCTGGTGTGTAGGTATAGGTAGGGATTTCATTGTAATTAGGTTCACTAAGGAGACAAATAATTAGAATCAAAGAATCACTACATGTATGAGGAAGTTCAATGAGTTCATCAACAACCATGAGCTTAAAGAGTTGACTCTCTTGCATAATAGCTTCACTTGTTCCAACCTTTAGGCAATTCCAATTTGCTCAAAGCTTGACAGATTCTTATTCACTGCAAATTGGGAGGAACATTGGGGAGATCTAGTTTCTATAGCCTTTACCTAGGGTAACTTCTGATCATTGGCCAATTTCCATTAGTAAGGAGTTAGGTTGTAGAGGCCTAACCCTATTTAGATTTGAGAATATGTGGTTGTCATTTGGGATTTGTAGAGAAAGTAAAGGATTGGTAGAATGAAAGTAATCCCTGGTAAAATGAGAGGGGATGGAGTTCCATTGGAAGCTAAAAGAACAAAAAGCAAAAATAAAGGAATGGAACGCTTAGCAATTTGGGAGAATAGAAGAAAGGAAACAAGAGGTGATTAGCCAAATTGATGATTTGGATGCTAAGGAAGGAGAGGGGACTTTTGAGGAAGGGATAGGGAGGTAAGATGGGAGTTAAGGAAGAAACTGGAGGATATCCTGTTTGAAGAAGAAATTAGTTAGAGACAAGTCCAGACAAATGGGTGAGGGAAGGGGATAGAAATACAATGTTTTTTCATTCTTAGTAAAATGGGAGTAGAAAAAGAAAAATTTTATCTCTAACTTTATGGTTTATGAGGTAATACTCACTCAACAGAATGAGATAGTAGGGCCTTTATGGATAATTTCAAATTTATTTCTAGATCGTTACTTGATAGAATGAGATTAGAAGGGTTGGATTGGCCTAAATTACTTGAGGACCTTAAATTATGGCTTGAAAAGAATGTTGAGGTGGAGGAATTATGAATAGGTCCAATGCACTTGGTCCAGATGGATTTATAATGGCTTTTTATCGGGACTGATGAGACATACTCAAGCATGGTATTCAAAGGGTTTCTAATGAATTTTTTTGGGAAAGGGTGATAAATTCCAGTTAGAATTCAAGTTTCATTGCTTTGGTCCCAAAAAAGAGTGGTGCAAGTCACCTAAGAGAAGGACCATGTTTGGGAGTGCTTATGTTAAAAATAAGTGCTTATTCGAATAAACACTTATTTGCTTTTGGCACCCTACTTTTTCAAAACAAGCACTTATTTTATATTAGACATTTGGTGTTCTTTTTCTCCAATCACTTAAATAAGCAATTGTGACTCTTTTGTCCTTTATTTTCTTTCAAATTTTCAAAATATCCAATCCAAAGTGAATGAATAAAAGTACTTTGATAGAAGTGCTTTATAAAAGTACTTTTATAAAAGTGCTTTCCTAAAAGTACTTCCATAAAATGCTTTTATAAAAGTGCTTTTATGAAAGCATTTCCATAGAAGTGCCTTTATAAAAGCATTTCCATAAAAGTGCCTTTATAAAAGCGTTTTCGTAAAAGTTCTTTTATAAAAGTACTTCCGTAAAAGTACTTTTATAAAAGTGCTTTCATAAAAGTGTTTTCGTAAAAGTGCTTTCATAAAAGTGCTTTCGTAAAAGTGCTTTTATAAAAGTACTTACGTAAAAGTGCTCTTCTAAAAGTACTCATGTAAAAGTATTTTAACAAAAGTGCTTTCTTAAAAGTACTTTTATAAAAGTGCTTTCATGTAAAAGTACTTTATACAAAAGTGCTTTTGTAAAAGTGCTTTCATAAAAGACTTTCGTAAAAGTGCTTTCACAAAAATACTTTCGTAAAATTACTTTTCATAAAATTACTTTTTATAAAAGTGCCTTTGTAAATTTTTTTTGTAAAAGGGTATAATTGGTATTCTAAAAATTCACTAGGGACAATTATGGGAGAAAAAAATTGAATAAGTGCTTATTGCATGAACACTTAAAAAAAACTGGAAATGTGGGCATAAAAAATATGCTATTATTTTTAAAATAAGTACTTATTTCAGGCTTATTTCCCAAATACCAAAAAGTGCTTAATGGTGTGGTCCTCGCCCAAATAAGCACATATTTTTAAGCACTCCCAAACATGTCCTTAGACCTATAAGCCTGGTAAAAAACTAATAAAAAATTATTGCTAAGGTGCTCTCTTGGAGGATTAGAGTAGTGCTCCTTAACATTACTTCCCTTAATTAAGGTGCCTTTGTAAGGAATAAACAAATCATAGATTGGATTTTAATTGATAATGAAAGTGTGGAGGATTTGAGAATAGTTGGAAAGAAGGGTTTGGTTTGCAAGTTGGATCTATAAGAAGGCTTATGATATGGTTGATTGGTCTTTTTTGCTGGAAGTGTTGGAAAAATTTGGATTTGGTGAGAGATGGTTTAAGTGGGTTCAAGGATGCATTAGGACTTGCCACTACTCTATTTTGGTGAATGGAACTGTAGTGGGTTGTTTTCTAGCCACTAGTGGAAGTAGACAAGGGGACACACTCTCTCCTTTCCTTTTTAGTTGAATTGCTGAAGTTCTAGGTAAGCTAATTGAGGGGGTGGGGAGTTGGTAGGGATAGAGGGTTCAAAATCATTGACAGTTTGTGAAGGTGGTGATATCAGGTGGGTGAGGAATTTGAAGTTGGTGATCCAATAATACCCCTTCTAATCGTCAACCCATTCGGTCTAAGGCCATTGTGACCAAAATCGACCCATCGCTACTCATGCAGGCCCCACACCAGATCAAATCTCCATTAACTAACACCCTTGCCTCTTGAGCCCATTTGTCTCCCTTATTTTCGGGCCACATCTTTTGGCCTTCCTCTTTCCTAACCTCAACCCCCTCCACGTGTTTACCCCTGTTCTTTTCCACCTCCTCCCTTCCTCCCTTCCTCCCAATATTCCACCTCTACTCTTATCACCCCCACCTCATCATCTGTTTTCTGATCAATAACTGAAATTTATATTATTAATAGAAATCAAGATTACATACTCTAGGGAGAGATAAAATGACTTATCTCTCCCCAGAGAACCAAAAGGAAATTACAAAGTTGCCCAAAACAATTGACCCCTTCCCTCCCCATGCTTGCCAAGTTATCATCAAACGCATTTGCAGTTCTCTTCACCCAATGAACCTGAATTTCCACTCCCCTCATTAACCACTTAACCTCCCTCCTCTCATTAGCCTAGATCCAAAAACATTACCCTTAACTAATTTAACAGTAGCTGTAAGTCTCCTTCAATAATCAACTTTTGAATATCCAACTCCTTTTCCTTCCTTAATCCAACTTCTTTTCATCTCTTATTACACCTCCAACACCTGAGGGTCCTTGATTGCCTTCACTACTCCCATCAAAGTTTAACTTTATTAACCCTGGGGCTGGAGGTGACCACAAAGGATATACCAATGACTTAGCCGACATAGAGGATACCACTTCCTTCCAATTGTTAATCAACATACCTGTGGAGACATCAACAAACAGGTCCAAAGTTTTCAGCCATTGCATCACCCCAACTGTTATGACCTCAATCAGCTCTTCTTTCTTTCTTACTTTTCAAGAGAAGGTCCTTAGATTCCTTTCCTCCCACAAAGGCCAACAGATGGCAGCTCTCACACATCTTCACATGATTTTACCCCTTTTCTTTGGCCACCTCAAGAAAGAAGCAGCAAACAAGCCTTGTATACTTGGAGGAGGGAGCCACCTGTACTCAAATAAATCCATAAACCAAACCCAAATATCAAAACCAAAAGAGCAAGAAATTAGTAGGTGGTAGGGGCTTTTACCATTGGCCTTGCATAGGATGCACCAATTTGGAGACAAGCACCTATTAGGTCTTTTCCTTTGGAGTATATCACATGTATTGCGTATTTCCAAGGAGGCTTCCCAACAAAAAGCTCCAATCCTTGGAGGGATTGGTTTACCCCAAACTTCCTTCACTGGGAAATTTTGAAATCTACTGTTGGCGGGGTGCATCATAGACTTGAAGAAGGAGGCACAAGAAAAGACACCAGAGGGGGATAAGGTCCAAATCCTACTATCCCTTTTTGAAGGGTCCAATACCACCCCATTCAAGATCTGAACTAACTCCAAAGCGTTCCTAAGTTCTGAATCCCTAAGGCTTCTTCTAAGACCCAAATCCCAATCAAAACCAAAATTGGACTCAGAAGGGACCAAAAAGGAAATCACAGGTTCCCCTTTAAATTGGGAGAGAAAATAGAGGGAACTTTATCTTTTAATGATACGTCTCCCACCCAAAGGTTTTCCAGAACTTCACCTGGTTACCAGAACAAAGATCATACCTAATATGTTGCAAAAAGGGAGATTGACATGTATGGATCTCCAAGGCAAGGCTCTGGTAGTCCTTGCCACCAGTCCAGAGTCCCACCCATCATCTGCAAGCCCATGTATACTCAGTATTACTTTAGCCAACAACTTATCTTTGTCTTCTTCTAACCTCCATAACCACTTTCCCAACAATGCTTCATTTCTTTTCCAAATGGTACTTAGTCCCAAGCTTCCTTCCTCCCCACGCCTAGAAACTATCTCCCACTTCACCCTATGGTCTTTCTTGTCCTCCCTCGGCTCCCACAAGAAGTCTTTCATCAGTTTCTCTAAAATTTTACTTACTCCCTCTGGTATCCTAAATACAAATAGATAGTATACTGGCAAACTAACCAAAGTGGACTTTATCAAAGTGATTCTGCCACCCAAAGATAAGTAATTCTTCTTCTGGAAGCCAATCATTTTGTGAATCTGTCAACTACTGGGCTCTAAAAGCTGTTGTTCCCCGGATTATCCCCTAGAGGCATCCTCAAATACTTCAAGGGCCATTGGGAAACCTCACACCCCAAAATTTCAGCCCTTTCTGTCATAGCACTCTCCTCCATGTTGATCCCCACTACAAAACACTTGTCAAAATTCACCATCTGATTTGACATTTTCTCAAAAATTTGCTCTCCCATCTTCAAATTCCTAACCCACCCCACCTCCTCCTTGTCATAGAAAAGAATTGTGTCATCAACAAATTGTAGGTGTGTGATAGGTATTCCATCTCTTCCAACCCTCCATCCCCTTACTAGGTTCCTTGAATCTACCCTCTCTATTAGCCTCCCCAACACATCTGCAATCAAGGTAAATAGAAATGGAGAAAGAGGGTCACCTTGTCTAATTTCCCAGATAATCAGAAAGTGATCCATTACTATCCCATTCACCAAGATTGAGTAGTGGTAAGTCTCAATACAACCCAAAATCCATTTACACCATTTCTCTCCAAAGAAAAAACAATTCATCACTTGCAACAAGAAGGACCAATTAACGATATCATAAGCTTTCTCCAAATTCAACTTACATACAATCCCTTTTGTGCTTCTTCTTTTCACCTCCTCCACACATTCGTTTGCAATTAAAATTTGATTAACAATATGCCTCTTGCCCAAAAGGCCCCTTGATTCTGTGAAATTATGCTAGGGAGCACCTCTCTGATTCTTCAAGATAAGACCTTAGCCACAATCTATACAAACTATTCACTAGGCTGATAGGTCTGAAGTCTCTTCTCTCTTGGATGACATGCTCCACCCTTCTTTGGGACTAACTCAAAAAACATTGAGTTCAACCTTGGATTTAATACCCCTATCAAAAAAATTCTTCAAACACTTTAATGATATCCTATTTCAAAATCTCCCAGCAATCCTGATAAAAAGCCATAGTAAATCCATCCAGCCCTGGTGCTTTGGGTCAGTCCATTGCAAGTATTGCTCCCCTTATTTCCTCCTCAAACCTCCTTTCTAACCATACCTTGTTCTCCTCTGAAAGTTTAGGCCAATCTAGACCTTCCAACCAAAAATTCTGATCTAAAGGTTTTCTATAGATTAATTTAAAATGCTCCACAAAGGCCCTAGCAATCTCATCCTATTGAGTAAGAACCACCCTTCCCACCTCTAGTTTAGAAATAAGTTTCTTCCTCCTTCCATTAGCCATTGCATGAAGAAACTTAGCTTTCCTGTCTCCCTCTTTCACCCATTTGTTCCTAGACTTTTGCCTCCAACTTACATTTTCATGATAGAGAATATCCTCTAGTTGTTTCCTAAGCTCCCACCTCTCCAGTTTATCTCTCTCTCCTCAAGGTGCCTCCCATTTCTTTAGCATCCAACTCCTCAATTTTGCTAATCACTCCTTGTTTTCTTTCCTCAATTCTACCAAACTGAAGGGTAGGAATGGCAATGGGGCGGAGCACCCCCTCCCTGTCCTCGCTCCGTAGCCAAAGTCCCTTACCCTGTGCCCACCCCATCCTTGGTGGCGGGGTGGGGCACCTCCTTATCGGGGACGGGGAATCCCTGAATTTTCCCTGTCTCGAGTCAATGCCTAATATATGGGGTATTTTGGAAATTATATTATGGGAATTTAGGGGTTTTTAAACATTAAATTATTGGATCCTAAAGGTTTTTGGAATTTGGGGAAAATTTAAAGATATTTTAGAAAGTAATGTTAAACCTAGGCATATTTTAATAATTTAATATTGGGTCAGGGCGAGTTCAGGGAATTATATGCAAAACCTGTCCCTTGTTCGGGGCAAAAGTATCTTCCCCATCCCCGCTCTGTCCTTGCTTATGATCGGGGAAAACCCGCTCAAATTCGAGGCGGGGCGGGGCCCCATTTTTACGGGAAAAGTTGCCATCCGTACTAAAGGGTGTTCCAATCTTTGATCTTTCCTTTCAGTTCCTTTAGTTTCCAATGGATTTTCATACCTTCCCAATTTGCCCGTGGATTACTACCGTTCCACAAAGATTTGACCATCTCAACAAAACCGGGGTGGGACAGCCTCATATTCTCAAACCTGAAATTTCATACCTTCCTCAATTTGCTTCTCCTTCTTCACTTAATGTACTTGCCGCAGGGGACCCCCACCTAAGTGATGTGGACAGAAAGACAAATACATGCAGTACCTCAAGTATACATCAATAAGCACAAGAAATGCCAAGCTGAAAACAGCAAAATAAGTTGGACCTTTAGGGATTTCAGACCTGAACCTGAAGTAAAACCCCTCTTGGAACAGTTCTGCTACATTAACAATGTTAGCAAGCTGGCCTCCCACGCGGACACGCAGCGATGGAGGGATTGGAAGGTGCCAAAATGGGTCGACTCCTCAAAACCCAAGCTCCCAATGCTTTAAAACCCTAGATGGGGCTGAGCTACAACTCAAACAAGAGAGAAAGAACCAAAAAGACCCCTATAGAAACAACCCCCTTCTCTTTGACTCACTGAGTTGCTGGACAAGCCAGTTAAAATATTTACACATAAGCCCCTAGAATGTTTCCCTCTCACAAGCAACTCCATAAGAACAAACCAACTTCAAATGAATCCTCAAAAGATAACTTTTGTTACAAAAAGACCCAAGAGACCAAAACCCAACAGATATGCACCCAACTGTCCCTGACCAAAAGTCTGACTTATAAAATGACGAAAATACCCCTGGTTCCAAACTGTCAACAAAGCTGCCCAAAACAACAATTTGGGATCCTACTACAAGAAAACATGCAAAACAGAATACATTCACACATTTCTTTTTTTTCTTTTTTTTTTCTTTTTTTTCCTTTTTTTGTTGCCTCATCACTAAGTCTGAGATTGACCTGCCTCACCACATTCACTTCTTCTTCCAAAATCTTCTTCGCCAATTCTCTACTATGAAACATGAAGAGGAACAAACCTCTGTTTAATTTCCTAGCACCCATCAGCTTATCCTTTCCCCATTCAAGATTTGCCCAAGCTTCAACCTCGTCTGCTTCCAAGTCCAGGTCCACAAGTCTTCCAACCAAATTTGCTCTTAGCGTCATCATCCTCTCATCCAACTTCCCAACTTTCCAACCAAACTTGCATGCACGTACCATGAATCTCTGAGGAGGAGAACAGACCCATGAATCTTTGAAGAAGTTGCAGTTGGTGGCAAACATTGCACCATCTCCTCTAAGACTTTAGCTTGCCAGAGTTAGGTTAAGAAGAGAAGAGGGAGAAGAAGAAGAACAATGCACTGTCTTTTGTACAAAGTGGTCATTCTCAGATTTAAACCCACATTATCATGCTTGCCAGTTTGGTATTTTACCATTATATCAAGCAATGGCCTTTACTAACTATTATATGAACTACGTTCCAATATTTGGCCTTTCTTGAGCTTTAGGCTATAAATTTTCAAGCTTGTCCCAAAAATGTTATGCTTGATTAATTCCATAATTGGATTACTTGCCAGTCTTGCCCCCTGATTTTGACTATACTTTATGATACAATTGACATTTTCCAATTACTGTAGGAAATGATGTTGATACTGCTGAAGATCAAGGACAAAAGATAGATCTGTCTAATGGAAGGTAAAACGACAATCCTATGATATGACTTATCATGACATAACCTTACATAATTGCAAGGCTATCTTTTCCTTTATTTTGACACTGAATTCAGGTTTTCATTTGGATATCTGGTATTTAGTAGCTAGGCTTTTTTGTATTAATTCCATTTACTCATTAGGATGCTCCTGTTGCCAACTTATTTTGATCATTTTCCAAAATTTTTATTTAAAAGCATCATACCGAGTATTGTTCAAGACCATTCATATTCCTGTTTCCATGTGCTTATAGAAAACATAAAAAAGAAATGTTCAAAGGGTGGTTTCTTTCTCCAGATCATATATATATGTGTGTGTGTGTATTGAAAAAGGTAAAGTACATTTCATTAAAATAAATTCAAAGCCCGTGCACAAAAAGATTGTGTAGAATGAAATGTAGAGGTATGCTGGTTCTATCCATGTATATTTTGTGTACAAGTTTTGAAAAACCAAAACCAAACTATGAGCCAATCCAAAAAATACTTTGTGAACAAGGTCCAAGATGCTGTAGTCCTCACTGTTCTGTTGGCAACTTTTCTTCACTACCTAGTTTGAGAAAATGAATTCGAATTAGCTGAATTCTTTAGCTGTGTAGCAGGCTGTGGAACCAATGATAATGCCCCACACCAGTGACAAAATACATGGGGCCCACACTGAGAGGTTGGTTTATTGTGGGCCCCATGTATCTTATGACCAGTGTGGACTGTGGGGTGTTATTATTTGTTCCACAGCCTGCTGAATGGCTATTGCTTTCAGCTAATCCTATCTGTGAGAAAATAGGGGCATTTCTCTTCTTTCATATGTTCCAAATTACTACAGCTGGAATGAAATAATTTCAGTGGGTAATGTGCTTCATTTGACCTTTACCAGTTTAGAATGAGATGGAAGGAAAACCAATTTTTGATCTGTGAGAGTGACAATAACATAGATTATCCCATTTATATTTCATTTATTGGACAACCAACAAGGACCAACACAAATATACTGACAGTCTGCTTGGGAGGTTGAGCATTGAAACAATTAAACCTGATGCTTCAAGAATCTCGGAGACATCACATCCCCAGTTAGTTTTCCATGTATGATTTTTTTAATACAATACAAATATTCAGCTATATTAAGTATTTTCATTTTTGATATGGAGTCCAAAGAGGTTAAAAATTAAGTATTTTTGCATATTGTAGGTTCTTCATTCAGGGCTTTGTAAACACTTTAACTCTCCCCACGAAAAAAGAAGGGGATGGTAGGCTCCTGGTTTAAGATGTCAACATGCTTCCTAATATTTCCATTTCCATGGGAACCAACACAAAATATTAATGGCACCAACATATTCCCCAATGAAAACTTTTGGTGCAGTGCAGAGTACGCAAGATGGTATTTTAGGTAGCAACAATATTGTAGATATGTGGAATAACAGTATTATTGCCTTCTAATGGACATGATGACCACTTTGATTTAGCGTAAAGTTCTCTATGGACATGTTAAATCTTGGTTTTTGTGAGTAGTCGATAGTCGATTGTTTGGTTGATCTATTATAATCATTTGCATTTTCTGTATCTGCAAACTTTGCTAGAACTTATTCTATTGTGTAGCTTTAACTCTTAAAGTCTACATGACAACTTTATGGAATGTTTTTTTTTTTTTTCTATTAGCCCTAGTCATAAAAGGTGTACCTATGTTTTTTTACCTTCTAATAAAATATCATTTTATATTTACATATATTTCAGAATGTTTCTACCATGCCTGTAATTTTCACTCTATTTCCATACAATGTATGTGATATTTCCAATGTGTTTCTTATATTTGGGTAACTGATGTTGCCACTAGGAGTGGCATTTTACCTTGGTTATGCTAATTATCTTGATTCTCTTGTGCCTTTTTGGTTATGAATTCATTGAAACTGGTAATTGGAAAAAAGGGTCTTTGTCTCTTCCTGTGGCTTGGTTTGTTGCAACTTTTGGCCTGGTCCTTAAGTAGCCCATATGGCTGGATGTTATTGGTGGTCCCAAAGTGGTGAGACTTCATCCGACTACACGTTGTTCCTATCTTGGAGGCTTTCTATAATTGGGGTTATCTGAGATGGGGTTTATGCATAAAGGTTGAGTCAGGGGGGTTATTGTCACACTGATGGGAGTTTGTTTATGGGGTGGCATCCAAGTCCTTTTGTTCTCTTTGTTCATTTTTTCAGGTTTCAGGTTGAAATCTCTACTGATAATTCTGACAGCAATGCTGTACTGCTAGACCAAGACACAGAATCTGGTAGTAACTAGTAAGTACAAAAGTGATTTGATTTCGCTTGCTGATGTTACTTTGGAGGTGGAGGTTGAGTTGGAACATTCAAGAAGGATGAGATGCCTTTGGAAGTGACTTAGTTGGAGTTGGGGTTTTTTCTTTTTGAGATCTGATCAGTGATGTTTCTGAGTTTTGAATGGAATACCAAGTACAATTGGGATTTCAGGGTTGCTATTCCCTGATGTGAATTCTGCACCTGTAATCGTGGACCTGCTCTGTGCACAATATCTGCTCAAGTGGCTTCTTTTTGGTTCTTGTGTTGTTATTTCTTATGTCTTTATTATTAACATCTATGTAAGAGACAGTTTTGTCCTAAAATAAGCTGGGTCTACATGCTTAAAACAATGGGTAAATGAGTTAATTCTTATTGTCAAATTGATATAGGATGTTTTTTACTATAAATACTTGTTCTTTCTGTAATTTTTTTTATGGTTTTTTTTTTTTTTTCAAGCTACAGATTGGAGGTAGTTTTGGGCTACTTTACAAACCTTAATTGACACTAGATCAATCAATCCTCTTATAATTGTTGTTTCTTTCTATTTCCATGTCCTATTCCTTATTTAACATTAGAGCATGCTAAGATCTAAAACCATGACTACATATGGTGGAGAAGGAAGTAGTGGAAGAGGTATGGAAGCGTAGCAAAATGTGGTAATGGATTTGAGCCAATGTTCAGAGAACCAAACTGGGCAAAGAACTGGAAAAAAGGTGATGTTCAAAGGTCAGGGGTTCAATTGGGGTCAAACCAGAGGTTGAACTGTGATGATGTGGCATATATGTATATATACTGCAGCTCATATAAATACTATATAATATATTTTACAAATTATATTATATATAAATGTGGTGGATAGATGGCAAGTTCCTTAATTTTTAAAGCAAGTAACCACGCTTTAGCCTCTTAACTCACTTTTTCTGTAAAATATGTGTAATAAAGTAATATATACAGACTGATAAAAAAGTAATATATACATTAATGAGTCATTAATTATCACAGTTAAAGAAATGGGTTAATGGCAAGTCAGTAAAACACATAAATTGTAGGTCATGGGTTGAAGTCTTACCATAAGCATTTTGAAATTTAGATTATTTAGTGACCGAGTGGTTTCATGAGTTAAACTGGCTGGTCAGATGCTTTTGCCCAGTTTTCTATCAATTTTGATTTCTAGGGGTTTGATCGAACTGGCCAATGCCAGTTGCGATTCAATCAGTTTAACCGGTCGGTTCGATCTGGTTTTCTAAACACTGGTGTGAGTTGCATAGTTGAAGAGTTGTTGGGATTTGTGCAAAGGTATTCCAACAATGGGAATGTGTGGAGGTATAATGGAGGTATGGGTAGGCCAATGCAGTTTTCTGGTATACTGGAAGGTAATGTATGACCTTTGCCACCAAATTTGTGTAGGTTTGGGTGCTTTTATGGCAGTTGGTGTAGGATCATCTGCTTTGATACCAATTGATGTTGGACTTGAATGAATCAAGGGTGAGTCTAGGAGAGCTAGGGTGGGTTTAGGGTGATTTGAAGACTAAAGGTAAAGATTGGTTATGCAAAGAAGGTTTTGAGGCTTAATTGCAGCAATTGTAGATCGGTTCCAACACTATGAAAGTTTCTAATTTTAAATTGGGGAAAATAGTGGGGTTGCACGTTTTCAATGAAAATAGTGGGGAAAATAAAGGTGACCGAATTTGGTATGGTTCAGAGTACATCTTGAAAATAAAATCTGGTAGGCTAGACTTGTGTACTCAAACCCTATATAATAAATTCTAGCCACTCAAATCAGTATTAATTAGTCAACTGGACAGAAGTATCTTTAAACTCATATGGCCCTACTTCAAAGTAGAAACTCACATGATTTCTAAATAAAGTTATATTGACTAAATACCCCCTGTGAATAAAGCAACATACAAGCTAACTCAGTGTTTTAAAAGCGAAAGGCACAAAAAAGGCGCAAGGGCCATTTTGCGCCTGAGGCGCAAGGCGCAAGGAGAGACGCACACCTTTTTGAGGCAAGGCACACAATTTTTTGAAAAAAGTTGAAGGTATAATTAAAAAACATATTCCTAAACTTCAAATTAAATTCAATGATTAGCAAACAACCTATTGATATGTCAAATAGCAACAAAAATCTGAAATAATCAAGTTCTTAAGTACTCACCAATGACCTATTAACATTAATTTCAAGACTTAAAGTTGGGGTGAATCCCCTGTTTTTATGATAACAATTGAAAAACAATGGGGCAGAGCCCCTGTTTTAACGAGAAAAACTGAAAAAAATGGTGCAGATCCCCTGTTTTTATGATAAAAACTGAAAAAAAATGGGGCGTAGCCCCTGTTTTTTGCAAGAAACAAGACTGCAAGAAAGAAGAAGAAGAAAAAGATAAAGAAGTTGGTAGAGGAGGAATTAGGGGAGAATTTTGAAAAGGAACAAGAGGGTAACACTCCAGTTCCTAGTTCCCAAGTAAGGGGAAGGGAGGGAGAAAGGGTAAAATTGGGCCAAAAAACAACAAAGAGAAGAATTGGGAAGAAAAGTCAAAAAAAGAAAAGTGGAAGAACAAGATATTTCGAAGAAAAAGCTTGGAGGTGGGACACCTAAAAGGAGGAAGAAGAAATTGAGTGAAGTGGAGAGATTGAGGTGTGAAGTGGACTATGACAAGGGGTGTTCTGGGAGAAAAGGAAGGTAGTCGGGTTAGCAAAAGGTGGTTTTTAGGGTTGCTCATAAGTTAGGTTCTCAGTGAAGATTATTAGTTGGAATGTAAGGGGATTGGGGAGTTCCAGGAAGAGAAGAGTGAAAGGGAAATGCTCAGAAAAGAAAAAAGCTAGATATTGTGTTGATTCAGGAATCAAAACAGTCAGAGGTGGATAGGAGATGGGTGAGAAGTATTTGGTCGGCTAGAGGACTGAGTTGGGCTTTTGCATAGTCTTGGGGGGCCTAAGGGGGTATTCTAACAATTTGGAAAAACGAGGATTTGGACTGTACAGAAGAATTAATAGGTAACTATACGGTTATAGTGAAATTTAGAAGAAGAATTGATGGATTGGAATGGGCTTTAACAAATGTTTATGGGCCAAATTCGTATAGAGAAAGGGAGGAATTTTGGGAGGAATTAGCAGCTATAAGATTTGGGAGGGTCCGTGGTGCTTGGGAGGGGATTTTATTGTCGTCAGGTTTATAACTGAAACAAATAACCCCAACCAAAGGATCACCTCAAGTATGAGGAAGTTCAACCGTTTTGTGGATTCTTTTGAATTGAGGGAGCTACCGTTGGTGCAAACTGATTTTACCTGGTCTAATTTTTAGGAAGAACCACTTTGTTGTAAACTAGACAGATTTTTATTCTCTTCAAACTAGGAGGAAGTATGGGGTGGTTTGGTGATGAGGGCACTATCTAGACCTACGTCGGATCATTGTCCAGTTAGACTATCTCAAGAAAGACTAGGAGGAGGACCTTGCCCCTTCAGATTTGAAAACATGTGGCTGTTATATCCAGACTTTCAAAAGAAAGTGAAAGAATGGTGGGAAGAGGATCAGGTGGAGTTTAGGTGGAAGGGATATAGGTTTTATAAGAAGCTAGAAAAGCTAAAAATCAGGATTAAAGCTTGGAACAAAGAAGAGTTTTGTAGAATTGAAGACAGAATGGAGGGTATTAGTAAAAGGATTCAAGAACTTGATGTTGCTGAAGCAGAGAGAGGATTGAGGCGTGAAGAAAGGGAAGAGGGATGGAAGTTGAAACAAGAGTTGGAGGAAATTCTCAGAAAAGAAGAGATAAGCTGGAGACAAAAATCAAGATGCAAGTGGTTGAAGGAAGGAGATGGTAATACAAGATTTTTCCATAGCTTGGCAAGTGGAAGAAAGAGAAAGAACATAGTGGAAAGTTTGGAATGGAATGGGGCAATGCTGACAAGAGAGGAAGAGATTGCATTTAGGTTGGATTGTTTAAACATAACCTAGGCGCTTGCCTGGGCTGCCTGTCGCCTGGCTTGAGGCGCACGCCTAGGCGCAAAGGCGAGCACCTGTCCAATGGTTGTGCGCCTTAGCCTGGGCGAGACGTCCAGCCTGGAAAGCACCTAGACGCACCTGAGGCGCACCTTTTAAAACACTGAGCTAACTGAAGATGGATTCTCTTGCACCATGGCTCCACCTTTTCTCAATTATCTCATCATTTGTACTACGTGCTTTTATATTATTCGGGATTTTGTTTTAATACGTTTTAAGAAATGTTTTTTTCTTTGTTACTTGTTATTGCAATTTTTATGTGAATAATTTAGTAGCTCAACATCTTTATTTCTGCCAAACTACAAATATGTTTTTACTCTTATTGCTTCAGTGTTGACTCACTTTGACTGGCCAAAATGTCTAGGTCCCATCTTAATGCTTTGACTATAGTTGATGCTACATGTTTTAATCTTTAACTGTTTCATTATGTTACTACAATTTCTAGAAACTTCGAGGGTGAAGCTTTTGAGGGTACTTCTTTTGATGCAATAGTTAGTGAAGATGACAGTGATACTATGCAAGATGATTCTGATAGTGATGGATTTCTTACAGAGGTTGGTTAGATTGATTTTTTCTAAAACTTCTTTATGGGTTTGTTTTTTCTCCTATTTTTTGTCTTTTTCCCTAAGAATTATATCATTTCTATAATCAGGATATGAGTTGTCCGTACATTGCTGAAACAGAAAATGAAAATGATTCAGAAGGTTAGGGCATTGTTATTCTCTCTAGTATCATATTACATTGCAACATTTTATTTATTGGTGGTTTCATGAGTTGATGTCATATTTGCACTTGCAGAAAATATTTGCCATATCCCTTTACTGGGACAAAACCAGGAAATTCATTTAGAACTTATGGAGAAAAAGATGAAGCTAGACAGGCTAAAGAAAAAGGTAATGCCAAGTTAAATAGGGAAGAAACACTTAGTTATTTTCATCAAGTCATCTTGTTCTGTAACATTTCTTAGCAGTAGCAATATTCATAGTATTCTATTTCAAACTGCAGTTGAATATTTCAATGTTTCTTCGTCATCTGTTGGTACTCTTAGTAGACTAGAATCAATTATATTAGAATGGCAGTCTGAAGGTTACACAAATGTGCACATACACTTGGTATTCCAAATAGCACTAATGGTATCTGTAGTCCTGTAGTCATTTTTTATAATACTTAGTATTCCAATAGTCCTACATATTATTTACTTCGATTATGTATCTGATTTGTGTCGCGTTAGAGCAATATGTGTAGGTCTCTTGTTGTTAATGGTTATGGGGCCTAACCTTTCACTCCACATATGTCTATAATTTTTCAGTAGAGATCTTTCCATCAGTGATATGTATGGTGTAAATTAAATGGATGCCCATATTCCTCAATCAATGACTTTTTTTGATCAATAACAAGAAAATTTCATTAATTAGGAAAAAGTAGAATTACAACCAGGCTATGCCTCTTTTTTGGAACACTGGAAATAAGTACTTATCTTACATGCTGGGACCACACAATAAGTGGATAATAAATGTGTATTCGTGTTTGGGAAAAAAGCCCAGAATAAGTGCGTATTCAATAAGCAAGGAATGGGCAGCTTTTTTAAGTGCTTAATTCTTATTTGTTTTTTTGGGACAAAGAGGTCCCAACATGTTTCTGTAATTTCCAGGGACTGCCCCTCTTCAAAGGATGATAGAACCCTATCGTCTTCTCAATTTGAGTGTCCAAGAGCAGTGGCAATGACCTTTTCAGGACTCCCGCAGATTTAGGTGCATGAGCTGCATCGTTTAGCCCATTTTCTTCATGTATCTGCTCAGTTTTCTTCATTTCTTCAAACCCTTTCCTTCTCCCATGTCATTTTTGGATCATAACGCCCTGATTTGTGATGGGTTTTCAGATCCAGCACCTAAGCTCTTCTCCCATGTCGTTTTCTTCCTTTCTCCAAGCCCTTTCCTTCTCAAGACTCACAGATCCTAACACCCTTTGTTAAGTTAGGGCTGTAATTTTCATTTGTGCAAATATAAGTACTTATAAGTGGCTCACCAAACACCGTAACACAAATAAGTACTTAAATTAAGTATAAGTAGTTTGGGAAAAGACTTCCCAAACACTAATAAAAGCACTTATTTACCAAACCACTTATTGCTAAACATATCCTATATCAGCCTGGTCCAGACAAATTTGGTACATTACAACCCAACAAAAGGAAGCTTCCTTCCTTGGCAATCCTTCTAATCTCCCTTAAAAGCTTGTTTGTGTGTCCACACTCCTTGATTTTTGCTTTGCAGCCATGATATTACCAACTTTGAGTCCTCTCATGCCTCCACTCTTTCAAGTTCTAACTTCTTAACTAGCCTCATCCGATGCAATAATGCCATAGTTTTTGCATTTAAGAGTCTCTAATCCCTATAAGTCCTGAGAACATAGCCATAACAAAGCCATTGCCAACCGTAATTGCTCTAATTCTAAATGGTCCTAGGTTACCTTGAGAGCTCCCAACAAAATTCAGCTTCACTAATAGGAGGCATCCATTCTTCATGGAGTAGGTTGCTCATTGAAGAAGCTGCTACCATACGTTGAGCTCCTAAAATGTCATCCACTGTTTATTCTTTGAAGATCTTGATTGTTTTTACCCAGTGCACAATTTTCATGGTAATACTCTCTATGATTGTGCACTTGGTTCTAAATTTCTAATTTGTCTTTGAAGATTTTGTTATTCCTCTCCTCCCATATGGTTCAAGGTATTGCAGCTTCTGTGGCCCTACACATAATCCTGCCTCTTTTTTTAGGTTGACTAAGGAACTTGGGTTCGAATAAGCTAATATTATCTTGAGAAGGACCCCATCTGGAACCAAAGAGAGCAAAATCACACCCAAATGCATTTCACAAATGAACAAGAGATTAGTCAATGGGAAATAGACTCACCACTAGCTTTACAATGGGTATAGATATGGGGGTGATAGATACCTATTTGGTCCCTTCTTCTGGAACATGTCACAGGTGTTATTCTTTTTTTTTTTGATTAGTAAAGAGGATTTTATTAATTATGTGGAAGAAGTTTAGTACATCAGGCTGAGATATTCCAAAAACATGGGATACATAAGATTTACACTAAAGCCCAAAACGGCTGATGTCTATTAACTGCTTGTTTTGCTAATGAATCCACCATCCCATTTGTGGTTCTTCTAACCCAAATGTATGAGGTGTTTAACTCCCTTGAGAGACATTCTAATTCCTTGAAGACATGCCTTTAGATCCTATGGACTTGGCAAATGACTTTTACCTATGTGATGATCAACTTTGTGTCCCCCTCTACATCCTCTGCTCATGGGAGATATGAGGGAGAAAGAAGAAAGAGGGAGGAAGAGAGATAGGGGCATGGATGGAATCAAAATTTTGTTCGCTAGCTTTGAATGTGCTCATAGGTAGCTTGGCACTGAATGATTTGGATGTTCTTTTGGTGTTCAGAGAGGCAATTTAGAGGTGCAGCGAATGACTTCTGACCTCTGAAAAGGCAATATTTTCGGTGTTTGGAGGTTGATTCAGCGCTACCGAATGCCAGTTTAGTATTAAATGCTTTTTTTGATCAGTAAAGTAGAATTTATGTATTAATTTAAAAGTAGATTACAGTTACTTTGCTACTCTGCTTCCAGAGTACATCACTTTACACAGCTTAGTATTAAATGTTCTTCTATCAATAATAAGAAAGTTACAACAGGGTGGGAAAGTTTTTCCTCGAAAATACAGTTTTACTGTTTTTCCCAAAACATTCGATGTCTCATAGCCCCTTGTTTAGCTAGAGTATCCGCCATCCCATTTGCTCTTCTTCCCACCCATTTGAAAATAACATTCAACTCCCATGCAATTCTCCCAATCTTCCTAAATGTATGCCTATAGATCCAGGGAATTTGGGTGCTACATATTGTCTAGGAGATGACCAGCTGAGAGTCCCCTTCCACTTCCAAATTAAGGAATCCAAAACGCTTGGAAAATTTTAGTCCATGTAGAAGTTCAAATAGTTCTTCTGTCAGTGCATCCCCATTTTCTAGAGGCCTTGAATACATAGTTAACACCTTTCCGCCTGAGTCTCTGAAGACACCTCCTAATCCAAGGAAACTTCCATCAAAATTAAGCTTCACAAAATTTGTTGCTTGGGGTCTCCATTCCATAAAGATTTTTTCTTTTCCTTGGGCCGATACAGCCACTTCTTTCCAAATTCCAAGTTCTCAGAATGTCATTCAATGAGAATACTTGGAAGTCGTCCAAAGTTTTTACCCAGTGAGCAGCTTAGTATTAAATGTTGCACAATAATTTGCATCCTACAAGAGTACAATCTGTATGCATGTATACTCGCTCCTGCACTTAGCCTCTACAGCAAAGCCTCGTGAATACAGTTTCACCCCCCCCTCCCCCCCCAATAAAATGTAGTTAATATCCCTGACCCTACATCACTCTTTCATACCACAGCCAGCAGTGAGAGCTAAAATTGCTTAAAATTTTCAAAAAAATTCGGGGGGTTAATTCACTATTTTTTTTTAGAAAAATTTTGCTTAAAATTCCTTGGAATTTTGGGCGCTAATAACTACCGAACTTGTAAAAATGTCAGACCCAAAGTAAACGACAAGCAAACTGCTAGAGCACCATCTCAAAAGCAATTCTAAACATGCATAAAGCATATCTAAAGGCATGAATCCATAATGCATAAACTCGTTGCACCGTGCTCAACTTATAAGCTTGTAAAACAAACTCGTGGTGTTTGCATATCAAAGATTCACAAGACCACAATATTGAGACTTATGCTTAACTCCGTTTACAAGTAACCAAATTTAAGCTGGGGGCTAATGTAAGAGGTTAGCATTGCGAGAGAATGTAAACCTGGCTGGCCTGGGTTGAATCTAGGTCAGACCAGTCTATTCCAGACCAATTAATTAACAATTCAAATGTTGGGCAGTCTAAAACTTTAATATATAAGCTTGTGTTCTAGATTTTTAGTCAAATAATGGAATATTCTAAAGAGTAAAGCATTCAAATTAAGCTATGGGTATTCTAGAAGGTTAATTAAATATGTGCATTAGATAAGGTAACATTCCAGAATAAAGGATAAAATTGAAAAAAAAAAGAGTAAGAAAGCTATAGTCCAAGAAACTTTTGGAATGCAGTTCACCCAAACTCTATAAATGGGGTTCCATATCCATTTTAGGGACTTCTCAACCCATTGCTTCCATTGAGGTCCATTTCCTCTCTTTCCTTCCCTCTCTCATTTTCTTATTTTTTCCTGCAATCAGCAGTTATTTTCTTTTCTTTTTCTTGCCGGAATTCCATTTCCGACAAACTACAATGGCTTGATCCCTTACTGGAGGGTATGTAGGCAGCCCATCTAGGGGTCTGACTAGCTCCTTCTCCCCCTTTCTTCTCTCTCTGTTTCAGACATATTCCAACCAGATTTTCAGAGTATAGACTGCTGTCACCACTGCCTTACACTTTCTCTTGGGTTGTTTGTAAAAGTTTAATGAAATGATCTTCCCAACTTTCATGGATCATATCAAGGGTATACATGGATATTGGTTATCTTTTGGTTGAGTGGGTGTCTATTTCAAAAATTTCAAGCAGGTCAAGCCATGAGAAGTTCATGATGAATGTGAATGATGGAACAGGTTATTATTGTCATGCCATTTTGTTATGTTGGAATGATAATAACCAGGTGATGACATAATTATTTTTTAAAAGAAGAATAAAAGATGATCACAGGTACTTGTAATTTTCTTGGATCATTCTTTTTTATTTCTTACTAGTGGTTATGTGTATAGACAAATTTGGAAGTATTTTGAAAAACAGTTACATGATTAGAGAGGAATGGAGGTAAATGAGGGTAGGGCTGTTTAGCACGCTAGGTAGACTTTGCAGACCCAATAATGTCCTGACAAGGACCAAAACATATTAATAAGGGGGTTGATTCTAGACCTGTTATATTCCGCTATTTTAGGTTCCAATGAAGGGATTAAGGATGGTGGTTGGGGGTGGATTTAAGGAGAATGAGAACAAACAGCGGTTGAAATTTTGTATTTGGTGAACTTATTGAAGTGTGTTCTCATATTTCTTTAGATTATCAAAATATATGAAAAAGCAATTCCTATGTTCCAATTTGTGATTTGTACTGGACTACTGGGTCCTATTTGAATCATTTTATGACTTGAATTTGGATTGAATGTTAAATTTTAAGATCATTGAAGAATGTGAATGATCTCAACAAAGTTTCTATCTTTTTTCTTATACACTAGGATGTTAGATCTCTTTTTGTCCCTTTTGTTTATTCCCTACTCTAATGCTCAAGTTCCCTGTTGTCCATTCATTCACTGAAGTAGGTTGTTTGACTTATTCAGGACCCAGAGTTTTCAAACTTTTTGGACAGCCATATTAAGGACCTTGAGCAATTCGGAAGTGAAGAGAATGTAAGTCCTTAAGTTTTATTTTTTGATTTCCCTGTTTTGACATATTTTTTGACCATCTTGTTCTGACATATTAGCCTTGGTCTATTTCCTTTGATGCATTTTACTGGTTTTTTGTTGAAGAGGAACTGAATGTTGAATTCTTTGTTGATGGCAAAATTGTAATATAGGGCCAGAAGTGAGTTACTTTATATGCATACTGGAAAGCCTTATGGTTTTCAATGGTGAGAAAGGATTTGAAGAGTTCATAGTTAGATGATAGGGCTAGCTTGGTATTGGCATTGTGATAAATTTGCTTGACTGCTTGTTTATACATCAAGAAGCCTTTCCTCTTTTCAAATTGCTTTGGATGTGCATTGCTCAAAGGGTGCCTTGTCGCCTTGACAACTATGGGTGCACATTTGTGGTCCATGTCCACTTTTGCCACATACATCAATTTGTTTGGATCCATCTCCACGCCCACCAATTCCTTTCTTAATGGGACCAATCCTATGAGGCTATGACCTCCTCTATTACCATGACCAACACTACTAGTAGCAAGCACTACGCCCTTCACCCCTAGCTACCACTAGTGCTGACTTATCCTATGCAGTAATTGTCTTTGTAGAACCTAATGGTACGTTATGTTTTGTGCAAACACCTCCTTAATGAAGTTAGTTCAGCACTATCCAATATCTAAACATGAGCAGGCTTGAATTTTGGCGTAAGCCCCAAACTTTTATGAGCTACATCAAATTGTTCCCTCTGTTGCTGAATTTTAATATTTGAACTAAGATGTTAGTAGGTGTCATGCTCATTCATGATACTCTTTACTCTTGAGGCTAGTTAGTAATCCTCTATGCTTTTTTCACCTTGTTGCAAGTGGAAGTACTCTTGAAACAACTGATTCACACAAGTGGTGTTATCTTTTCTAGAATGCATCCTTTGTGCATGTTCCCCAACTTCCTTAGCAGTGTCTAAAAACATGAAATTAACACTCACCTTAGGCTCCATGCTATTCCACAACCAGGTCATGATTTTGGCATTTTCTGCTTACAATCATCTTAATCACTGATCGTAGTTGCCCGTTTTGCATTCTTCAGTACTTTAACCTCCTCTTTGCTTGAGGAAAACGGAAAACGGAAAACCTCTACTGATTTGGTCCCAGGTATGAGAAGCCACAGCCGAAAACAATCCTTAAAATCTAACTGCCACAATACACCACAGCACAGAAACCTTCTTGGTAACTTTTTGTTAGAGGGCTCATACCACACACACACATACACACCATGAACCTGTTTTTGTTAAGAAGCCCAAGAAAGAACAAGAATGTTTCCAGGGGAGATAACAGTCTGAATGTGGTTGGAGTGCTGTGATACTATGTAAATGATATTCATTTTGTGAAAGAGTAAGAAAGAGAAGAGTGAAAAGGAGAGAACAATTGGAGAAGAAAAGCAGAGAGGAGAGGAAAAGAGCATATCCTCACCAGGCAGCCAGATCTATGCACATACATACATTTTTCTTGAAGATAAAATAAAAGAATTTATTAAAAACAAAAAGAAAGATACAAGGAAGGTGATAAGCAATCACCCGTAAGGAAAGGCCAATCCAAACTTAACTCCAATGAGACAAAAACAAACCCAAATCAACCAAAACCAGAACCAAGCTACGAAGACCCTTCTAACAAAAGCCCCTTACCATAACAATTTAATACAAGGCAAAAGACAAAAGGAAACCAAAATATCAAACCAGCCTGGCGCCCAACATAAGTCCAAGCCAGACACCCAAATGCCAACAAGCAGATTTAATCATCTTTCTCAGTTTTGAGTACAAAAAGACCACCTTTTAACCTTGTGAAGACCTTAGAGACTGGGGTCTACTGTTGTAATTTTTTGTGCTTTTGAGTTCTGAATCTTCTGACTGCATTTAGACGTCCCACCATTGTTTCAGAATTCCCCACTAATTTCTGACCCCTGTCTTCAACCATCACCCCCTCGACCACTTCTTCTGGCTCCTCTATGAAGTCCCACAACCTCCGGCAGTCACTTCCACCTCTTGCCTTGTTGAATTATCGCAATTAGGATTAACCACTGGATCTATCAGACTTTCTTTCTTCCCAAATGTTTCTTCCACAGATCTAAAGGCTTCTTTTGCGAATTCATCCCCTCCTAGAAAAAACAGACCCAAAATTTTGCTAACTTTCACTCTCCTATTTACCACTTCCTCGATGTTAATAGACTTTTCTACCATATGGGTCTCATCAATCATTGGTTCAGACTCATTTTCTTCCCCTGAATCCGCTTCCATCCCCTCTTCTCCGTTCTCCTCTAATGGGAAAGTTTTGTACTTCTTCCCCTGAATGTGTGTGTCCACATACATACATTGATACACACTCAAAGACAGTTCTGTCCATAATTGTGGGGATAGCAACTTAATGCTGGGACAGATCTGTAAACTAACTCCTAATATAAGGTTAAATAAATAGACAAGAATACCCCTGGTTAGTTGACCACTATCAACAACTAATAATTAATAATAGTAAATTTCTAGAAGATTTAAAAGCTCTATTTCTAAGGAACCTACAGGTGGAAAATAAATTCAATAGACTGAAAGTACCATTTTTTCCTATCACCAAAAATTCAGAAATTGATGTGGGATTTGGGTAAGTATTTTATTTGTCCATGTATATATTTCTTTTCATTTCTTCCATATCTCAACTATTGTGCCACACCTTTTTTTGTAACAGTTAGATGTCTTAAATTTAAGCACAGGACTTGTATAAGAATTTTAGTTAGCCTTCTATGATGGGCTTGGAAAGTTGGAATTTATAACATGTTGAACATGTAGAAAAGGGCCTCATAGAATGGTGCGTTGCTAATTTTTCTCATTCTTTGTCAATGGATGTCTTTGAAATTTTAAAATTATATTTCCATCTTTTAAAGTTGTGTTTTGTCATTTATTATCCGAAAATTACATTCCATTAATCTTCTTCATCCTCATCTGTAACAGTTGTCTGGTGGAGACGTTGAGATAAGTAATCATGGGACTTCAATAGAAAATGGTGGTGGCTTAAATTTAAATGAGAGCAAGGTCCTGGCCAGCTCAACCATTGATTCGTGGTGTGAATTTGTTCTGAAGCAGAATAGAGTGCATGCTCTTCCTAGTCTACTAAATGGGTACAGGGCAGCATGCCACTATGGAACTGATGTAACATGTAGAAAGATTGAAAAGAGTGAGACTTTTTGCAAGATACTGATGTTCATGCTCTGTGAAGCTGATAATATATTTCGACGACAACTAGGGATTTCAAACTCCAATTGCAAGGACACCATCTTGCCGATGATGAACAGTTCAAAATGGAAAACTATGAAACCACTGATTAAGTCTTATCTGAGGAGTACAGTGTTCCTTTTGAATCAGGTTACAGACTCTGGATTACTGTCCTTTACCATAACCCGCCTCAGAGCATCTATTGTTTTCTTTACTGCTTTTCCTCCCTTGCTGCAAAGGCTTGTCAAGGTACTTATGTTTCATGTTAAAATTGTTGAAACATTTTAAGTTTCTTTTTTCTCAGTGATATATTGTAACATCTGATCAGAATTCAGAACATCAATGGTAAAAGATACTTTTTCAAACTTAAAATTATATGTAGTTTTTTTTTATTTTTTATTTTTTTATTATTTTGGTATCTGAGTGTGTTTATGTGAATGTAGGGGGTGGGGGTGGGGTTGGGAGAACTATTTTTTTGGATGATTAATATTAGGTGTCTAAAACATCTGTTATTGACTCTCTCTCTAAGCAGAAAATTTCTAACAGAAAAATATCAACAATAGGCTGCAGCCACAAACATTATTTGGAAGGCAAAGAAGAGAAAATAGAAGAGGGAACAAGAATAAGTTCTACTATACTACTGGCTGTGGTAGAAACAGAAAAAATAATTCTTTGTTCAGTCTTTAGTAGGGGAAGACAATTGAATAGAATAAATTGTTCTCTACAAGACCTGTTGACAGTCTTTTGTAGACTCAAAGTGGCAACTTCCAACTTCTATTTGGTCTCTAGCTTGTACTTGCATTCAAGCTTAAGTAAAAAAAAGAAACTTTCCTTTTAAACTAGCACACCAAACCTTTCTGATTCTCCTAAATATAAGAAACAAAAAATTATTAAATTGTAAGTCATCGATTACTATAAATAATAGTGACGAAAGTTACTATAAATAGAAATGATGGGAATTACTATTAAAGCTATTAGAGTCTACTGGTCAACTTCTTGACTAGGACTTAGAGCAGTACTTGCAGAACGCCAGAACCCAAAAACCAGCCAACGTGAAGTCTTTAGTTGGGGAACTTCCAAATGCTGGATTGAGTTGAAATTCTATAATGTTAGAGTACTATAAGGATACTCCAATGCCACCAAAATTCTGCCAAATCAAGAAACATTTGACTGGTCAAATAGGTTTGGTCAGCATGCATTCTTCAGGTTGCAATCTGACCTCTTGTCTTCCATTTCTTTCTTTGCTTCCATATTTGCATCATTCTTCTCTGCCTCCTGGTTCAAAAAAAACTTGTACTCGAGTTTTGAAGTGAGGAGGAACTATTAATCTAGCCAATGCATGAAAAACAAGCTTGACATTGAGAATTGTAGGGATGAAGAAATCAACAACATTAGAATTTTTATTTGTATCTTTAGGAATTACCATTTCAACATGTTGAAAACATAGTTTTCTGTTTTCAAGGCGTCTAGGCGATGCTGGCGACACTGGGGCGCCTAGTCGCCTAGGCGATAAGATTTTATAATATAAAAATCTAACTTTTGGCTAGTTCCCTAGTTTTATATACCATTCAGCATGTATATTAATTGAAAAATAGCAATTCTCTTTATTAAGAACATTAAATTTCCTCTAAAAATGTGACAAATCATCACATCTAAAAGATACAAATCTTTTACATATATTAATTTAATTGTTTTCAAAAATAATACTGCTATAATAAGGATATAATAGGGAATTTTATATCAATTAGCAGCTAAAGAAGGTCAGCTTTTTATGATAAGTATTCAAGATGAAAAGTAAAATAGAAAAAACAAGGGTGGAGTTTTTGTTTTATTTAATTAGAGAGAGAATAGAAAAAACAGAACCTCTTTATAATTCTATTCTTTTTTTCCTTTTCTTTCTTTCTTTCTTTCTTTCTTTTCCTCTCCTCAAAACCGTTTGATGTTTTAAATTTCAATAGTAAAACATTAAAACAAAGTATATTGAGATATATATCTATATATCTATATATATATATATAGATATATCTATATATATTATATATGTATGTATGTATTAACACATACATTAATAAGATACAACAATATAAATGATATTAAAAAAGGTGCCGGCCTTGTCATTTTTGTCGCCTAGGCGGGCGCTTAGTCGCCTAGGCGGGTGCCTAGTCGCCTAGAAGGGCGCCTAGTTGCTAAAAGTCAAGGTGTTTGGGCTAGGTTCCCAGACAAATAGGTGATAGGGAGTTTCTCCAATTTACAACCTAATAGCTCCTTGAACCTTTCCAGTAGAGAGTCATTTACATTTAAGCCCACAATACTGCTTTTGTTGAAGTTAATTCTAAGACCAGTCACCGGATCAAAAATGTTTAACACCCTTTTTAGGTTGGAAATGTTTTCCCAATCTGCCTCCAAAAACAAGATTATGTCATCCATGAACGCCAAGTGAGTATCTGAATTTCTTCCCTAATTACCTCAAACCCTTTCAGCAGGTTTCGCTCCCTCACTTTTTGGAGTAAATAACTGAGGATATCAGCTACCAAAGTGAAGAGTAGGGGGGAGAGAGGGCAACCTTGTCTCAGGCCCCTGTCAGCATTAAAATATCTAGTAGTTTCTCCATTTATTAGGATTGAAAACCAAGCAGAACTTATGCACCATCTAATCCATCTAACCATCTCTAGGGATGGCAATTTTCCCCATTTCCCCGATCCCCGTGGCGATCTGCCCCGAATGGGGTGGGGATGGGGATGATTTTCCCCCTGCAGGGACGGAGATGGGGAAATTTTCATCCCCGTTAGCGGGGATGGGGAGAGCACTCCCTGCCCTGTGGGGACCCAAATCCTCGCCTCGTGGGATTCCCGCTAATATATATGTATAATATGTATGCATACGTTATATATGTATATATGTATGCATACGTTATATGTATATATGTACGCATACGTCTATATTTTAATATTTTTAAAAATATGATTGAATCTTTTCTAATAGGATTGTAAATTTTAATTATTATAACTTTATTTTTTGAATAAAATAAAAAACAAAAACAAAATGGTTAACATTATAAAAAATCATAGGGAATGGGGATCCCCGTGGGGACGGGGATGGGGATAACCTTGTCCCTATTAGCGGGGACGGTGATGGAGATTTTTGTGGGGACGGGGATGGGGAGAGGCTCCCCTTCCCTGCTCCGCTCTGTTGCCATTCCTAACCATCTCCTTCCAAAGCCTCTCAGGTTTAGAATCTCCACCAAGCAGTCCCATTCCACTTTGTCGCAGGCCTTTTCCAGATCCAGGTTGATTACCACCCCTGCCTTGCCACTTTGTCTTTTTTCTTCTATACATTCGTTAGCCACAAGTATATTGTCAATAATTTGTCTCCCTTCCACAAAGGCAGATTGGTTGCTTGAAATTAAATCTTTCAGCACCTCCTTTAGTCTAGTCGCCAGAACTTTAGCCACAATTTTGTATAAGCACCTCACCAAACTGATAGGTCTGAAGTCCTTAACTTCCAAGGTCCCCTCTTTCTTTGGAACTAGGGTGATAAAGGTCGAGTTGTTACCTTTATTCATGATGGCTGAAAGGTAGAAATCTGAAAGCACCTCCAACAGATCAGGCTTAATTGTATCCCAACATAACTGAAAGAAAAGAATAGGGAATCTATCTGGACCAGGAGCTCTATCACCATCCATCTTACTGCTTCCTTAATTTCTTGCTCTTAAAAGCTTCTTTCTAGCCTCAACTTTTTGTCCACCGACAACTTAGGTCCCTCCCAGTTATTCAAAGGAATTCTACAGGAACCATCTTTAACCTTTGAAAAACTACTCAATGGCTTTTGAAATTTCTCATTTGTCTTCTGTCTCTCTCTGCCCCACTTTCAGCTTTGAGACATAATTTTTCCTTCTTCTCCTTGATGCATAACTATGAAAGAACATTGAATTATTGTCTCCCTCCTTCAGCCATCTCACTCGAGACCTTTGCCTCCAAAAGATTTCTTCCCTTCTTATAAGCTT
Organism: Nelumbo nucifera; assembly: GCF_000365185.1. Next base: position 35,335 of record NW_010729317.1, read on the forward strand.
CTCCCAATCCTTTTTAAGAGTTTCTCTTCTGCTTCTACCATTCTCATCCAAATTCCCCAATTGCTCTCTTTCGTCCAGTTCATCTAGCTCTTGAGTTAGTTTATTCTTGTCTTCCACAAATTTTTTAAACTCCTCTTTACCCCAGACTTTTAGCTTCCCTTTTAAATGTTTTAACTTCTGCTAAAACCGAAATCCTGCCCAACCATCCACTTTGCATTCCTTCGACCATTCAGAAACTTTTTGCTGAAAGTCCTTGTGAGTAGTCCAAACCTTTTCCAACTTGAAAGGTGCCTTTCCTTTTCCGTAGACTTCATTCTGTAGAGTCACCGGATAATGATCAGAGGTTCAACAGGGCCTAATAGACTGCACATAGTTGGGAAATAGTTCCTCCCAGTCATTGGATATGAGAAACCTATCCGATTTGCTGCTTACTGCACACTCCTGCATATTAGACCAGGTAAAGGAGCCGTTGCTAAGAGAGAGGTCTTTAAGATTGTGCCTAGCAATAAAATTTGAGAAATCCTTCATGCTTCTTGTTGAGTGGGTTTATTTATGTTGGGCCGATTTATGTTTAGTTTGTTTTCTTTTATTTTAAGAAGTTGTTGGGCCTTGGGCCCATTAGTCTTTTATTTTTAAAGGAATTGTAAGTACTTAGTTAAGTTTGCCGCCCTACTAGGGGCATCTTTGTAATATCCCATATTTAAGTTAATTATAAATAGAATGAGGGGCTGGCGGCTAGGGTTCATGATCACTATCCTAGTCGACCTTCTTCTCTTTTCTTCCCTTTCCTCTGTCTATTGCTGAAATCCCCAATTTTCTCCTCTTCCTTTCACAAGAAGCTTGGCCGAAATCAGCACATAAGGCTTTCTACTCTTCTTGCTACTCTCCTACAGTTTGAACTCTTACTACAATACCTCGTGACATTGAAGTCACCACCAACACACCAAAGCAGGTCCTTAGATTCATGCAGAGAATCCAATTCCTCTGATTATCTTCCTCTCTAAGATGGAGAATTAGGCCCATACACGCCTATCAGAATCCAATTGATCCCATCAGAAATGTTTGTGAAATGGATAGAAATGGAAAGCTCCCCTTTGTCTACTTCTAATCCAGTAACCGCCTCTTCTTTCCAAACAATAAGTATTCCACCCGCTGTCCTCGTTGCTGGGAGATTTGCCCATTTTCTTCCTTTGATTCCCCAAATTGCTTTAATTAACTTTCTGTTAATGACTTCTTTCTTTGTTTCTTGTAAAATTACCATGTCTGGTTCCTTAGGGTATCCTTAACCATGCTGATTTCAGGTCCTACTCCCTGGTCGACAAAACCACATTGAATTCTTTTGATCTCTCTGTTTGTTTCTTTATTCCCTCCTACTTCCGATTTCTTTCCTTTACTATTTCCCTTTATCTCTCTCTTCTGCTTAATGCCTGCCCCATTGTTCTCTGTGTCATTGAATATCCGGCAAGTCTTCGAAAACTGAGTAACTCCTTGGTTGCAGAGACTTGCCAATGGTTGGGATACAAGGCCACCTTCACCTGAAACACAGGAAACAAAAGGAGTGGAGTGAGGCTCAGAGGTAGAGAAACCAGGAGAAGAAGTAGCTAATGTGTTACAAGCTAGGGGGTCAATCAGAGAGCTTGGAAGGGTGTTTGCCACAAATTCCAACTTTCCTCCTCTCTCTGTGTTTATCTTCAGATAGACTGTAGTTTGGATTAACTAGCTGTATCGGCTTCAGGATATCCACACTTTCCCAATTTCCTCTGTTCTCGAACAATGCTTGAACTCTTTCTAGAGCTACCTCCTGACCGTTGACATCTAAATCGGATTCGTACGAACTTGACTCTGAATCAGACTCCACCTCCAACTCTCCCCTCTCCGAACTCGAGCTGCCTAAAGATAATGGCGTGGGAGGGCGATTAACCCCCTTCTCCGCTAGAGAGAGGTGTTTCTGGAAAACCTTATCCAGAGGGTAGAGGGTTAGCAGGGGGGTTGTTCTCGTCAGCTTGGTCAAATTGGGCTTTTGTCTTTATTCGTCCCAATCTCTCAGATCTGTCAGGAACTAAAAAAGAGGGTCGGGTTTTGAGTGGGTTATCCTCTGCTTCTGGCTTTCTTTTTCCCCTTTAGCATCCTTTTGCTTAAGATTTGAATTTTGAGTGGAGTTTCCTTTTCTTCTGCGAGCTTCCTAAAATAGTTGCTGCACTTGGCTTTGCTTCTTCCCAACGTAACCTCTTCTGTTGCAGGTTGATTGTGCACCCCACGCAAATTCACCTGATTGGCAGGTGACGCTGTGACTCTCCTTGACTTGCCATGTGTGCTGGACCCAGGCTGGTGAGTTGACTCAGTTTCTTCCTCCCCAGGCTTGTTCTTCTTCCTCTCGACCTTGACTGAACAGCGGAAACCAGACTTCTCTGTCAAGAATGGGAACTACACGAGGTATTGCAAACACTCCTTTCCCTTTCACCCTAATCCTGGCAAACCGAAGCTCCTGGAAATCTCTCATTCGATTGTCAATGACTTCCAGTCCTCCATAGAGACTTCCTATTAGGTTAAGCATCTCCACTGTCCACAGATGAAAGGGGAGGCCATGTGTCACTATCCAGCCATTAAAACTCAGATTTGCAAAGTTTTCATTCACTTTCAGTCACCACCAATCAATCAACACCTACTTCCCATACACAAAAACTGATCCCAACCTTGTCCACTTGCTGACTGTCTCCTCTGACGGGACAATGCCCACCACCTTGTTTGTTTCAAAAGGTTTCAGAGTTAACAGCGTCGGGGAATGCAGGTTCGCTGAGAGGCCAAATTTCATGTCTCTCCAACTTACGTCCTCTAGCTTGGTGCACATGAAGGCCGACTTCCAATTTCCAAATGGACCAAGTCTGTGGACCATGGATATGAAAGCTCTTCCTCCGACCATCGCCACTCTGCTTCTTCCTTTCTCTAAAACTGGAAATTCCTCCGCCGATGGGGGAACAACTTCTGGTCTTTCCTTTCTGGCTAGAAACGAACTCAGAGCCTTTGACATCGTTTCCCACCCTAAAGTGTTAGCTTCTTGAGGAATACAAAGTATACCCTATGGTTTCTAAAACTACTTGTATATACCTTGTTTAATGGCCCCATTTGACACAAATAGGTCATCAGTCACTGAAATGTTTAGGGCTGTTATCACGTGCCTCATACATTTGGTAATCCCGGTTTCGCCCCTCTACACTTGCTTGAACTGTGAAACCCAAACCCCAACGGACTCTGTGGGTTACGACGAATCGAAAAATGGCTTCCAAGCAAGGTATGTTAGAGTTCCCAGTGAGATCCCAGATCTGTGGAAGTGTCTCAATTCATCAAAAAAGTAGCAGGCTTGATCCTCCACCTTTTGGAGACCGCTGGATATTGGGTGGTTAAAATTAAACTCAGAAAGAAGGGAATATAAGAGAACATCTAATAAAAAACAGGGGAAGATAAATAAATACTACCTGAATCAATTAAAGAGGTAAGTTGTTGACAGTGGAAAGAGGACGAAAATAAGAGAACATCTCTAAACTTTTCAATCAGTTGCTGACAGTGGGAAGAGGATGGAAATACAGAGAGGTCTGACTATTTAGCTTCTGCTCTATCACCACTCTGCTTCTTCCTTTCTCTAAAACTGGAAATTCCTCCATTGATGGGGGACAACTTCTGGTCTTTCCTTTCTGGCTAGAAACGAACTCAGAGCCTTTGACATCGTTTCCCTCCCTAAAGTGTTAGCTTCTTGAGGAATACAAAGTATACCCTATGGTTTCTAAAACTACTTTTATACCTTGTTTAATGGCCCCATTTGATACAAATAGGTCATCAGTCGCTGAAATGTTTGAGGTTGTTATCACGTGCATCATACATTTATGGTAATCCCGGTTTCGCCCCTCTACGCTTGCTTGAACTGTGAAACCCAAAGCCCAATGGTGAAGGAAAAATTTAGAAAACTTGGAAAAACTTTCATTTCTTTCATTAGTCTACTCTCTCATTTTGTTGTTATTCTGGCCATCTGAATGAGGGTGAAGTTATCTTTTTATAGCTTAGCTTAGATCTTGTAACAGAGAATTTTCCTGATCTGTTGTCTTCTTGTTATCTTTTTATACGCTTGCTTTCACCCTCATTCAGATGGTCAAAATCACAATAGGTGAAGGAAAAATGTAGAAAACTTGAAAAAACTTTCATTTCTTTCATTAGTCTACTCTCTCGTTTTGTTGTGATTCTGACCGTCTGAATGAGGGTGAAGTTATCTTTTTGTAGCTTAGCTTAGATCTTGTAACAGAGAATTTTCCTGATCTGTTGTCTTCTTGTTGTAGAAGAACATTTTGTTTGAGGTAAGTCATTAAGCAATTATGCCAGGTCAAAACATGAAGTTGTCAGGCTAGGTTGTCATGTGGTTACACTTGATGTTGACAATTTATTATTTTTTCTTTATTTAGTACTTGTGTCTATTTTTGCATCAATAGGTATCTTTTGTACCCTATTTTGACATTGCATTTGGTTTGCAATTTCTACTTCATAAATTATGAATCATAATTCAAACCTAACCCCATGCTTTGCAAGTGGAACCTCATTCACAGTTAACGAAATTATCCCAATTCACAACTCACATCACATGTTCACTCCTATTTTTTCACATTATACTACTATAACCATAATTCACATATCTACTTTCTGAGGCTTTGACAGCATATCCTGTTTCTTTCTTTTCACGAAACCCAATTTCTCCATGAACTATATCATATCCTACACTTCTTTCCTCCATATGCCCATTTAGATCTCCTATAAAAAATCTCTTTTTATTTAGTATTTCTTGGATTAATTCTTGGCAAAATTGATGGTGCATGAACTGCACCGTGAAAATGCTTGAACCAGTGATAAGCAACATGCTACAGTTGAATATTTAATGTGCTAAAGCCATTAATGGTAAGTATTCCTTGTGAAATGTGAACCAAAGAATAATAAGTAGACTGTGTGATGTCTTTAATGTGATTGGTTGAAATTTTGATATAACGTGCAGCAAATATTTGAAATGCACCTGTAATCGGACTTTTAATTCTTCCAAGTTTTCCAAAATGTTTTTGTTTTTTTTTTTTTTTTTTTGATGTTCTTCTAGACCCATTTGAGGTTCATAAGTAGCAATTATGTTAATTTTTTCCTTACCTAAAAAGGGTATTACTCAATGCTGGTTTTGGCTATATGTGGTCTTGGGATGGGTGCATAAGTGCCGATTATGTTAATTTTTTCCTTACCTAAAGGGTTCCTTTATTTGGGCTTGGGAAGGACAGTCTAAGACAAGCTCACATTGATAGAAGTAAAATTTTATGACACTTTTAAGAACACCATTGCCATATTGGATAAAGTAGGCCGTCAATAAACTTGCTCAGAAATAACAGAAATATGTGCCTTATAGAGCACTTATCAATAGCTCTATTTTGTGCCAAGATTAGGGATAACCATAGAAAATGACTGTTCCAATGAGGATTGTCTTGGTACAAGTAGAAGGATCTAAAAGAGCAAAGAGAATATTGTCTGAAGTGGTAAAAATTATCCATGGATGTATAATTTGACAGAAAACATAGCTCTTGATGGAGCACAACAAGATTCATGTAGCTAAACCCCAAATAGGTAGGATTGTATCTTGATTGAGTTGAATTTTTTTAAGTGTGTAATGTATTGGGATGTTGACGAAGATTACAGGCACTTATTTCTAAACTCTTCAATGGAAAAAAAAATTGGGGTTTACTCTTATGTTAAATGTGAATTTGCGAGTTGAGACATTCATAGTTGCCTCATTATGTACTTAAATGGTAGCCTTCCATTAAGTTTGAAGGAAGAACTTAAATCTCATGCAACTTAAGCCATTTAGTGTTTTTAGGGCATATAGAAGGAAAGAAACAGAAGTTTATTTAAATGCATTCTGAGGTTTCTTCTACATATATGCAGAAATGTATATAGCTTTTATTTTTTTTTTTCATTTACTTAGTTAAATTGATGCCTTAATCAACATCCTGAGTTATCATCTAAATCACTTCATAATAGGTTGGTTATATCTGTGATATGCCTCTGTATTGGAGGTTCTTGTATAATATGGACATTTTGGAATCATCCAATATCCTTAGATTGTGTGCAAATCAGATTCCAAAGCCTGCTCCGACTCCATGTCCATATTGTGCATGAATATTACACTATACACCAGTCCCTTGATTGGTAGAAATTGTCTCTTTTAACGCTACAAATTGGATGCAGGTCGCAGTTCAGCTGTGGGCAACTGGGGGAGGGACTGTATCATCATCTGCCTTTTTTGTCATGCATGATTTGGCTTGTTTGTGCAGTTCAGATTTTCTAGACCCCTGTTTGGTAAAGGCATATAAAGCCTTTATTGCACACTGCAAGTTTGTGGAACCTGCTAATATGAAACATATGCAGTTTCTTGGAGACTCCTTTGTTGATCTGTGTTCTGTAGACATACTGAAATCTTATAGCAAGGCACTGTTGTTTATCCAAGAACTAGCCAAGATATTGCAGCATGGTCTAACAACAAAGAAGAAGGTAAGCACCAGTTGATACACAGTGACATTCCAAATTAATATTTTTGGTGGTATAGCTTATATTGTTCATCTCCCAAGGTTGAACTCATCATTTATTGGGCCTTCACTTAGTATCTATGTAATTTTCAGAATGAATGAGCATAACCATCTCCTTTCCACCCCTTGCTTCGACAACATTCACTACAATTCCTCACTTCTTGGAAGTTTTTAGTGGTATAGCTTATAATGTTCACCATCCAAGCAGCCACGGGGGAGGAACATTCAACTAAAAATTCTCCCCGTTCAAACCAAAATCATAGGTAGTTATCTGATGAGCAGGCTTATTGCGTCCCTATTGATATGAACAAAAGAACCCACATCCAAATCTGTATATCACAACTTAGTATTGTCCAATAAAATAAAACATCCCCAAGGGATATCAAAGTCCAGATTGCAAAAGGCCTGTATATCTATCATGGAGTCAGAGTTCACTCTTAGGGCTCACCAACCTTTCCTTTACCAAAACTGAGAATCAAATGCAATTCAGCTTCAATGTCACCATGTTTAACCAAAAAGGATCTGCACCTGCAACAAAAAAATTGTTATAAGATAAACAAACCAAACCAATTGAAGCATGACTCGAGTTTTTCATCACACAGGAAATGAAAAAGACCAGGTGATTTAGAACTAGAGATATCAATCAGATCTTCTTATCTGATTTGCTTTGAGTTGTTGCAGATCCAATTGATCTATTGACCATTCAGAATACAGACTTTTCACAGTTTTTAAAATTGAGAGAATTTCTAGAATACAATATGTAGTACCTTGCCACAGTGACCCATTCCAGGAACTCTACACAATTACTAGAATGCAAGAGGAAGGTGATTCAAAATGGACCAAGGATCTGAGAAAGACTCAAGAGGATGATGAAATCAAATGCCCTGGTTAGACCCAATGAATTGTCTAAGAAGACTCCACATGAAAAGCCTATAACGAGGGTGTATTTTAAGCTTCCAAACATGCCTCAGATTTTTAACTATCTCCTGGTAAAAGCTTTTGCTCCTTACTTGCTATTAATGCAGTAGGATTTTAAGTTACAGTTACTTTCCCTATAAGGTCTCCAAACCCATTGCCCTTGAGTATTATTCCTCAATATATGGGCATTGAGAATGTTCCTGGTAATATCTTAACTAAAGAAAGATTTGTTTTCTCTGGTACCAATTAGAATCTTGATTGATCTGGTCTCCAACAGTGAGATTTAAAAAATCTCTCTATGAGGACTAAGAGAAGCATAGGGCCCATTAGGACCCTGTATCCAGGGAATAGACCATTTACTGAATTTTGACTCCTTTGCAACTAGAAGAAAAGTTCTTCACTGATGCACATCCAAGCTTTGAAAGTCGATCTCCAAGTAGTACATAGATTTCTGCTTAACTGCCTAGGAAATTCTAATCTATTTGAGTGATATTTGGCAGAAAGAAGCTTTATCCAGAGGGCTTCTTGAGAGGTCAAAAATCTAAAGCAAAGTTTACAAGAAAATGTATTCAGGGTATTTTGTGTTACCTTTTGTAGTTGATAGTAACAGAACACATGAGCACATGATGTTTGACTGATTATAGTATGTAGTGATTGACACTTGGCACAATCAAATATTATATAATTTTGGGTTTGAGTCCAGGAATTGTGTTAAGGAATGTAGGTCTAATTATGACATGTATTACCACAATGTGGTTATATTTATCTAATGTTTTACAAATCTGTAAATGTTTCTGGCTTTGATTAGGTACTCATGATATTACTTGTTCTATGACAAACTGAAGGTGTCTTTCCTTATGTTCTAATTCAATTATTTCTTTGGTTTCAGGAAGTACTCAAGAAGATATGCAGTTGGCAGTATATAAACTGCATCAATCTCTGGGTTAAGTTTCTATCAAAAAATATTAAGGATCATGATCTTCAGCCATTGCTATACTTGATCATTCAAATTATAAGTGGAGTAGCTTATCTTTTTCCTGGGCCTCGATATCTGCTTTTGAGGTTTAAATGCATTCAAATGCTCAATGAACTCTCTATTTCTAGTGGGGTTTTCATTCCTATCACCTCATTGGCACTTGGTGCTCTAGAATATTGTGGGAGTGGCAGGGCAGGTGCAAGGCCTGAAAAGGCCTTTGATTTTTCATTTGTCCTAAAGGTATGGAAGTAACAAATAAAGTATCAAGTTCCCTCATCCTAGTTTTGCAGTTATATCCCTGTTTCTGTCGGTATCTAATCTGCTGTTATGTTCTTTTTAAGTAACTTATGTACTGATTAGAGGAATACTAAGGATGCTAACACTGTAGTGGTCTTCTGTGTGATGTTTTTCTCATGATGATATGGCTCTGAGGTGGAACGTGGAAGTTCTACCTCAGCAGCTGGATATTTACTAATAAAGGTTCGTTCTAAGCAGTTAGCATAATGACATGTCTGCATTAGAGACAGGTTTTTGGCAATTAGATCCAACAAAAAACATCCTGAATCTGTTTTTTCCCCTTCTTCATCCCCTTCCCCCCTCTTTCCTTCCTGGAAAAGATGATCTAAAAGTATTTTCAGGAGTTGTTCAATTTCTTTCAATATTCTGAGGCTCTCATAATTTATTTGAAAATCTCATGTAACTTTGGATATAACCACAAGAATCCAAGGTTCAGAAATAGAGCATCTATAAATCAAATCTTGCAAGAAGAAAGGTTGCCCTTAAGTAGGCATCCACATCAGCACTATACTTAGAAAACATAAACAAGAGCTAAAGGCCCATAAAGAAAAGGCCCAATAAGAAAACATAACAAGAAAGAACTAATAGGAAAGACATTAATGGGCTAGGGCCCATTAATGGGTATAGATATCCATCATGCCCAACTTGCTTATATAGTGAACCAAGTTTCCTTTAGGATCACCTTTTGTCAAAACATTAGCTGAGCATAGATATCCATCATGCCCAGCTTGCTTATATAGTGAACCAACTTTCCTTTAGGATGACCTTTTGTCAAAACATTAGCCAACTGTTCTTCAGAAGCAACAAATGGTAGACAAACATTTCCTAAGGCAACTTTCTCTCTCGTATAAAATGCCTGTCAACTTCAATGTGCTTAGTTCTGTCATGTTGAACAGGATTATGTGCAATGTTGATAGCAGCCTGGTTGTCACAATATAACATCATTGGCTTCTCATAATCTATACCCAATTCTTCTAAAAGTGATCTTAACCACAAAAGTTCTGAAACTCCATGTGCCATTGCCCAGTACTCCGCTTCAGCTGAGGATCTTGTCACTACATACTGCTTCTTACTCCTCCATGATACAAAGTTCCCTGCTACCATAGTACAGTAACCTGAAGTGGACCTCCTATCATCAATACACCCGACCCAGTCAGCATTAGTGTATGCTTCCAGCTTCATGTGTCCATGCTTAGCAAACAAGATACCTCTCCTTGTAGTCCCTTTTAGATAGCACAGAACCCTCTTAGTAGCTGTTAAATGTGTATCTCTAGGAGAATGCATAAACTGGCTAATTACAATAGCTGCATAGGAAATATCTGGCCGAGTCATGCAAAGGTACAATAACTTCCCAACTAGTCTCTGGAACACTCCCTTATCAAACAATAGTTCACCTTCAGTAGCTGACAACTTATGATTTGGGTCTATAGGAGTAGAAGCAGGTCGAGCACCCAGTTTGCTAGTCTCTGCAAGGAGATCAAGAACATACTTCCATGGGGAAATGAAGATACCATCCTTAGATCTGACAACTTCAATTCCCAAGAAATATCTGAGTTTTCCTAAGTCTTTAATTTCAAACTTAATGTTAAGAAAACCTTTGAGATGAACAACTTTCTGAGTATCATTACCAGTAACCACAATATCATCAACACAGACAATCAGAAGGGTCACTAAGGAATCTCTCATCTTAACAAACAAAGTATGATCCGACTGAGTCTGTGTGTACCCAAAAGCAACAAAAGCAGCCCGAGATCTGTCAAACCAAGCTCTAGGAGATTGTTAAGGCCATAAAGAGACTTCTTCAGTTTACAAACCTTTCCTTGCATCTCATTCCCATACACTCTTGGAGGTAAAGACATATAGGCCTCTTCATGTAGGTCCCCATTCAAAAAATCATTCTTTACATCAAACTGATGAAGAGGCCAATCAAAAGTAGTAGCTAAAGATAGCAAAACTCGAACTGAAGTCATCTTGGCTACTAGGGAAGACCATACATCTGAGTATATCCTTTAGCAACCAAACGAGCCTTATATCTCTCAACAGTACCATCAGAATGATACTTAATATTGAACACCCACTTACAACCAACTGGTTCCTTTCCCTCAGGCAAATCCACAATTTCCCAAGTATTGTTCTTATGCAAAGCATCTAGTTCAGTCATCATAGCATCCCTCCATTTTGGTTTGGACAAGGCATCTGGGACAGATCTGGGAGTCACATTTGTCGAAATAGAGGCAAGGAAGGGGAAAGAAGGCTGTAGGACAGGTGTTTGGAAATGCAATGAGTTGTATATTTCCGTTTGCCTTTGCGAAGGGCAATAGGGAGATCAAGGTCAGGGAAGGTTTCCGAAGTGGTAGAAGAGGACTGACCTATTACCTCAGTAGTGATGGGAGGAGCAAGAGGCACATCTGAAGGCGTGGAAACAACTTGCATGCCTCTGAGTCTTTGTCTTTGGTACCACCTTTGGACAATAGGATGGGAAGAAAAAGTAGGGGGATGAGGAGGAGGGGGGAGCAGGAATGGATGACTCGACTGAAGGAGACTCTGTAAAAGATTCAATGGGAATTGCAAGAGGAACAGATGGTGACAATGCAAACAACTTCTCTGAATGCTCTCCCTTAAGAGAAGTACCAAAGAAAGGAACAGACTCTACAAATGTGACATCTCTAGAAACAAAGCGAGTGCCACGAATCGGATCAAAACAACAGTACCCCTTTTGTGTGGAGGCATATCCCAAAAAGACACACTTGTGTGCTTTAAACTTAAACTTATGTCTTTGATGACTGTGAACATGAACATAGCAAGTGCACTCAAACACCATGAGAGGAAGAGAGAAGAGATCTTCATTTGGGAAAAGCTAGCTAAAGGGAGTTTTAAACCCTAGAACCCGAGAAGGCGTTCGATTTATCAAGTCTGTAGCTGTAAGGACAGCATCACCCCAAAACTTAATAGGAACATGGGAAGCAAAAAGGAGGCTCCTCGCAACCTCAACCACATGTTTGTTCTTCCTTTTCGCCATTCCATTTTGTTGAGGAGTGTAGGAATAGGAACTTTGATGAATAACTCCAAAGGTATCAAAGTAGGAGGAAAGGCTCTTCTCAAAATATTCCTTTGCATTATCAAATCGGAATATTTTGATTCGAATGTTAAATTGTAAGTATAAGTTCATGAATTTTTGTACAATATATGGTACTTCATCCCGGGATTTCATAAGGTAAATCCAGGTGTAACGAGATAAATCATCAATGAAAAGAATGAAATATTTATAACCCCCCATAGCAGATAAATGATATGGCCCCCACACATCAAAGTGCACAATATGGAAAGGAGAAACATATTTTTTATTACTCACTGAAAATGATTGTCTACAATGTTTTGCAAGTTCACATGACTCACAATGAAGACTCGATAGGGATATTCCCTTAAACATTTCTGGAAACAAATGACTCAAAGCTGAAAAAGACAAATGACCAAATTAGAAATGACATATCATGACTCTATTAACTGACTCTGATAAAACAGACTCCAAAGCTACACCACTAGGTAATCCAAGACTTTGATTAGAGACATCCAGCATGTATATCCCATTCGCCTCATGGCCACTCCCAATCGTCCTCTAAGACTTCAGTTCTTGAAAAACACAATAAGTAGGAAAGAAGGTTATGCTGCAGTTCATTGATTTTGTTAAACTACTAACAGATAAAATGTTAGTGTTAACTTTGGGAACATGAATTGTAGAGGATAATACAAGTGAGTCAGAGGCTTTAATATTCCCCTTGCTAGAGATGGGAGCAAGAGACCCATCTGTAAGAGAAATCTTCTCTCTACCCGAGAGAAGCTGGTATGAACAAAAAAGGTTGGGTATGCTAGTCATATGGTCTGATGCACCAGAATCTATGATTTAAGGAATTTTACGATTACCTGAGGCTGTAGCATGATTTGCAGAAGCACAAATATCTGAATGGGAAAAAGCGGATGTAGAGGGGGTGCCTAAGGAGGAAGATGCAACAATAGACTCCAAGTGGTTTATCAACTTCCCATATCTCTCAAATTCTGCCTTCACTGCTGCCAGCTGATCCACAACAGATTTTTCTTCACATTTAGATACTGTAGCAACATTTGCATTCTTGGGCTTTCCAGACTGACCACCCTACTTAAAGTTGTTCTGAAACCTCTCAGAAAGAAGATTTGGATGAAACTTCCAACAAGAATTCTTTGTATGTTTCGGCTTCTTGCAATATTCACATATCACCTCCTTTTTTTCATTTAGCCCCTTTGGTTTTATTTCGGCATGTGCAAAATGTTCTGGAGGAGGTGGGGTCTGTAGCTATACCTGTCACCTGCTCTCTTCATTGCTCACCATAGAGTATGCTTGAGCAAGTGTCACTTCATCCTTGGCCAGGATATTCTGCCTTGTAATATCAAATTCAGGATTGAGTCCTGTAAGGAACTCAAACACTCAGTTTCTTTCCACAAATTTCCTGAAAGTTTCTACATCTTTGGTGCTTTCCCATACAAATGCTTCCATAACCACCCAATAACTGTGTAGTTATCCTTATGAATAATTATTAAGGAGATATGATTATGGAAATGGAACCTAGGGAACTACCTTAAGATATATGTTTTTTACTGAAAAAAAATCCATTGCCTTGGTGACTAGGCAACAATGTCCCCTTTGTCGCCTTGGCACCTTGAAAACTATGGAATTCTCTTTCCTCTCTTTATCTCCCTCTTTTTTAGTAAAAGTTTTCTTATTTATTTATTACCAAAAAAGGATTCAAGTATTGGCTACTCTCACCAAGACATTAATTAACTAGAAGATTTATTATTAATTCCATTTTCTAAAAACCAGTTTTACCCTTGAAAAGACTCAAATACCTATTTACCATTTTACCCTTTCTGGACAATCCAAATTACCAGCCTTATAACTAAAACCATCAACAGGGGACATGGGTTGAAATAGTAAGAAATTATTAGAGGACCAATTGTTGATTCAAATCATCTACTTAGATCATTATGTCTTGGGGTCCATATCTATAGAGTGATTTGAGGCTACTTAGGCTTACCAGGGTAACTTCAAAATATATATTTATCAAAAAAAAACTTTAAAATATATTTGTTCTTTATCTATTCCATTGCCTCAAACTGTGAAGTTTTTTTTCATGATTCTTTTTTTATTTTCCTAATTTTGTAATCTTCCCTTCTTGTGCTCTTCTCATTTTTCAGTATTGTGCGTTTTGATTGGCCAATATACTAAGATCTAATAAAAAAATGTTTCAACAATTGAGTTAGGACATCTCTAGGAAGAGTATTAGCCTTTAAAAGTGGACAGATGTCCTAACTCTTATTTAGTGTTTCAGTGTTCCTCTGGAATGATGCGATACGCCTGATACGGGGTTTATCACATTGATACTTTGAACCTTGCTCCATGCACTGTCTTAGATTGTTACATTCATGAAGTGACTGACACTGAATTAATTTTCATGACAGGTGCCAAAACAATGGTTAAAATCACAGTGCTTTCAAGGAGAGTGTGTTCTTTCTGCAATCAAGCTGCTATCAATGCATCTTTCTCAGTGGAGCTGCCATATATCCTTCCCTGAACTAGCAACTATTACCCTCATTTTTTTGAAAAAGTTCCATGAGAAAGCAACTTCTGAAGTCATACGGCATCGAGTGAAGCATCTGATAGATCAGGTCAGTGGGTGAAGGAGCTTGTTGGTTACCTTGTTGCTTATGTTGTCTGCTTAGATATTGTTAACACGACATTCCAATCTCTCAGAGAAATTGGCATTGCTGGAACTCTTTTTGCTGACAAAACTATCTCCTATTAATTCCAGGGAGGCCTTCCCATGATTGAAAGGGATTTGTTGGTGAAATCGGGAAATTTTAGTTGATAGGATTACCATATTGCTAATGTTACTTCTTGTTAGTATAATGTTACAGTATAAGATGTATGTATCCTGGAAATGCAGGTTCAACGGAATGTTGAGTATGTGCAGAAGAAACGAGATGAAGTCGCATTTTCACCAAAAGATGAGGAATCTGTGGAATCATTTCTAGAGGTTGGATCCTTATCTCTCTGCTAAGCTTTAAGGTGGGATTTTCCAGTTAATTTGTTTCAGTTTCATGTTTCAATGAATTGCAGTTTGAAAAGTGCAGCAGAAATGATCCCTTTACTCAATATTACACAAGAACTCAACAAAAGTCTATTTCTCAAAATATCTCCATGAAGGAAAAGACAAGGTATGACAACTCAACTCGACCCAACAAAGCCTTAACCCTATTATAAGTGGTCCACTGCAGGATATGAGAAATATAAGAAAAAAGAAAATAAGATCAGCGAGCGGATATGTCCTATTTTTCTCTTGTGTTTTCTGTCATGCAATCACTTGATGGAATTATCTATCAAGGAATCTAGTGTACCTATAATGTGGGCACAAGGTGATGCAGGATGGGAGGAGAGTGTGCTACTGGTTAAAAATGGTGGACTAAGGATTAGATCTGAAAAGTAGGAGGTGAATGGTTTCAGATCTTTAAAGGATTGAATAGCAGGTTGGAGAGGGTGTTTATTTTCTCTAAATAAGGAAAATTAGAGATGAAGTTTAGGACCTGTGATTACAAAGCTTCTTGTCTTGAGAATGGTTGGCCAGACCTTGTTAGAAAAGGATTTTGATAAAATAGAAGCCTTAAGACGCCCAACACAGCAAATGGACTTGTTAAAGGTGATCCAAATTTAAATCTGAATATGATCCAAATTCCATCTTTTTAAAAGTGGATTGAATATGGATCCATTCATATCCCAATCATATATGATCTCATATCTGTTTGTAAAATTAGTTCTAACATGGTTTTTAACAAAATACTCACAAGTTCAAGTATGATATAAGTTATTTTTATTTTATTCTGTTCATGATGTACAAGACGATATTTTATAATATTCAATATCTATTACGGCCTAACATTAGGGTCCATTAGTGGGCCCACTTATTGAATATGTTTTCAATTGGAAGAATAAGGTAGTGGGTGTTTTCTGTTAGATGTTGGGCTTTGTATGTAGTAGAGAGCCACATGGGCCCATTTGTGAAAGCTGTTATTAGTTTGTTCCTTATTTATGGGTCCGTAGTGAGAGAGTGTCATGATAGGTCACGTAAGGTAATGGGTTATGGGTAGTTGTAGGAGTCTGTATATATGTACTTCCATTGTTCTTTGAGAGGATATCAATTGAAGAATTTTACTTAGAACCGTTTGGTTTTTATCGGAGGTCTCTTGTCTCCCTTGAAGTAGACAAAATCTACGTAGCGTAGATTTTATCAGAGCCAAGATTATGATTTCCGGTTTTGAGCACCGGCTTGCACAATTGCAAGGAAAGATCCGATTGTTGGCCATAACCAACAGTGAATGATGGAGCAGATGAATTACATATTCGAAAGCTTGTCAGTAAGATTGGACCAGTTGGAGTCTTTGCACTCAAAGGAGAAGGGCGAAGTGACACACTGTTGCTGCAGTAGTGAATAGGTTGTTTCTGCCATGGCAACTAAAGGACATGCGACTACAGTGATTACCAGCAATTAGTGGAGCTCAAGACCAGATCGTTCACCTCCCTTCGATCCCTTCTATTCTGAAGAAAAAGCCCATGGGAGCAGTAAGCTCTGTGAGTTGGAGAATACTGCTTGGGTCTCAGCTTGGTCCTATGAAGGAATCGACCCTTACGGAGTCACAATGGGGTTCGGTATCACCTCTCATTACCACATGAACCAAGGCATTGATCTACAACGAGAGCTTATCAAATTCTTGAATGCCAACATCATTGCCGGAGATGAAAATGAACATGGAGCTGGCGTGATCATCTCCAAAACCTTCAAGACAAGGAAGATAATGAAGTTTGTAGAAGCTTCAAAGGACAAAAACTTAGTTCTACGCTATCAAGCAAAGATGATGGAGGAAGGGGGCATTCTCTGGAACCCACCTTGGACAATGGTAAACGGTTCAATCTCCATTCATTTGTACACCAGTTACCCACAGATTGCATGCATACTTTGGGTTGAATACACAATTGAGGCTGGTGGGCATTTAATTACAGAAATTGTCTATGGGGAACTCAATCCAAGCGGTGGTGCTGCTTGGGTACATGGGAGATCTACACGCATTGATCGAGGATCCCACCTGAAGTTATTTACAAAAACAGCTGATTGGATTCAACCATGTGTTCGTGAGAAGAACATGGGGGAGTTGCATGCATTACAAGGCTGTGTTTGGTTCGATGAAGCTTTGACCTCGAGGACAAGGTCATTTTAAGAGGGTGGGAATGTTACTGAAGAAATAGTTGGTTAGCCACGAGTGTGGGGTTCCATACCCACACTTAGTTGTTTCTAATTTCTTTTATTAGTTGTTTCTAATTTCTTTTATTGTTTCTAAGTTCTTTTAAGTTGGGCCGGCTGGCCTTATTGTTTCTAACTTTTGTTTGTTTCTAATCTTTGTTTATTTCCTATTCTTGTAAGGAACCTAAAGCGTGTATGAGGCGGCAGATTATTAATCACCGAACCCCTTCTTTCTTCTCCTCCTCTCTTCACTCTTCACTCTTCTTTTCTCTCTCTCTCTCCTCTTCGAACCTGTATTGCTTCTTTGATCACACAGTAACAGTTCTATTTCTTACCAGTTGGTATCAGAGCATTCGATCTAGGGTTTTCTCATGTGGATTTAATTCAGCCAACCACATGAGAATTATTTAGGGCTGGAAGTTCAGAAAGATCCTTACTTTGCCTGATTCTTAGAGGTTGCAAGAAGTTTTTTAGCAGCTGTCCTAAGATTGGAGAGTGCTTATTGTAATCAGGAAGAATCAAGTAGGAATTGAGTGATCAAGATCGATTCTTTGATCAAGATTGAAGGTGTCAACAGTAGTTGATTGATCAAGTTTGAAGACTGAAGGAGGCAATCAGTTTTCTGGGCAAACTTCTCTTTTTCTTGAGGCTGACAGCAGTAAAAGCAATCAGTTTTTTTTTGGGCAAGTTCCCTCTTTTCTTGAGGCTGGAGGCAGTAAGAGATAAATTGGCTACTTTTCTTTAGAAAGTAAGTTATTTTTTCTTTGAGATTGATATTCAAAAAGTCCTTGTTGTGCATTCAGAGAAGTGCGGCTAGAAAATCTCTTCTTTTTCACCTATTTTAAGGAGAAAAAAAACCTAAAGTCCAGGACTAATATTAATTCCAGGATAGTAGTTGACTGTTATCTGGTTCTGGGTAACTGTAAAATCCTTGTCCTAGGTCGGCTATTATCAGCCTTGGGGTACAGTTTTTCTGATTACAGTAGGTTTCCTAACCTAGAATGGAGTTAAAGAACCAAGGGGAAGGCGTTTTTGGGACTGGTGGTTCAGGTAACATGACTGTTAAATTTGATGGATCAAACTACTTAGAATGGGCCCAATCAGCCATGATGGCTATTGGGGGTAGAGGAAAGCTAAACTTCTTGCTAGGGGATGTGAAGGAACCAACCAAGGAGAGCCCTACTTATGCTAAATGGGTTCAAGAGAATTTTTTGGTGATGACATGGCTGTGCAATTCTATGCAGCCACACATCAGCCGAAACTACTTGTGGGCCAAAACAGCTAAGGAAATATGGGATGTTATGAAGGAAACCTACTCGCAGCCTCTTAATGTTGCCAGGGCTTATGAGCTGAAATGTGAGGTTAAAAAATTGTGGCAAGGAGAGAAGCAGCCAAGTAGGTCTCTGTTTATTTTTTAACCTTAAAATCCCTATGGCATGAAATTGACCATCTTGAAACAATTGAGTGGGAGAGTCAGAAAGATGCACAAACATATAGAAAGCAAGTTGAAACTAACAGAGTTTTTGAGTTCCTTGCTGGTCCGAATTCTGAATATGGCATTGTGAGACAGCAGTTGTTGACAAGAGATAGTGTGACTTTATCACAAGCCTATTCCCTAGTGCATAGTGAAGAAACTAGGAGAAAGGTTATGTTGCAGCAACAACCCTCTGAATCAGCCTTGGCAGTAGTTAGACCTAAATCTAGGGGGGATTAGGAGAAGAAGGAAGCTAAGGAGGACTTAGTATGTGAACATTACAAGAAACCTAAACATACTAAGGACACCTGTTGGAAGCTGCACCCTCATTTAGTTTCAACAAAGCTCAGAAATAAGAAAGGGAATGCTAATATGGTTGTCAACACTGATAGTACAACTTCATCAGGCACAAGAGGCACTCCTCTAGATATCCTAGCTGCAGTCCGAGCTGCTCTGACTCTGCTAGAAAATGATAATTCAGCTCAGCCTACATCATCTCAACACCCTATTTCAGCCCTTGCTCATACAGGTACAAGAGCTACTGCTTGCCATGCTTCTGTCCCAGGTAATACTAGACCTTCTTGGGTAATAGATTCAGGTGCTTCAGATCATATGACCAACATATCTACTCTATTTAGTACCTAGTGTTTATCCTCTAGGAGAGAGTTTCTATTGTTGATGGCTCTCTTGTACCAATTTCTGGCAAAGGAGACATCAGATTATCAGATACCATCACCCTATCCTCAATTTTGCATGTTCCCAAGCTTAGTGCTAACTTACTTTTAGTTAGTAGTATTACTAAAAATCAAAACTGTTCGGTAACTTGTTTCCTTGATCAGTGTATTTTTTAGGATCTGGAAATGAAGAAGGTGATTGGGATTGGCCGTGAGATGAATGAAGTCTACCTGCTGGAACATTTATAGGGGGAGCAGAGTGAAGTAGGGAAATTGTTTGTTTCCCAGTCTTGTAGTAAGATTATGCTTTGGCACAACTGCTTATGTCATTTATCTTTTGGGTCTTTAAAGAGTCTTTTTCCAAACTTGTTTGAGTTAGTAGAAGTGTCTGGGTTGAAATGTGAAAGTTGTGAACTTGCAAAACACAATAGATCATCTTATCCTTTAAGTAATAAAAGAAGCAACCTTCCTTTTGAGATTGAGCATACCAATGTTTGGGGGTCCTACCATACTCCCACCATGGGAGGTACTGATATTTTTTATTATTTGTTGATGACTATACTCGTTTTTCATAGGTCTACCTTATGCACTCTCGAGATGAAGTCCCCTTTTTGACCCAAGCTTTCCATCAGATGATCCTAACCCAATTTGAAACCAAGATCAAGATTCTTAGATTTGATAATGCCAAGGAATACTTTACAAAACCCTTGGCATCCTATCTTCTTGATCATGGGATCATTCATCAAAGCACCTGTCTTCACACACCTCAACAAAACGGGGTTGCTGAGAGAAAAAACATGCATATTTTAGAGTAGCCAGATGCATCATGCTCAACTCCAATGTTCCCATACGCTTCTGGGGAGATGCAATCCGTACAACCATATACCTCATTAATAGGGTTCCTTCACAGGTCCTAAACATGCAAACCCCGTTCAGTCTTCTATATCCAGATAAGGACCTATTCACTATTCCCTTCAAAACTTTTGGGTGTACTTGTTTTGTCCAAATCCTTGGACCTCATCGCTCCAAGTTTGATCCCAAAGCCACTAAGTGTATTTTCCTTGGGTATGCACAAAATCAAAAGGGATATTGCTGTTATGAGCCAGTTTCAGGGAAGATTTTTGTGTCCGTGGATGTTACCTTCTTTGAGGATATGCCCTAATATCATAAGGCTTCTCCTCAGGGGGAGAATAGTGAGGAAGGGATTTCAGTTTCAACCCCAAGAATTCCTTTACCTGTCCCAGTTACTGAAGGGGGGAGTTGTAGAGAAGGTTGTCAAAAATGCAAGTAGTTGAGAGTGTATCACAGAAAGTGGTGGAGGCAGGTTGATTCTCGTACTCAACAACAATCCAGGCCAGTTCCAACATCTTCTACAGCTCCAAATCCAGATACTACTACTGCTCCCACTTTTGATCCCATTGTTAAAGATGCTTAGCCTTCACTGATAGATGACTTTGATCTTCCTATTGCTATTCGTAACTCATCCACTGCCCATTGCATCTCCAAGTTCCTTTCCTATAATCGTCTCTCAGAATCCTACAGGTCTTACTTGGCATCTATTTCTGCTATTCCTATACCCAAAAAATTGCAAGAAGCTCTTTTGATACCTGAATGGAAGGAAGCAATGCAAGTAGAGATGGATGCTCTTGTCAAGAACAACAGATGGGAACTAGTTAACCAGCCTGAAGGGAAGAAACCTGTTGGATACAGATGGGTGTTTACTGTGAAATATAATGCTGATGGTACTATAGAGAGGTATGAGGCCAGATTTGTTGCAAAGGGATTCACACAAACTTATGACATAGACTATACAGAAACCTTTGCACCTGTTGCAAAAACGAACACTATCAAAGTTCTTCTATCCATTGCTGTAAACTTCTCATGGCCACTATTTCAGCTAGATGTTAAGAATGCCTTCCTCAACGTAGACTTGCAAGACGAAGTATACATGGAGTTACCCCCTGGTTCTTATAGTACAGAAGCAAGAAAGAAAGTTTGCCTTTTGCAGAAGGCCTTGTACGGGGGCTGAAACAATCCCCAAGAGCTTGGTTTGATAGGTTTAGACTGGCTTTGGACAAATTCGGATACATACAGGCTCAGTCAGATCACTCTCTTCTTTAAGAAGACAGGTCATTCCTTGACTCTACTTGCAGTCTATATAGATGACATTGTGATAACAGGAAGTGACACAGGTGAAATTGAAACCCTTAAACAACACCTTCACAAGGAATTTGAAGTGAAAGACCTAGGAAAGTTACACTATCTCCTAGGAATTGAGGTAGCTCGATCTAAGCATGGCATTTTCATCTCCCAAAGGAAGTATGTTCTGGACTTATTGGAAGAAACTGGCAAGTTAGGAGTGAAACCTGCTGATACTCCCATTGGGCCTAACCATAAGATAAGTGCAGAAAGTGGAGAACTCCTTGAGGACAGGACTATGTATCAAAGGCTCGTTGGGAAACTTTTTTATCTCTGTCTAATCCGACCAGATATTTCTTATGTCGTCAATGTTGTTAGTCAATACATGCATTCTCCTAGGACTACCCACCTTGCAGTAGAAAGGATCCTTGCCTACTTAAAGAGATGTTCAGGGAGAGGTATATTCTTCAAGAATAATGGTCATATGAAAATATAAGTCAATACATATGTGGATTGGGCTGGATGTGTTGATGACAGGAGGTCCACCTCTGGATATTGTGCATTTATGGGGGGAAATCTTGTTTTCTGGAGAAGCAAGAAACAAAATGTTGTTGCTCACTCTAGTGCAGAAGCATAATACTGATCCATGGCCAATGGTGTTGCAGAAGTGTTATGGCTGAGATCCTTGCTTAATGAGTTGGAGGTTGATTATGAGAAGGCTTTGATGCTGTATTGTGATAATCAAGCTGCAATTAATATTGCCCACAACCCAATACAGCATGACAGGACTAAGCATATCGAGGTTGACAGACATTTTATCCGAGAGCGAGTTGCATCTCAAGAAGTATGCCTTCCTTACATCGCCTCAGACATGCAGTCACAAAAATCAAATTGGAGACAGATCTATGCAAGTTGGGCATGACAAATATCTACTCCCAACTTGAGGGGGAGTGAAGAAATAGTCGGTTAGCCACGAGTGTGGGGTTCCATACCCACACTCAGGCTCTAGTGTGTGTGGTTCCATACTCACACCTAGTTGTTTCTAATTTCTTTTATTAGTTATTTCTAAGATCTTTTAAGTTGGGTCGGCTGGCCTTGTTGTTTCTAATTTTTGTTTATTTCCTATTCTTGTAAGGAACCTAAAGCTATAAATAAAAAAGTGTGGGGTGGCAGATTATTAATCACCAAACCCCTTCTTTGTTCTCCTCTCTTCTTCTTCACTCTTCTTTTCAATTGGAAGAATAAGGTAGTGGGTGTTTTCTGTTAGATGTTGGGCCATGTATGTAGTAGAGAGCCACGTGGGCCCATTTGTGAAAGCTGTTATTAGTTTGTTCCTTATTTATGGGTCAGTTAGTAGTGAGAGAGAGTGTCATGATAGGTCACGTAAGGTAACGAGTTATGGGTAGGAGTCTGTATATATACTTCCATTGTTCTTTGAGAGGATATCAATTGAAGAATTTTACTTAGAACCGTTTGGTTTTTATCGGAGGTCTCTCGTCTCCCTCGAAGTAGACAAAATCTACGTTACGTCCTATTCAGGTCTGTAACAATATCCAATTCCAATCCAAATTCAATTCAAATCCAATATGAAGCTGATGAATAAGATTTGATTCGAGTGTGAATATGAACAACTAAAATTTACATCTGGGAAGTCACTCTACAATGGATGCCGCATGCTACATTTTCAACTCTTCCTAGACAGAGGCCACTAAGCATAACCCAGAAATTTATTATAAATTTAGATCTGCCAGAATTTATGTTCTGCTGCTGAAACCCAGATTTGGGAAAATTCGCAACTCTTGCATAGATAAGAAATTTCTGCTGACTCAATTGCAATACATGTTTTTGCACGAAGTTCTACAGGATGGCGAAGTCTGTGCGTCCTAGTAGAACCCTATGGACTCCACCTGAGGAACCCAGTTTTACCTTGGAACTCCTATGAGTCCTCTTTATCACTTGTTCGTCTTTTTCTTCTTCATATGGCAAAGTCAGCTTCTAACAGTGTTTCATGATGTGAAGATATTCTGGGCTGGATTTATGCATGTATGACACGTAACTATTGGTTTTTAGCTACATGTACTGCTTTTCTGCTGGTACGGTACTACGGTGGTACCCTGTCCTTATGGTTTATACCTTTGACAGGAAAAAAGAACCCTGGTTATTGTCCTTTTTTGTCAAAACATTATATCATTTTATAGTTGTTGAGGCCTACTTATGAACCAGTAACAGCATGGTTGTTTTGGTAGATATCTCAGGATAGATTTATCTATTCACGTCTCCTTCGCTATTCCCTTTTAGCTATGTATACTGCTATTCTATTGGTAGCCTGTTTTTTTGGTTTATCTGTGGGATGAAACTTCCTTGAAATTTTTGGTTTCCTGGTAGTGGCTGATGTGTCTTTAAGAACTCTTTACTATGAATTTACTATTTAGAGCTTTACAACAATAGTATCTGTAGTTTGGGTCAACCATTTTTGTTTGTTTTGAAGTTTCTTTGTTTTCGTCGTCGTCATCATCATCTTTATTATTATTAAGTATGGTATTACTTCTTGAAGTTAAGCTATTAATTAATAATTGCAGAAATGTATTAGTTGATTAAATGGTTTACTTTTCGTATAACATTTTTTTTGGGCTTCCCAATTGTTTGGGTAAATATCCACAGATCTACTGATACGTGTCAAAGCATCATACATCCAACAATATTGGATATATCCTAGCTTTTCAAACACCAAAATATGTAAATTTACTGTTTAAATGAGAAAACACATTCTTCCAAGTTCCAATTTAATGCAAGTTGCCAAGCTCTGTAATATTATGGCAGATACCACAGGCATTTAAGATGAGGATGATATGCTTGGCAGATAGAAACTATTCCACGTGGCACCAACCCCATTTCACTTGTGTCCATGTGTTGGCCATTATGGAAATCGATATTTTACATCTAGTCTAGACATCGATCATATATAAGTGCTTTATTGATTGCATTTCTTTTTTCATAATTGTTGCAGTATGGTTGAATCGCAAGAATCAAAAAAGCATAAGTTGCAGACGTTGGAAGAAGGTTTTAATGGCGAAAAGTATTTTAAGAAAGGGAAGGTAAATTCTATTGTTGGCACACGAGATCGAAGAAGGAAGAAACCCAGAACCTAGACTACTGAAGTTTGCTCAGTTTTTCCAAATCTATAATCTACTATTCTACTTTGCTTCAGTGCACAAGTGCAAGTTCGATAAAGAGAGAGATGCCACATGTTGTGAAGGCCTAGGTGAGGACTACAAATCTACCCAGGTAGATTAAGAGAGGTGTGATTATCATGCACACTAACGTGCAAATTTTGTTATTTTTGGACTTTTGCCAAGTTGTTTTCTTTGTCATGACG
Organism: Nelumbo nucifera; assembly: GCF_000365185.1. The sequence continues at coordinate 60,106 of NW_010729317.1, forward strand.
TTGTGATCTGTATTAATCTCCATTATTTTTTTTAATTACTAAATTATTTTTAATTATTTAGTACTTTTATTAATAATTAATTAATATTTTAGTCATACTATTCTAGTTAATTATTTAACTAGTGCATAATAACCAAACAAATTCATCCATAGAGTTGAAGGGTTCAACCATGATACCGGAAAAACTTGTTGCCAATCAATCGGAATGGTAAAAGAGTTGACCAATTAATCAAATTCATTGGGTGCTTTGATTGGTTAAATCTATCTGTACCAATGCCTTTTCGGTATTATTGATTTTTCCTATAGAGCTTCGAATATGATACTGGAAAGACTACTGGAAATACCAGTCAAGTGATATTTATCAAAGTCACTCGGGTTAAAATTTTAAAATATCTATTTCTTGGCATTCAACAAACATTTCTGCTCTTTGGTTTGTGGGATGGGAATTTAAGGGAAATAAGGGGTAGGGATGGGACAAATGCGGGATGTGGGATCTCAAAAGTAAGAATGTGGTATTGCACCAAATCAATCCCAAAAATAAGGAAAGCTCCATCTTCCCCAACTATTTTCAAAGGCATTTTAACGGTCATATCTTTGGCACTTTTTTTTTTATGTTTTTGAACCATGGTAAGACCACACTCAATCTATATTCTTTAGGGATTGTATTTTGTCTTTTTTTTCCAAGAAAAATATTTCCTATCTATATACTGAAATCCTATGGACTTTCCATTTCTCGCTTCAAGCTCTCATCCTTTGCTTTCTACCTTGGTTTTTGCTAATTGCCTAAATTCCTCCAGAACAAAGTGCATTTTTCCAAAGCTCTTCTTCTCTAGATATTGTTTTTAGGCTTTTTTCATTTTATACTTAGTTTTTTGAGTAGCTTAATTTTATACTATCTTGTTTTGTTCTTTATATGAAAGGGTTTTATGTAATGTTCATTCTTGTTGAATGTTGTTGGTTGAGTTTCGTATTGGAGATGGATACGAATACAGATACATTTAAGAAACACATGGATACAAACAAAAATATATGAAACCACTTGGATACATTAGGGAAACACATACAAATGTCATAAATACATTAATAACACTAAATTTAAAGTCAAATATAAATTTTATTTTATTATTTTTACTTCTTAACATTAACAAAAAGGATGACCAAATATTAAATTTTGAAATATAAATTAAATTATTATTTAAAAGTTTATAAAAATAAATAATTTTTACTCAAAACATATCAAATCTTTTAAATTTTTTAAGGTATATATCATTTGCAAATTCGTAATTTTTTATTACTAAAATAATTATTTCATTCTTAAAGTTTGAATCTGAAAATCATTTTTTCATATAAATGTAAATTAGTGGGTTTGGTAGATTCAATTTAATATTATATTGTTGAATATTTTTGTAAACAATTTTTTTTTGTAAATGATAAATATAAGGCTATTTATATAAATTAAAATATTAACTAATAATTATAAAAATATTTACAAATTGTACGACATATATCATGCACAAATATATAAATTTTAAGTACTAAGATAATTATTCTATTATTAATATTTTATTTGTACATTTTTTTTGGGATTAAATTCATCTTTTGATGTAAATTTAGATTTTGTAGATTATTTATTCTATTTATTTATAAAATGCTAATTTTAAATATTATTTCTTTTAATTTTAGTTGGATTTGTTAATCATAAATATGTGTTATTTTGTTTGGATGAACACAAAAGTTAATAAAAGTTATCGTATTTCATTAAATAACACAAAAGGTGAGATGGCTTAACAGCTTAAAGTAATGTTAAGAGTTTTGATGTTATCATTAGCTAATCCATGTTTAAATCACACTTTAAATGTTAATAAAATTTTTTAGTAGAATGTGTTAATTAACTTTTCAAATTGGGTGGGATGTGTTTAATGGAATTGAGAAATTGAGAGAAAAAGTTAGACGTGATTTGGGATCAAACATATAGGCGGGTTCAGGAATGGGTAGGACAATTTCCACGGGAGTCCTACCCGTTGCCATTCATAGCTTTGAGTGCTCTCTCTTTGCCCTTCTAGGATCTCTGAATCAGTTTCATTGTCTCTCCTTGAGAGAAATATCATTATCTTGCATTCCGTTCTCTCTCCTTGTTAATTGAAGTTAGATACTTGTAGACATCTATTGTTTTGTTTGTGTTGGATATGATCTTTATTTTTTTTAAAGATTCATAACTAATACCATAATTGTCAAAATAGTAGTTTCTTCACCAAAAAAAAAAAAAAGAAAAATCATCAGTTGAGCTTTGGTTGTACGTAATTGTATTTGGGTTGGTGTTTTATGCTTTCATTCGCATTTGAAATCGTCCGCCCTGCACCCACCCCCCGAGTATATGCTTCAACAGGAATAGTCATTGGCTCAATCGGTACATAGTACATAGTAATCTATACTTTTAATTTTTCTATTCTATATAGATGGGTAGGTATAGGTTTKTATTTACCTGGAGAAATTTCAGCAAGAATTCAATTTAACMYCATATCATATTTTATCTTATCGTATGATATGAATAAAACAATTTTTTTTTTAAAGAACACAAATAAATTAGTTTTTTTAATATTCATCGTCAACAGATTGTTCAAGACGATCACTCATGAAAGATCCAATTCTTTTTTGAACAACTAAATTAATTAAAAACGAAATTCGAAATTAAAGAAGGATCCTTAATTAGATTCTATTAATTAATTTGGAAAAGTACAGGCATGTCCAATGTAGATTTCTGAATTCAATTGCAGATCTATAAACATTCAAAATGTTAAAAATCCCACTCTATACACCAATGCCTGCCCATGAATTGTTATCAATTCCGAGTTAATACCTATCCCAACTGTACTTTGGGCCTAAAAATTCTGACCCTGGGCTGAACCATCATTCTCCCTAATTAATTCAATGTTGATCCTTGTTATTTTGTTTGAGTTTTGAATTGGAGCTGCCTATGCTATTCAAACTTTTCTCCTTGTTATAAGGCATTTGAACCCTTTTGATGGAGGACATACAAGTAAGACAGACAACAAGAGAAAAATATCAGAGCAAATCATATCCGCAGTATGCTAGGAATATAATTTTATTTTGTTTTTTCTTTTCTTTTCTGTAATTTGATTCATTTGTTAATAATATGTTGTTTATGCATTGTTGGTTGAATTCTTTTTGAGGTTATTAGTGTTTACATGATTGATATGGATGTGTGCTAACTAGACTAAAACTTTTGTTTTGAGGCCTTGAGTCGATGGGTAAGATCATATTTTCAATTGACAAAGTAGCATACACAGCTCATGAGTAATGATTGAACTAGGGCAATGTAGATTTGAGTCTGACCGTCAGAAAGCAGACACTGACCACCTTGTACAAGAAAATGCTGAAGGTTAGATTGGGAAATAACTTGTATAAGAAAATGCTGATTCAGTCCACTCTCCCACGACCTCAGCCAGGACTAAGATTGGGAAATAACCTTTGCTATGAGTAATGCTTCTAATTTGATAGATTAATGCCAAGCATTGCCGTTCCAACACATTGGACATTAGGTGCATCATTCCTAGCTTAGTGCCCAATGGGACCATCTTCTCAATTTTAGTAAGGGCCAGGGGACCATGAGGCCATGGGGCCATGGGGAGAGTTTGTGTGAGCTGTTTGAATTTTCTTAAGTATATTATATGTTTTTGGGTATGCATTTTTTTCTATTTACAGGTGGTGTTGCTTCAACACTTTTATGTGGTTAAAGTATTTGTATTGCACCTTCCTTTTTTTTTTCTTTTATTATGAAAACACACACATGCTTACACATATTGAAGGGAATTAGATGTTGGAAGAGCTATGAGCATCGGATTTTGCAACTAGGGGAATGATTAGAGGCCCGAAGAGTTGTTTCTCGGGTAGGCAATTCGACATTCAAGTTAGTATGATAAAGAGAGATGTGACTGGAACGACCAAGTTGAGGTAGTGCTGGCCCGAGCTGAAGAGACAATGCAAAGAGATATTCAAAGAATGCAATTCTAAAAGTCCCTTACCTTGAGCGTGGTGTACTTATTTATAAATGGACATTCATGTTCGGGTCGGATAGGGTTTTTGGGTTGTTGGGATGAGGTTGTCCGCCGAGCTCTTTGGGGGGTTCCCCCTTCCCTGGCAGAATCCACTTCCATGTCCGTGTGGGACACTCTTTTCTACCCGCACCCATTCTTCACGTGGGAGAGTTCTAAAAGTCCTCAGTTGAGGAACTCCAATTTGTGATCCGATCGGCCCTTAGTCTATCCTGTTTAGTGTTAGACAGTGTATGCCCTTAGCTCCAATTAGATTGATGTATAGATACATTTATTGCAAATGAATAAAAGTACATTATTGTTTATTGACATTGGTATGTTTCTGTGAATTTACCCCTTAAATTGGACACTTATGAGAATCGTGTTAGTTTAGAATGTTCTCATTCATTGGATAGACTTAAGGAGTTTATCCTGCCAAGACTGACACTGATGTGTTGTCAAAGAAGTTGGGGCAATTTGTCTCAGCTGTTAGGGTTAGAACCGAAGCACAAGTAGTGTGTGTTTGGTTGAAACACTAAAGCCGAACCATTTTCCAGTTATGCCTTGGACCTTGGAGATTGATAGGTAAGACTGGAAAGTTACACATAACCCCTAGACTTGATTATAGTATTACACCTAGGTGTCGGATTGGGATGACTTTGATATGCCAATCAATGAGGTCCATTATAGGTCAAAACCTGGGTATGTTGGGGCATGTTGAGAATTCACTTAAGTGGGTGATCAAAGTGATAGGATCGACCCCTTTGTCGGACAAAGTGAATGATAGGGTTTACACCCTCTCTGATGGAAACCTAAACTACCGGCGGTGGATTTCAACTGTGTTTGAGATTTGGTTTTGCAAAATATATTTATATATTATGTTTTATGAAAAATTTTTGCAAAAGGTTTTAATTCCCGGGATCCATCTGAGAAAATAGTGTAACACTGCACCTTGCAGTCAGGGGAGAGGTCCTTCCCTGTCGGGCATTGTTTAATCAATATGGGCTGAGAGGTTAAGTGTAAGAGACCATTAAGGGCTGATTACTTGATGGACTTAATATCACTTACACCCATTATCCTTGGCTCTTCATAGGATGACTGAATTCAATGATCATTTAAGTGTAAATGCTGGGCCCGTTTTGAGCCCATAGTGATGTGCTTAGGGGTTCACTGCGTTTAGCAATGAATTCAGCTAGGCATTTTCATAGAAGCTGGGCCGAACCCATGTAGACTTATGTAAGGTTATTGTGGGGTCACGCACCATACAAATCAAGCCTAAATTGGCCAAACAACACTCTTTGGTCATGAATTTTGTAGCTGATGGGCCTAAAGCCTATAATTAATATGATTAATTAAGATGTCACATGATAACTTAAGTTGTCATATGACATGGGGCAAATATGGGTTTGGAAATGGGTATGGAGCACCTATCCTCTTAAGAGGATAAAGCTTATCTCTTAATAGAGCCTAGATCTAAATTAGATTTGGATAATCTCCTAATTTGATTAGAAGTGCTTCATAAAGATATAAAAGAAAAAGAGGGTGAATTGATCAAGAATACCTTTCAATTATGCTCTCTCTCTTCTTCTTTTGTCTTATAGGAAACCCTAGTTAAACTATAGCTTTTGGGATTGATAAAGATCAATTTTCTCTCTGATTTTTGCAAGAAAAATTTAGAGAAATTTCATGTTCACCTTCCTAGTTTGATCAAAGTAGTTGGATTGTAGTTTTACTGAAAACAGCATTGCTAAACCAGCTTCAAGATTACGTTGCACCATCTTCAATGGAGGCTAGTTTTATGTTTGATTTGGGTGTGAACTTCCATTTTGGGATCTATATTTGTGGAATTTGTATCAGGTATACATATCTTGTTAACAATGTATGCCCTTAGCTCCAATCAAATTAATCTATAGGTACATTTATTGTAAATGAATAAAAGTACATAATTGTTTCATATTATGATTGGTATGTTTTTGTCTAATTACCCCTTAAACTAGACACTTATAAGACTTGTGTTAGTTTAGAATGTTCTCAATCGTTGGATAAACTTGGGGAGTTTATCGTGCCAAGCCTGACACTACTATGCTGCCAAAGAAGTTGGGGTAGCTTGTCTCAACTATTAGGGTTAGAATCTAAGCAGATGTAGTGTGTGTTTGTTTGAAACACTGAACCCGAATCAATTTCTAGTTATGCCCTAGACCTTGAAGATTGATGGGCAAATCTTGAAAGTTACACCTAACCCCTAGATTTGATTATGGTATTTCACTAGGTATCGGATTGAGCTGTCTTCGATATGCCAATCAGTGAGATTCTTTAGGGGTCAAAACTTGGGTATGTTGGGGCAATCTGATCGGGATTGCACTGTCTTTGATGGAAACAAAAAACTGTCGACAGTCGATTTCAACTATGTTTGAGATTTGTTTTGCAAAATATATTTATATGATATATATATATATATTATGATTTAAGGAAAAAGTGTTTGCAAAAAGGTTTTTAATTCCCAAGACCATTTGAGTAGAGAGTGCAACACTGCACTTGCAGTTAGGGGAGAGGTCCTTCCCTATCGGGCAATGTTTGATCATTACGGGTTGAGTGGTTAAGTGTAAGAGACCATTAAGGGTTGTTTACCTGATGGACTATATCTTACTTAAATCCATTATCCTTGGGCCTTCATAGGATGGATGGACTCAGAGATCATTTAACTATAAATTTTAGGCCCATTAAGAGCCCATACTGATGGACTTAGGGGTTCATTGCATTTGGTAGTAAATTCGGTCAAGCTTTTTCACAAAGGTTGGGCCGAACCCTTGTGGGCTTATGTGAGGTCATTGTTGGGAACGCCCATGATTAATTAGATTAATCAAGATGTCACATGACAACTTAAGCAGTCATGTGACATGGGCGAATATGGGTCTGGATATGGGTATGGAGCACCAATTCTTATAAAAGGATAATGACTTATCTATTAATAGAGTCCAAATCCAAATAAAGATTTGGATTACAACACCTCCTAATCAGATTGGGAGTGGTGCTCCTTAAGGCTTATAAAAAGGGAGGAGGCGAACTGCTCCAGATAATCTTCTGCTTTCAATTCTCCCTTTCTGCTCTTGCTGCCAAATACCCTAGTTCGACCTCCCCTTCTTGGACTGATTTTTGATCAGTTCCTTCACTGAAATTTGCAAAGAAAATTTGTGCTCACCTCCCTTGTTACATCCATACTATTGGATTGTAGTTTTGCTGAAAACTGCGATGCTGAACTGGCTTCATTCCAAGTTGCGCCATCTTCAGTGAAGGCTGATTTTGGGATTCATTTTGGGTGTGAACTACCACTTTGGGAGCTACATCTGTGGATTCCATATCAGGTATACTTCTCCTTTTTTTTGTTTAAATTTGGTCCGATTTTGGTGCAAGAACGATCCTTGAAAAATGCAAATTTTCAAAATCTTGGGAATGCGATTCTCGAAAGTGAGAAAGAAATTTTTGAAATTTCGCCCAACCATATAATATGGTTCATCTATCCATATGATGGATCTCACCTTCCTTCAGTGGTTTCAGAGCCAAAAGTTCAATTTTGATCCGGAAAAGACCATATCTGAACCAAGGTTCAAATCGGCAGAACTAGTCTGGTTGAATTTGAGCAATTTGTAGTTTTCTGAGAATTCGGTTCTTAGTTTTGGGTGAATTGATCTGAAATTTTTAGGATTATATTCTGATATACTTTAGAATTGTTCGCGCCAAGATCTGTGCACTCGAGAAAATTATTATTTGATTATTGGTTTGTGATTTTTTTTTATTTTTTAGAAAAATTGTATTTGGTTATTTATGATGTAAGTAATAGAAAATTAAGGTTTTCTATTTTTTTTTAACATTGGAAGACCTACTAGAGCGCGTGGAGGAGAAGAAGAAAGATGTTGCAAAAAAATTGGAATCTGCGGTTAACAGTTTTTTGCAGGTTTGCAGTTCGTCTAGATCAGATTCAGACCATCACACTTGTAGCCCTAATTTATTATTTATTTGCTATGATTGATTATCAATTTTTGGATGTTAAGATTTCAGATCATATTCATATGAATTGTTGCATGTTTTGGACACCAAACCCTAGGTCTATTTGACCTAGTTTGGTCCAAACTAGTAGGACCAAACTAATGGTTCCATGGGGTATGATCACAGCCCCATGGGTCACGTTTTAGATGGCTCAAAATCAGATTGGGCCAAGGGTTTGATGGCCCGTTACATGGACCAATTCAGCCCTCCCTTGAAAACCCTATTTATGTTAAAGCAAAATCAACCCATTTTAGCATAACTGCTATATGGGCCGAACTGTTTTTTGTAGTTTAGACCATATACCTAGATGAAATTGTTGGATAGTTTTATGGGATTTTAATGGACTGATATTGTCTTAACCTGAGTAGTTGTTGTGCTGAATGAATGTGATTCGTTCATGGGCCATAAGTGCTTGGCCCATGTTTAGACGTTTATGGCTCTCTCTGAATGCACATCATTGCGATGATGCCCTTAGATCATTGCATGATCTCCCTTTTCGATGGGCCTCTGATCAGCTTCCTCTCCAAGAGGAACATCGTGGAACCCTAGACCGTTTTGGGCCCATTCGAATTTGACTTTATGAAATTCAATGGAAGCCACTATGGTATGACCTAAATCAGATGTAGGGACTATTTTTCTCGTTCTCTCCGGTTTAATATAAGTGCAATGAGATAGGGAATATCATATGATGAATTCTACAAAGGCCTTTCGCCATTAGCATGAAAATGAGTTTTCAGTGGATGGAGATGCACCATAAAATTGGGCTTTCCATTTTGCTAGTCCAGTCGGTGGGATTGCTTTATGAGATGAGAGAGGCCTAGCCTAAAATGGAAGACTCTTTCACGGTACCATTGGGTCCACGATGTGACGGATCAGCATTTACTAGATAGAAAGGTTTAACCTAAAATGACAATGAACCTTATTTGATGGTGGCCAAAGGGAAAACTCATTGGATGGGTGGGTACTTAATCCTTCACAGAAAGTGGTGGGGTTAAGCAATTGAAAAAGTTGGCTTCATGGATCTATGTGATTTTCCACATTTCTAGAGGCATATGCATTGTGTCCTCGTCACTGGGGTAGGAGGGAAATCTCAGAGATGAACAAATGAAAATGAAACTTAGATAAATGACCATTTTATGTCAGATAACATAAAACATTTTTAGGTCGTGGACTAATAACTGCTGCCTTTTATAAAAAATGGCACACAGACAATTCGCCAAATTGTTGGACGACAATAAACTAAAAGGACCTAACTATGCTGACTGGTATCGTAACCTTAATTTGGTGCTCACGTTTGAGAAATTGGACAATGTTGCCAAGAACCCTGCACCGGAACATCTAGATGATAAGGCTACTGAAGCACGTAGGAGGGAATATTAGGAATGGGAGGAGAAGAACTCTTTTGCCTGATGCTATGTCATGACATCTTTAGACAACAGTATCCAGAGACAATTCGATAAGATCGAAATCTGCAAAGATATTCTAGATAGTCTAAAGACTATGTACGAAGAGCAAAATCATACTCTCAGATAAAAGGTTCTCAAGCTGTTGATGACCACGAGGATGACTGAAATTTAGATGGTTCATGACCACGTCATGAAGATGATGGGGTATATAAATGAACTGGAGGCTCTTGGATCGTGACTCAATGATCACATAGATTGATGCCATCCGAAACTCTCTTACCCCATCCTTCAATCAATTTGTCATGAACTATGACATGAACAAGGTAAATGTTAGTCTTTAGAAACTCAACAATATGTTGCAGAGGGCTGAAGAACTGATAAAGGAGGAAAAGCCGGTGGCCATGTTTGTTGAAGTTGGAAAATCTGACAAGAGAAGGAGGAAGGGTAAGAAGAGGCCTCAGAAGAAGACGGGCTATTCTAAAAAGCAGAAAAGAGATAAATCATCATATGAGTGTCACTACTGCAAAAGGACTACGTATTGGAAGAGGAACTGTCCTTAGTATCTAGAATCCTGCAAGAACAACAAAGGTAATTTCGAATCTCTTGTCATGGAGACTAATATGTTGGTCACTTTTGCATCTTGGTGTATTGACTCTAGCACTTTCACTCATGCATGTAATACATTGCAGGGGTTCAAGGAAAGTACAAGGTTGAGTGATGACGAGGTGGTGCTCTACTTGGGGAGTTATGCAACTGTTGCATCTACTACTATAGGAAAAGTAGACTTATTTTTTAGAGAAGGAATTGTAACACTAAAAGATTGTCTTTATGTACCATTACTTAGAAGAAATTTGATTTCGGTTTCTAAATTATGTAAGGATGGATATCATGTTTTATTCAGTGATAAGATCACTATCAAATTGAATAATAAATTCCTTACTTATGGAGAAATTAAGAATGGTCTCTATGTCCTCCGTCCTTTTCTAGAAATGAACATAATCGAAATTATGTCAGAATGTATCGTCAAGAAAAGAACACGTGATACAATTAATCCTACGTGCCTGTGGCATTACTGACTTGGTCATATTAATATAGAACGTGCCACAAGATTAGTGAAGGATGGTCATTTAGATTTTCTAACTATAGAAGATCTACTAACTTGTGATCCTTGCCTTCAGGGTAAGATGACAAAACGACCATTTACGGGTAAGCCTAAAAGATATATAGGCACACTTGACTTGATACATACTGATGTATGTGGTCTCATGAATGTTAGGACACACAACCAACACTGTTATTTCATAACTTTCACAGATGATTATTCTTAGTATGGTTATGTGTACCTAATGAGACATAAGTCTAAATCATTCGAAAAATTCAAGGAGTTTAGACAAGAAGTCGAGAAACAGTTGGGGAGACACATCAAAGCCCTTCAATCAGATCGAGTAGGTGAATATTTATTCGACGAATTTAGGGACTACTTTAAGGACAATGAAATTATATCACAGTTGTCTCCTCCAGATACACCACAATTAAACGGTGTGTCAGAGAGAAGAAACCAGACTCTATTATATATGGTTCAATAACTCCTTGTCCATTCAGAACTACCTATATCCTTTTGGGGGCACGCATTAGAGAGTGTTATTTACGTGTTTGACCAAGTTTCAATCAAATCCGTTCATAAGACTCCCTATGAGTTTTAGATCGATAAGAAATCAAGTGTAAGACACTTGAAGATTTGGAATTGTCCAGCACACATTAAAAGAACAAATGTAGACAAATTAGAATACAAAACCAGTCGTTGCCTATTTATAGGCTACCCTAAAGGATTGATAGGATATCTTTCCTATAACTTAAGAGAACAAAAGATGTTTGTTAGTCGAAATGCTTACTTTTTGGAAGAAGAATACATCTTGAATGATCATCGTTAGGAAATTGTTCTTGATGAGGAGAGTTCAAGAGTAGTGGGAGATGTCCCACATATTCCAGATAACATCTAACTTAGAAGATTTACTTGGGTATCTAGACCTCTAGTTCGTTACGGCTATGATCAAGAAAGTTACTTGATGGAAGTTACAAACAATGAGGAAGATCCCGTGACTTATGGAAGCTATATTGGACATAAATTCCTTGAAGTGGGTAAATGTCATAAAAGTCGAGATGAACTCAATGAAAACCAACAAAGTCTAGACTCTTGTGGATCCGCCTCCTGAAGTGAAAGCAATCGGTTGCAAATGGATCTACTAGAGGAAGAAGTGCCTTGATGGAAAGGTTGTCGTTTGGTGGCGAAAGGGTATACTCAGAAACAAGGAGTCAATTATGAGGAAACCTTTTCACTTGTGGCCATGCTTAAATCAATTCGAATTCTGTTAGCTATAGCGGCACACTATGACTAGGAGATTTAACAAATGGATGTCTAAACTGTGTTCCTAAATGAAGATCTTGCTGAAGATATCTATATGCAATAGTCGCAAGGCTTTGTTGCCTCGGGTCAAGAACATATGCTATGCAAGTTGAATAGGTCGGTCTATGGATTAAAGCAAGTTTCTAGAAGTTGGAACATCTGATTTAACTCTATGGTTAAACAGTTTGACTTTAAGCTGGATGAACCCTGTATTTACAGAAAAATAGTGGGAGAAAATGTTACATTCCTTATTAGTATGTAGATGACATTCTACTCATTGGTAATGATGTAGGAATGTTGACTATGGTAAATGTATGACTTTCACAGCAATTATCCATGAAAGATCTTGGAGAAGCCTCCTATATCTTGGGATAATAAGATGACATCCTACCATTGGATAATAAGATTATCCCAATCTGCTTATATTAACAAAATTGTTAATAGGTACAACATGGAAAATTCTAAGAAGGGATTTGTCCCTTTCAGACATGGAGTCACTCTTTTCAAGGGTATGTCTTCCAAGACCCATGAGGAGATTGATGGCATGAGAGGAGTTCCCTATGCCTCTTCCGTAGGGAACATCATGTATGTCATGTTATGCACTCGACCAGACATTACTCAAGCTGTGAGTGTGGTAAGTAGATACCAATCAAACCTAGGACATGAGCATTGGATCATTGTGAAAAACATAGTTAAATACCTTCGGAGGACTAAAGAATATTGTCTTGTCTTCGGTGGTAGTTCGTTATAGATGGTAGGGTATACTGATGTCAGCTTCCGGTTAGACCTAAATGATAGAAAGTCTACATCTGATTACATCTTTACGATATGGTCTTGTGCAGTTAGTTGGAAGAGCAACAAATAAGGGTCCACAACAAATAGTCCACGACCAAGGCCAAGCACATTGCCGTAAGTGACACTGCCTAATAGTATGAATGAAGAAATTCGTGCTAGAATTTGGAATCCTACCATATCACTCATTCCACTATTGTATGACAACACTGGATTTATGGGAGATTGTTGATAGAGGGGACGTCCAGATTCAGAAGATAGCATCAACATAGAATGTGGTAGACTATTGACAAAGCCGCTGACATAGGAAGTGTTTGAGAAACACGTGGATAGTATGGGACCGAGACTTGTACCCGATTGGACCTAAGTGCAAGTGGGAGCTATTAGACAGTGTATGCCCTTAGCTCCAATTAGATTGATGTACAAATAAATTTATCGTAAATGAATAAAAGTACATAACTGTTTCATGTTATGGTTGGTATATTTCTGTGTAATTACCCTTTAAATTGAACACTTATGAGACTCATGTTAATTTAGAATGTCGTCAGCCGTTGGATAAACTTGGGGAGTTTATCCTGCCAAGGCTGACACTAATGTGCTGCCATTGAACTTGGGGCAGCTTGTCTCAGGTGCTAGGGTTAGAATCTAAGCACATGTAGTGTGTGTTTGTTTGAAATACTGAACCTGAACAAATTTCTAGTTATGCCCTAGACCTTGAAGATTGATGGGCAAATCTCGAAAGTTGCACCTAACCCCTAGACTTGATTATGGTATTTCACTAGGTATTGGATTGGGTTGTCTTCGATATGTCAATCAGTGAGATTCTTTAGGGGTCAAAACTTGGGTATGTTGGAGTAATATGAGAATTCACTCGAGTGGGTAATAATAGTAATAGGATCAGCCCCTTTGTCGGACAAAGTGAATGATCGGGACTGCACTATCTTTAGGCGTGAACTACCACTTTGGGAGTTACATCTATGGATTCCGTATCAGCTATACTTCTCCCTTTTTGGTTGGTTTAAATCTAGTCAAGTTTTGGTGCAAGAACAATCCTTGAAAAATGCAGTTTTTCTAAATCTTGGGAATGCGATTTCCGAAAGTGAGATAAATTTTTGATATTTTTCCCATCCCATCTAGTATGGTTCAGTCATCCATATGATGGATCTCACCTTCCTTCATCTCTTTTTTTTTGGTTTCAAATTTGGTCTGGTTTAGTGCAAGATGGATCCATGAAAAATGCAGTTTTCCAAAACATAGGGAAATGAATTCCTATAAGGATTATGGAAATTTTGAGAAATTTCCCAGCCATCTAGCATGGTTTGGCCATCCATATGATGGATCCTTACCCTTCCTTCACTTGGTGGGCAGACTGGGTGGTTCAATGCTCATACCATTTCCATTACGGTTTGGAAGGCACATCATTTCTTATTCCTGAGGTCACGTGTGTGCGAAGTGCGGCGACGGTTCTACACCATTGATCTGATTTGATATGGACTGTTGGCTGCTTTTGTAAAAGGGGGTAGGCGAGCCATTTCACTTTGTCATTTGTAAAGAGTCTACGCCTTGGAGTTCGACTAACGTCTCTTGCTTGGTATTTTCGATGTATTGAGCTTCTTTTTTCTTTAGTAAGATGTCTTCAAATACGTCTTCCTTGTCTTCCTTTTTGTTGGGTATACTTTGGGGGATGAGAGTGAGGGTATTCCTCGGTTGAGTCAACCGAGTAGGGTACTAGATACTGATGCTAATGCGGCCGAGGTCGATGACGAGGGCAATGTTGAGGTCCAAGAGAATGGTGCTGAGGAAGCTAGTGCCAACGAGGCAATTGAAGCCGATGTGGAGTCAAAAGGGCCAGCACTCGAGAGGCGGTTTGGGGGGTGGTTTGCCTCGACTCCATGTAGCCTTTCTCTGGTCGACCTAGCTTGAATCTGGGAAGTGTATCGCATTCCTGAAGAGTACAAATTGAGGTGTCTTGGGATCGGGGAGAGGGCCACTTTGGCCAGTCCTGAGGATATGTGTGTACATCCATATTTTGATTTCCGGCCTTAGGTTCCCTTTAGATCTTGGGGTATTGGCCATCTTGAGGTGGAATCGAGTCCTTCCTGTTCAGTTGATGCCAAACTCATTTTGCTATCTAGTCGGGCTACTCTACTACTGCATTCTCAAGGCTTTCGAGATTACCTTGTCGATGTTTAGGTATTTCCTCCATCTGAAGAAGCACAAGTAGGGGTAGTACTACCTATTGGCTAGGTCGAACACCAAGGTGTTCATTAGGGCTCCTTCTTTCCACTAAGCACTAGAATGAGGGTTTCTTCTTTGTGAAGTGTCGAGGAGGTTGGCCATCCTCCCTCACCTTGTCCATTTTGTGGACCAAGGATAAGGGTCCATCTCAGGTTGAGCTGTCGAAGGAGGAGATAGCTGCTGTGAGTAGGATAATGTGGGTGCACATCGGGGAGTACACATCATCCCGATTGCTGACCTTGGTTGGGCTGATGTGCACTTCGTTCGAACAATCCCGATTTGGTCTGTCGACCTCATGGTCTCCTTTTTTTTTATGAGCCTGTCTTTACTTGGTTTTAACTTTGTGGTGGTTTGTGTAGATTCAGACATGGTTGGTGTTGAGGAGAGAGCACGACGTATGCAAGTCGTGACCACGAGGAAGGTGTAGGTGGCTAGGACCTTGGGCGTGGAGCTCCAACGCTGTTCGGTAGAGTGCATACCTCGGTAGGTGAAGAGGCCAAGGTCGACATAGGAAGTCATGGTGGTTAACTCCGAGGAGGCCACGACTCAACTTAGGCGATCTTCGTCGCAGAGGGGGGACGCTTTGGAATATGCTCCGGTTGAGGGCTTGGCCAATGTGTACGTGCCACAATGGTCGGTTCGGCCAGATGACACCCTTGAGATGGAGGGGTGGCTGAGCAACTTGACTAGGATGTGTTTCTCCCCGGTATTAGGAAGGAAGCCAATAGCCACACCAATAACTTCCTTGAGAGTGCGGCTCTCCATCAGATCATGGCGATAAGTTCGGATCTACTTGTTCTTCCTTGTCCCTCTTCTTTTCTTTAGTACTAACTATTCGGTGCCTTGTAGTCGGTTTATTCGGTCATTGGCCTTGTCGACCACCTCTACGGGCTACGACGATTTTATGAATCGTGAGAGGTCGAGAATGCCCAACTGAAGGCGGAGTCAGCCAAGCTGAAGCGTGGCATTGAGGAGAGGGACGGGACCGTCCATAAGATGAAGGGTTGCATCCATGATCTCAAAGAAGCGTGGAAGGTGCTGAAGAAGGGGCTCAAGGAGGCCGATGTGAAGATAGCTCGGGTGGAGGAGGAGAGCATCGCCGAGCATAGAGATTTGGAGGTTCATCAAAACAAGTTGGACGACTACGATACTAACTCTTGGCAGGAGGGGTTTGCTCTCTATCATCGGTGGGTGATGCATCAGTTCGTAGAGGTAGCTGGTGTCACTCAGGGGTTCGGCCTGTTCGATATCAAAGAGCCTACTTGCGAAGATGCTATCATCACCAATGCCCAGGAGCATGCCGAGGACTCATAGTGGAAAATTGATGCTTTGGCTGAGGTGCTTTCGAGTTATCAACATTGTCGGGGAGCTTGGTGGCACCTGGTCTTGTAGAGCCTTACGCTCTTTGATTGGGCTAGTTGTGGTCTTCGATTAGCTCTACTCCGATTACGAGTCAGGATGATGCACGGAGTTCGATGTTTGTCCTCTTGCCATTGTGGTGGGGACGTCAGTCCCCGTTGAGGGTTTGTTCTAGCATCGATCGTCTGGTCGGTTGGGTTTTTCGTGTGATGGTTGTCGAGCCTTGGGTGTTATATGTTGGCTAGGTCTTTGACGAGGTTGTTGTCACGCTACCTTCATTGGTCAGCACGGAGTTTAGTCAGACTGTATGCAAGCATTTGGTCATTTGTGCTTGAAGAAAATTCTTTATTTATTGAGTTTGTATAGCTCGGTCACTGTTAGTGCTTAGCACCGATTGTCATTAGTACATTTTAGTCCTAGCACTCCATCTCTTTAAAGTAGTTGTTCCATGCCTAGTTTTACCCTCTAAGGGTGGTCCCACCCGAGATAATGGCGATGTCCCCAATCGAAGGAGCTCGGGCTAGGGGTTCGTTGGTGCAGTGCAGCTCTTCTTTGGGTTTATGCTCTTTGCTATCGATGAATCCACTGAGGTATCTACATTGGACGAGGTCTTCTGGGTGGTGGAAAGGCTATGGTCGCGGATCTTCAGCAATATTTCGGCCCGCGGCGTGTTCAAGGGAGTAAAGTTTCTATACGTTGGCAGCGGGGTCTTTGGTCTATGGTTAGGTCAGTGATCCTGTCTCTTGCTGACTCTGTCCGATCTACACTCATCATGGTCCTTTTGCTTTTGATTATGTTGGTCCTCTTCACTTCTTTGTAGTTCCTGGGCTTCCTCAGCGTTCATGTACTTTTGTACATGCTTCATGAGCGCAGTCTGGTTGGTCCGAGAGTTTTTTTGCAGCGAGAGGCTAAACATTGAGGACCACAACCCTTTTATGATAGCTGTCACAACTATTAACTAGTCTAGAGTTTGGACTTGAAGAGCCTTGACGTTGAACCTCACCAAGTATTCCCTTAAGGTCTCTCCTTTCCTCTGTCGTACTTGCATGAGGCTGGTCAACATCTTCCAGTGCCCTTGGCTGGTGGTGAATTGTGCCAAGAACTATGTCTCCAACTGCTCCTAGGAGTATATGGATTGGGGCAGAAGGGAGGTGTACCGGATTCTAGTGACTCTATGGAGGGAGCCAATGAAGGCCTTGAACATGAGACCCTCGGAGGAGCTGTACAACATAATTATCGCCTTGAACCCCTCAATGTGATCATTGGGTTCCGAGTCTCCATTGTACTTCTCAAATTGAGGGAGTTGCTAGCCGACTAGGGGAAGCTCGTCAACAATCTCCTGGACGAAGATAGGTTCCTTTGTAGGTTGGTTGTGGTGATGCTCTGAGGGCCAGGCCATCGAAGGAGTTGCACCTTTCCCCTTTCGGGATCGCATTCCAGTCTCGAACCAAGCCGGATTCGATTAGCAAGATTAGCGGTTGTCATAGAAGTTGGCTGAGTTGTTCTTTTGTCGCTACCTGAGCGGTGGAGTGATGGGATCTAGTGCAAGCGCCATGTGTGTGAGGTCGGGTTAAGGAGTTAGATGTTCTGGATGGTTGCGATCGTTCGCAGTCGGATTGGGCCCTATGCTTGTCTATGTGGCACCTGTGCGGCAGGGTGAGTAGCTTGGGGGCATGTGCCAGTTGCCCTAGCGTCTCCATCATGGCTAGGATACGGTCGACCTTCTGTAGCATGGAACTGCACGAGGTCGACTGCTGCCTGATGCTAGGGCTCCCAAGGCGGGGAGCTGCAAAGTGAGCGGGATCCCCGAGATGGGGAATGGGTTCCAAAGTGGTTGGATGTGTTCTTAGGCATGGTTGCTTTTAGTGCACAGAAAGGGGTTTGAGAAATGACTTTTTGTATGCTTTCCACCGATGGCACCAATATGATGTTGTCCGATCCGAGGTGTTTCGAACTAAGGGCACGATCATATATTCCCACCAACTAGACGAGGCCGAGGTGGAAGAGCGAAGCTACGCACCGGGACTTGCAACCAAGAGAAGGGACTGAGGCCTGAGGAGTTGTTCCTCGGGTAGGCACTTCGACACTTAAGTTAGTAGGATAAAGAGAGATGTGGCTGGGACGACCAAGTTGAGGTAGTGTTGGCCCGAGCCAAAGAGATAGTGCAAAGAGGTATTCAAAGAATGCAATTCCAAAAGTCTCTTACCTTGAGTGTTGCATACCTATTTATAGTCGGATGTTTGTGTTTGGGTCGGATAGGACTTCTAGGGTTGTCAGAATGAGATTGCCCGTTGAGGTCTTCGGGGGGTTCCCCCTTCCCCAACGGTCTGATTTTTAAAACCTTGCTACTAGTCCTACTTGCTCCACAACCTTTCCCAAACCACAACACTGAGTTTTCTCTTTTTATCCTTCAAAAAATACCCTCATTCTCCACAAGTTTTTCCAATTGAAACCCACATACCTATCTCGCTTCACCTTTCCTCTCTTCCCCATTGAAGCCAGGTCGATTCTGAACACTAGCTTGTTTTTCTACACTCTTGCAAAGGTCCTCTCAAACTCAAGTGAATCGATCTTGCTTCCATCACTTGTATCGCTCCTCAAACTTCTCTCATCTAACGCAACATCCCCTTCAACAGCTTGTTCTTCCCCTTGCCTTTGAAGCTTGGAAACTTCTACTTGTCTCTTCACGTTCTTTGCTACCAAACTCATATTCTCCATTACAGCTCCAGCCTTATCCTCACTTTTTCCATCTACATACATGTGCAACATACCAAAACCATCCTTCATCTTCATTTTTTTCCTTCATGATAGATCAAACCAACAATATTTCCATCATTCTTATTTGGAATGCAATATTCCCAACTAAACATTGGTGCAAAAACTCTAGTCTTTCGTTAAGCTTTCCCACATTCTTCACCGAAACTCCCCATCGATGCAAAAGCTCGCCATGTTCGAAATGGGGGGTCGTGGTACTTCCCTGAAGAGGATTATTCTTTGATCTGTTGATGATCAAAAAATGGCATGGGGCAAAGTTCATAAGGATTTTTCATGTGAAAGAGTGTTCCCACAATTGAATCTTTCTTCCATTTGTTGGTATCTGAAAGGGTCGAGAAAAAAGAGATTACTAAATTTGGATAGATAAAAGCTCTACGCATTTTTAGTCTTTATAAAGCAGAACAAAATTGCAAATGCTAACATGTGGAGCCCAGGTCCTTAGTTAGAACCCCACTTGGGTTGGCATGTGTTCCCCATTATGACACCAGTTCTCAATGGGGAGGAGGATTAGCTGGGTGCAATAGCTAGCTGTTCAGTGGGCTGTAGAATCAATGATAATGTTCCACCGCCCGTAATAAAATACATGAACCCACAACCATTTAACTTCTCACAGTGGCGCCTTTCCTCACCGAGGCCATGAAGTTAGAGACTAATAGGATTTCGTTGAGAAGAATTGCCTTGGAGGAATTTAGAAGTTTTGAAGTTTAAAAGCTTACTGGACACAGTTTGCAAAGTGAAAACGAGAACGAAGAAATTTCCATTAGATCAACTTAAATACATTGAAACAAGACTCCATTAATACAATAACAAGGTTCCCACTTTTGAGCATAACCCAGAATGCAAGCTTTATCAGCTCAGTTGTACGAGCCATTTTATATTTAAATGAAAACAATGAGCTACATTAGCTCATTTAAAAAGAGCCATTCTATATTTAAATAAAAAAATAATGCTAACATGGTCTTTTACCATTGGGAATGAGCAATCAGTTTCATCTCTCTCTCTCTCCAGAGAACATGATGCTAATCCTCTTTGCAAAGTCATCCCCATCTTCATCGTCCAAGTATTCCTCTTCAGGGTCCATATTTTCAACTTCCTCTGTCCTATAATCTTGGTCATCATCAGCTTGCTCATAATCAGATTCACCATCTCTCTTATCAAAGGTTTCAAGTTCTTGATCTTCCATAGTATCATCAATCTCGACCTCAGACCCATCTTGTGCATATGACTCCCCTTCATGAGCCACTTCTTCATCCTCTGGAAAGATCTCACCTTCTTCATCGTCAATTAGGGCAGCTGAATTTATAGGATTTTCCTGATTGCTGACTGTGCTTTCATTGGCTTCTTTTTTGAGATCAGAAGAAAGAACAGTCTGTATCTCTGCAACTGTTGTGATGCTGGAGTTGCCCACATGGTTTTCACTCCCTTCCCTCTGAATGTCACTATCTCCCATTCCAGAAACCTCATTATTACCAGAAGCTGCGGTTTCTACTACTCTTTTCCTCTTCAAAATCATGCTTAGCGGCTTGGGACTCTCAAAGGAAAGTGAGTCCTCGTATTCTTGAGCAACACATTTTCCAATCTTAGAGTTTCTCTGCTCTCCAACAGAAAATACTTGACAATCTTTGCCTTGCTGGTGGTCTTCTTTGCTCTCTGTAACCTTAGCACCTTTCAGTTCTGCAAGGCTTTTTGGACCAGCAAAATCCAAGCTGTTCCCTACCTCATCTCTTTTGACAAGAGGAGCCCTGCAATTTCTCTCCTCCATGTTTAAGTCCTCACTTTTGCGTTTTAATCTGCTTTGGTGCCTTCCCTGGTAGGACAATACTGGTGCTCTGCCTGGTGACAACCTGCCCCTTTTTCTTCCCCTGTCCATTTCCCGCTCTGGATGCATGCCATTGGTATTGTTATTGTCTGGTGAAGATCTACCAGGAAACGTAACTCTACCTCGCAGCCGATTGCTTATGGAACCCGCTTGAGGCAAATGACGTGACTCTCTCCAAGATTGACTCAGGTTTCTTTGATCCTCAATGTGGTGGTCATGATCAACCCTCCAATGGTGATCACCATGACGATCTGAACTAATGGCAGATCTTGATCCACCAACCCTTCTTTGCTTCGATAGCTGGTGGCGCAAATCTGACTCACTAATCTGATCAGGGTTCTCACTTCTTGTGAACCCCCTTTGTTCTGGTAGAGATAGCCTCTCTGTAACCCTCTCAGATGAAGCTCTACTCTGTTGCCATGCATAATGATCGTGAGACCGTCCATATGGGTCATACTCACGTGCATTATTGTATGGCTCCCTGTCAAATTTATTCATTGAACTGTGATTAACAGAGCAGTTGTCGTAATCAAATTCATTCACAGAGGTCAAATGCCTTCCATTATGACTTGTTGTCCTTCCAACATCATCTTCCTTTTGGTAATAATCATAATCACTGAGCTCATTATCTACGAGTACATCAAAGCCAGGTGAGGATTCACCCAAGTAATCATCACCCTCTTTGCCATTCTGTAGACTCTGCTCATCCACCTGAGCTTGACGACTACGGTGAGACCTACTTAAAGAATTTCCAATGATGCCAGGGCCATTTGATGGCCTACTTATGGAACTTCCACTGATACCAGAACCATTTGCTGGTTTATATCTAAGACACTCATCATCTGATACAGTTATTGGTGGTACACTCTTCTTAACTGGCACTCCATTTTTCGACAATGCAATCTCAGGCTTTGTAACTGATTTTGCTGAAGAAGGTACTTCAACTTGGCTTACAAAATTTTGTCTTGGGATCTGCTGTTGTTTGGTGAATTTCTCAAGCCCCCAAAAAGAAGCCTTATTTGAATCCTGAGGCTCAGTAGTAAGAACAACTTTTGGTGGTGGTGATGGTGGCTGTGAGGGCAGATTACTAGTTGGTTGTGGTCCATGTGTGAAGGGGCATCTGTCACCTTTTAAGCAAAGTCCCTTTTGGAAGAAAATACAGGGGATAGATTGTTTAGCTGAACTATAAGCGGGAGCATGCAATGGAAGAATTTTTGTTGATGCCCCAGTATGTGCAGGCATATATGATCCCACATAAGATGCCCCTGAGGTTCCTAACAAGCCATCCAAAGGCTGGAAAAGAAATAATAGACATAAATTAGGCATTGAAAATCATTCACATTACAAGATTGTGGTGATTTATGAAATAAAAAGGACCCATCCATGTTGTCAGTTCAAAACAAAATAAAAAAGCTAATGGAAAGACAAGAACAATCATTACAACATCCATCATGAAAAGTAAACAAAAAAGACTCACCGGATGTCGGAATGAACATTTTGGATTTAGGCAATTGCCATTCATCCAGAACCAGCAATCTCTGGGGTTAATCCTAGCAGGTTCACTATGGCGATATTCACATTCGCTTCCCTGTTTGATGGAGAAAAAAACATAAGAACAAGATTCTTAGGGATACAACTAATGAGAAGGATAATAAACAAGCAGTATTGATAGTATAATGAGTGATAGAAATGAAGAAGAAACATTAATCCTACAGAAGTAAATAAATAAATAATAGCCAGGTCTCCTGATATAATCACTGGCTAAAGGTACAACTGCATAATATTTAAGTACATATAGTACAAAGACAATTTCTCCATCTTTTTCCAGTTCCAATCTCTTCAAAAGTTGGTCAGAGATATCCCACATCTGATTAATGTGAAAAAGGATTGTCTTAATACTCTGGAAAGTCAGGATATAGATCAACACTAAGGCTATGTTTGGTTCTGAGGGTGTTTATTAAAAAAATGCTGCCACATCAGTGCCACATAGGCGTTGGTGTTTATTGCATATGAAACCACTGTTTGGTTTCACCATTTATCAAAAAAAAACACAAAATCTGAAACGCTTTGGCTTAGGTGCATTGGGCATTTGGGGAAACATCAAATTCTCGTTTCCCCCAATGCCTGGGTCTTGAAATGAAATGCTGATATGGTGCACTTTAAGCTGAAGTAGAAAGCAATTTTATGGGGTGTTACTTGAAATGCCCAACCAAATAGAAATGGCAAAAAAAAAAGGGTTTAAAGCAGCATTTTTTGGTAAACATTTATCTGAGAAAACGCCCCTCAGGAAACACCCACGGAACCAAACATATACTAAGCTAGAAGTTTCATACATTCCAACTACCAATAGAGCTTAATAAAAGATGTGTATAGATTGAAGGAGGTTTCAAGCACCGAGGATGCAGTGTTGAAGGACTTGTTCCTTCTCTAAGGATGGGTTTGTACTTGCAATTCTGAGGAAAAGACAAGTATGCAAAAACTTTTCTTTTAAATAAAAACATTAATATTGCAGGAATTTAGCCAAGAAATAATGAATATGTTTATGGTAGAAGTGTTTGAGATGCCATGAAAAAAGGTGGCAATTTACAAAATGTTATAAAATGCTAAAGCGTCAACAAAGGCACATTACTTGCTCAAGATACCACAGATATACACGAGAAATTGTTTTGTTAGTTGCTAAGATACAAAATAGACAATAAAAAGAGCAATATAAGACATAATCATGATTCTTATCCTTAGAATGAGAAGCTTACTAAGATTACTTAGGTGTTGTTTGACAAATCTTTTTAGAAAGATCTTCCAGCAGCCCAGATGGCCAAAAGACGTATTGAGCTTTTGGGGTCTTGTCTTTAAAGAGAAAAAAAATCGTTTGGCAAGTGGCTTGGTCTACCGGGCTCTTAAAAACACGTTAAGAGGCTATTTATCGCACAGAAAGACCAGAAAGCTTCATTTGAAACTTCCTAAAATTCAGGGTATTCAGTCTTTTCGGGTCTTTCCGCGCTTGCGTCTTCCAGTCTTACCACCTTTTGGTTACCAAACATAAAAAGACCAGTTTTTGGTCTTCTGAGTTTGTCGAAGCCCAGAAGACCGCTCCAAAAGACTTGCCAAATGCCACCTTAGTTAATTTTTTACGAAGTTAGAATATATTATGTTAAACTGGCCACTTTCATTATGGTTCAACTTGGCTTTCCCATGCATTGCACAGGGCACTACTAGTAAGTTTAAAATAAGACATCTTTGTTTACTTTTTATCATACTTCTAATACTAAATATAATAGCAGAAGTAAGCTTCTACGCTCTGCCCCACTTTTCTTATAGGATACAGTCATACAGAGGAATTTATTGGATCAGTATAGGGCCAAAAAGGTCTGATACACTGAAAGAGAAAGGCAAAGGAAATGAAAAACACAACTGACCTACACTACATTAGACATCAGATTTATGCTGCTAATATATTCAATGCAACAGTTGGGATATGGCTAGATGATGATGATGATGATATTTAGCCCCTTGGATCTCATTCCACAGAAATTAACAATATCATATCAAACTAACAAAGACTAAAATGGCACATAAAATTGATTAAGAAAAACAGCTACCATTTTTTCCTTTTCTTCTTTTGGGGGTGGGGGTGGGCAGGGAAGAGGGTGGAGAAAAAAGGGAGATGATGCCCTCTCACTCCACACCAATAATGGAATAATTCTGGCTGGGCCATAATCCATTCTTCTTATTCACTCCAACCCAGCCCATCCTCATAAAGGATGAGTTTTAAAGGGTTTTGGTCAGAAAAAGGCCATTCTTTTTACCCCCCCCCCCCTTTCATTGGCTTCTAACCAGGTATTTCTGGAAAGAAAATGTAAAATTATGTCCTGGGAGGTACTTCTGTGGAGTTTACCTATGGGAACTAATACCCCTAACCAACCTTGTAATGTCAGAACCCACTAGTAAGTAATAAATGCAATTCTAACTATAAATTGGAAGCTGAACCAGGAAATCACACCAATTATTTTATTATTTCATTCCAATCATGTCTCTGAGAAGATACCCTTTAGAAGGAATGAGCAAGGAACATCAGTATATCAAATATAACTCAGGAGTCAGGAAGGACAAATTCCCCACTCCATTTTAAAGAACACAAAGGTGCCTCCTTCAGTCTGAACACATTAAGCAAGAAACCAACATATATTACTTCAGAAGTTAGTTGGCTAAGCTGTTAGGACGGTCATATGGATGACATTTCAATTCCGTCCAACAATCATCTTGGAAAACTAGTAAGTATGCTCTCGTGACCAAAGAACATAAAAGGCAGAAGCCTTCCGGTTATTTCTTCATCATACGCTATGTTCTTCCTCACTCAGACAAACAGAGAAACCATAGTATGTCAAAATTAAAAAGAAAACCGTAGACCAGCACACTCTCTGAAACTTCCAAGCTTCCAAGACGAAGCTCCAAACCGAATTCCTTCAATTCTTAGTATGCTCTTCCTATTAGATTAACCATCAAAACAACATCTTTAAACACCCCATCCAAACTTTACTGTGAGAAAGACGCAACTGAAAACGTTATTCTTCGAATTCGATGAGAAAAAACAAATTCAAAGAAAATACTACCTTTTTTTGTCGATCAAGATTAAAAAAGAACAAGTCCATCATGCTAATTTTAAACTCTCCCTAATATTCAATCAAAACAACCACAGAAACCCCAAAAATAGAAGCAAAGCAGCGTTGAAAACAAAATTGTACCTTTTTACAGGTCAAAGGAGATGCAAGGAAATAAACACAATCCGTGTTCTTCTTGAGGGCCTCTTCCTCTGCAGTGGCCGATGGCTGGGTCGAATCTCGTGCTGCCACTTCCATGGCGGCGGCTCCGGCAGCTCTACAAGCCCACTGGATTCCCCGATTTTGATCCCGAAACGATTACAGACAGATGCAACTTGAGGGGACGAGGCTGATAGGGCAGGAAAAGGGTGAAGAGATGGATGGAACCGATCCGATAGACGCAGATCCAGTCACGTGATGAAAGAGAGGAGGTGGGGAGGGAAGAAGGAAGATCATAGGCGATTAACTGATCAAGGAAGAACATATTTTTTTTTTCAGTAGTAGTCCGTTTGGTTCCGGAGAAAATTCGGCTGGAAAAAGGATGGAATGAGAAAGGGCAAGGGGAAAGAGAAAATTTATTTGGACTAGTACACATGCACGTCCAATGCACGTGATAATTTCAATATCTTTATCACAATCCATACAAAATTAAGAATCCATTTGGTTCATAGTGAGTAGGGATGTAAACGGATCAAATTCGAATTGGATCAGACAATATTCGAATTCGAATCCGATTAAAAAATTTGATATTCGAATTCGATTCGATATCAAATTAATATTCGAATTCGAATTCGACTAAATATTCGAATATTCGATTAGATTCAAATTCAACTAATTAATTATTTTAAATAATTAATAAATATATAAAATAAATATTATATATATAAAATATATAAATATATAAGTTATTTATATAATTTAATTATTATATATATAAATTATATAAAACACTTAAAAATTTTATATATTATATATAAAAATTAAATAATCGATCGAATTTGGATATTTATCGAATCGAATCAGGTCATATCCGAATTCGAACCCGATTAGCTATTCGGTATGAATAGGATATCCAAATTCGACTGATTAACTATTCGAATTATCCGAATTCGATTCGATTATGTCGAATCTCGAATTCGAAATCAGATTTTCGAATACCGTTGACACCCCTAACAGTGAGAATGGAATAAAAAACCCTCAAAATCATAATTGGAATGATCTATTTTCATAGTTTGTTTAGTTTGGACAAGAATCAGTATGTGAATTGAAATTAGTTGGAATGGGATTTCATTCCCAAGGGAAGGGATGGAACGGATATTCCCTCAAATGGGGGAATATCATTCCATCAGGAATGGAAATGGGATTCCAATTCCACCCAAGCAACAATTGGAATCAGAATGGGCCAATCTGATTTCAATTCCAAACCCCTATTCTCGCAAACCAAACAGACCCTAATTAAAGTATGGTGTGTTGGTGGATTTAAATTTTGTATTTTATTTCTATTGTTAATAAAAATACTTCTTATTTATCATATTTGTTTTTGTTTAATATGATAAATATATAATATTAGAGATGTGCACAAATTTTTTTGACAAAAATTATGTATTTTCTATAATTGTTTATTTCTATCTATTTCGAGAATTATTAAAATTTTTATTCATCCCATAATTAATTGTAAAAACAATTCTTGTTTATCACATTTATCTTTGTTTAGTATAACAAATTTATGTTATCTGAGATATGTTAAGTTTTTTTTGTAAATTTTCTATATTTTGTTTTTCGTAATTGTATCTATTTTTTTATTTAATTATGACATCATTAATTGGCCCATTTTACTTAACTGATTGGACCATTAGGGTGCAAGTCATGGCAGGATGGGCCAAGTTTGTGCTTAATTTAGGTCCAACCCTATGCATTGGACCTAAAGCTTGAGCCTAAGGTCAATCTTGATCTATGCAATTAGGGTCGAGCCCGCACTAAAATTTGATGCACTCAGGTTATGCTTGCGTTTGGATTGGTCGGTTTTAAAAATAAAAGAAAAAAGATTTGCAAATAGGAATGACCAAGGTGGGGTAGGGAAAATTTGAGGATCCCCGTTCCTTATAGGGATGGGGATGATGTTGGAATTTTTAGTCACGTTGGAGTACGAGGCACAGGGTATTTAAATTTGGGGTCAAGGCTGGAGCATACAAAACTCAGCCTTGCCCTACCTCATTGCCATTCCTATGTATGTATGTATATATGTGGCTAGGCTTGAACTACCTAAAGCTAGGCTTGGGCACAACTCTAAAAATAGAAAAACCCAAAGTTTTGAGCTTAGGCCTAAGCCCATCCCGAAAAGCAAAAATCCAAGCCAATTCATCTAAAATTGCAAGTTGGGTTGGTCTAGGATTAGATTGAACCCACCCAATTTACACCCCTAGGGGCTAGGGGTCACATACCACCAATTAGATGGAAAAATAGTTCTTGTTGAGTTAGTTTAATTTTTTATTGCATTTCCATCATTAATAAAAATAATTCTTATTTATTACACTTATTGTTGTTTAATATGATGAAATACATAATATTGGAGATGTACCCAAATGTTTTTACAAATTTTTTGTATTTAAAAAAAAAAAGATGTCTCTATCTTTTTGAATTTTTTTTTAATTTAATTATGACAATGTAGATTGACCAATTTGACCTAAAAGTTTAAATCATTGAATAGGAAACTAGTTTCATTTTTGGGCCAGTTTTAAAATTTATATTCCATTTTCATCATTAATAAAAATATTTCTTTTTTATTATACATATTTTTGTTTAATATGATAAATATATAATTTTAGAGACGAGCCTAAGTTGTTTTTGTAACTTTTATATTTTAATCAATTTTTAAACATTTATTATTTAACTATGAGACCATTTGTTGACGTACCCACCACACGAACAAAAAGTATAGTTTAGTTTTCATGTTGTGCTTAAACACATAGGTTTTGTATTTTTAAAATTATTGGGTATAGATTTAATTAATAGAATTATTGGTTAGAAACAAAAATACTTCAAATAAAGGATGGAGGAGAAAGAATGGGAGTTAACTCCTTAATGAGAGGGAATTGAATGAAATGAAAAGTAATAGTTCTTATTATTATTATTATTATTATTATTATTATTATTATTATTATTATTATTATTTTTGCCTTCACAGTTAGGGAATGACAAAAATCAAAAGTAGGGGTGTTTTAATTAAGAAAAAGTCCACAAAACTTGTTAATTCAATATATAGTAAATAAATGAGAAAGGATGGGAGTTAATACCTTAAATATAGGACTTAATAAGAGGGAATGGAGTGAATTTAATATAAGTAGTATTCAAATTATGGGTATTTTAGTAAAGAAAAATTATGGAATCTAGACTTCATTTCCACTTTTAATAGTAGTATAGATGTAAGGGGAAAGAGAAATTTATTTTCTCCACTAGGTGTCATGTGTTTGGTTCATTTGCTAAATATATATGTTGGAAAATATATTTTTTGATGCTTATTTACCAAGAAAATTTTGAGAAATTCATAAAATAATTCATGATTGACTTATTCCATATAACATGTAAATGTGCTAATTTGGATTGTCTTAGAAATATGCACCTAGCAAG
>NW_010729317.1:89803-117425 GCF_000365185.1 Nelumbo nucifera
ATATATTGGAAATATACATATTATATATAATATTTCAGAATATATTTTTTAGAAATATATTTAAAACTGAAATATACATTTCAGAAATATATATTTAAAACCCATATATATATATATATATTTAAAGCTGAAATATACATATTATATATATAATATTTCAGTGAGAATATATTTATAGATAACTCGGTTCGGTTTACCCATCTTCTTTAAGTAAGGTTCTTTGAGCTTAAATTGTGTAAAAGAAAGAATGCTACCAAAGATGATGAAGTGGAAGTTCTACTTGATTAGTTGCCTAAACTTTATATTTTCACTATCACTAAATCCTCCACATGAGGTTGTTCTAACATCATTCAAGCAGGATAAGGCTACTATAAGAGTTGAAAGTCTTGGAGCTACTTAAATGACCATTTACTACAACAACTCATCAAGGAGGAGGACTACATTAAGTTGTTCTCAAATGTGTCTATCTTTAAGGATCTTTATATAATCAGTTTTTTAACTTGCACTCTCTTTGATGCTCAACAAGACTAAACTCAAGTAAAGCAACCTTAGAGACCAATGATTATAATATGTTTGGTTTTTATGCTTTCCTAGACTTAAACAAGAGTTTATCTTAAAATTCCATTTGAAAACCAAAGGAAGAAGTTCCAAACCTTTGGATGATCATTTCCAATGTTTCTAAGTGTTGGGCTCTCTGACTGACATGCCTTGCCAGGACTATAAGACATAGTCAACTACGCCAAAAGGCGTAATTGACTAACTAAATAATCAAGGCATGTCTTGCAAAAACTATGGGACATAATTGACTACCCCAAGAAGGCATAGTTGACTAATTGTAATAGCCAATGTATGAAAATGCCCTATTTGAGATAGATGGTCGACTAATCAAGAAAATCTAAGTTTAAAGTGATATCAATCAATTCATTAAAGGAAACAATTGACTAAAAGAGAAATAACCGACTAACAAAAATTTGACAACCGACTACTTCAAAGAACTTGATCATTTGAAGGCTCAAACTGCTATTGCCATCTTTCGAAAGCCTTTTATCAGATTGGAGGGGATTTAAATCAAAATCCCTCTAACATTTAGAAAATGGTTATATGCTCTCAAATCTTCTAAAAATAGAGGAGTTTGGTTTAATTCAAAGCAAGAGGAATCAAGAGAAAAACAATATATGCCTTCCTTGTACATAGTTTATAGCTATTTTTCAAAGAAACAAAGTAAGAATCATTTTTGTTGGAGAGATTCTTAAGATGTAATAGTTTTATAGGTCTAAAAAGTTGAAAAACTTTTGTGCTTTTACAGTCTCACTCATTTATTGTATATCTCTTCACTGGGTTGAGCATTTAAGAAAACTCTTCCAATTGAATTGTTTGTACTTGTATTGCTATATCTACCTTTGAGAGGTCTCTTGTTGTAAACCTGTCTTATGCTATATTTGTAATAGCTTGTTTGCAGGTAGGATTTTAAGTTTTAACACCATTAGGGTCTTATTGCCACCAAAGTGAAGCTTAGTTACAAGGTATTACAAGCACTCGTAAGCCCTGTTGGTTACATATTGTAGGCACTTGCAACTTTTATTGGTTAGATATTGCAAGCACCTACAAGTCTTGTTGGTTAAGATATTGTAGGCACCTAGAAGTCCTAATTGTAAAGGCTTTGCCGACACCTATGAATCCCAATTGGTTAGTGAAAATCCTTAGGGGTGGCCTAAGGTAAAGGACATAGGCAATGTTGGCCGAACCTTTATAAATCTTGTGTGCCTTGTTTGTGTAGTTTATTGTAATTATGGAAATAATCCATTGTGACTAGGATTTTCCTATTGATATGTTGGTATCTATGCCAACTTCCTTCACAAAAGGACTTGGATTCTTGCTTGTTGATTGGTTTTGATGGTACCTATTAAAGTGATACAAGGCTTCTTCATAGGTGTTAAGAAATAGATAGCTTCATTACATCTGTGCACTTATGTCATGGTTGATTTTATCAGTTCCACCATTAGAGTGTCATAAGTATGTCACCATGTGGTCTTGTATGGGACATTGTCTATATTTATGTACGAGGCAATGTCAATGGTATAATTGTAATAATCAATAGGACTCCTCAACATTTTTATGTATTTTTATGTTAGAACCCCAAAAGCTTAACATCCTCTTTAAGGTTTGGTAACGTTGCCCAGATAACTAGGGGTGTCAATTGGATTGGATTTGGTCCAATCCAATCCAGTCCAATGTGAGTCCATTACAAATGGACCTAGTCCAATTCAATCCAATGAATATTTTGGACCAATCCAATTCAATGTTTGGACCATCCAATTTGATCAAATTTGTTTTAATTTAGGTTGGTTCCAACTCGAACCTAGTCCTTTGACACTTGTATTCTTATCTTTTATCAATAGACTAGATATTGGCTCAATACAATGTAACCCAATATAAATTCTTATGGATGAATCAGGTCCAGTCCGATCCAATAAATACTTTAGATCATTAAGTCTAGACTGGTCCAATTCAATATGTCTTATTGGTCTATCCAGTCTGTCCAAATTGATTTTGATTTGGACGGAGTCCAACCCAAAACATACCCATTGACACCCTTACAGATAACCTAACCCAATACAAAAATATTTTCCCCTAATTAAAGCCTTCTATGAATGAATGCAAACTTGATGGAATAGAAGGCTATGAGTATGTGCTATTTGATGCAATGCAAATAACAAAATAATTAGATTAAGTAAAATAGGTAAGTAAACAATTGTAGAACTGTAAAGTACATAAGGATTTATAAAGGTTCATCCAAACTTAGGCATATGTCCTCTCCTTATGCAAACTTTTGAGAATTCCTACTAAATAGTTGGACTTTCAAGTTCCAACAAAACCTTACAATCAGTAAGACTTTTAGGTTCTTATAAGACCTGAATAGTTGAACTTTTGGGTATTAACCAAACATGAATAGTTGGGTTTACAGTGCCAACCAAACCTATAATATAGTATTTACACTTGAACATACAAATACAATAGATATAAAAATGTAAAGCATAAATACAAAGCAAATGTCTCTTAATAGGCTAATAATAACAAATACAAACAAATCTATATTAGATACAAGAGTATGCACAAAACTATAGGCACAAACACATTGAAGAGATTAAAGAAATCTCAATGAGAAACAATTAGTCCCAAAGATCCTTAGTTTTTTTCACTATATGATCTAATAAAGCTTAGAGATCTCTTCCTCACTAAAAAGTCTTGCTCACAATGCTCTCTTTATCTTAGCAAAATTTCACCAGTTAAAGTTCATTGAGTTATTTAACTCAAATCACTAATTTATAATGGTTGAGAGCATATGACCGTTATATATATCCATTGAGAAAAGATTAGATTATATTTGGAAATGTTTAGAGCAAGTTCTCAACAGAGTTGAAAGTTTATTAGAAGAGGAAATAGTCATTATGCCTTTAAATGGTCAAATTTTTCTTCAAGTAGTTGACTATCACTACATAGTATTCAATTACACTCGTAGGGAGGAATCTTTTTTCTCTAGTAATCGACTACTTCCTCTTGATTGTCTAGCTTATGTCAAGTCTTGGCTATGAGGCAGTCAATTATAGGTTTATGCATAATTGATATTTATAGCCATACGTTGAGATATTGATTCTAAAGGTCTAGAAATCATTTTCTTAGGCTTCCAAACTTATATTTAATTGTTAAGTTTAAAAATAAGTTTGGTAACACCTAAGAACCAAACGTGCTGCTAGTCATTAGTCTCTAAGGTTAGGTTAATTGATTTTAGTAAGTTAAGCCCATAGTGTAGCATCTCATGCAAATGATATAAATTAAATCCTAAAAACATGATACATTGTAGAACATTAGAACTTGATGCTCTTTCCTTTTAGCTCTTTGTAGCAATCTTCTTCTTTGGAGAGTCACAAGTTAATTGACAACTATCTAAAGCATTCATTCAAACTTTAATTCCTCAATGTGATTTGTCAAACATTTTAATTTAATTGGATTAACATAAAACAGTTGTATAATTAGCACATTCATTAGTACTCTCAATGAGTTTATTATCTTCAAAACACATAGTGCCAACATTCTTCCCCTTTTTTATGATGACAAAATATTGATGAAAAATGATAACAAATAAAGCACAAATGGAGAGTACAATGATAACTCCCCCTATCAGTGTTCTAAATATAAATGCATAGGATTCATACAATCATGTGAATATTTAGAAATACAAACATTTAAGCACATATATTGATCTCCTTCTAAGGAAAATAGACATTCAAGCACCTTCACTAAAGTCCCCTTGAATCATGTAAGGGTTTACTACATAATTGATAAATCTCCCCTTGTTTTGATGGATTTGTTGTAGACTAAATGAGTCTGTTCCAAATTTTCTCAAAGTTTTTGAAGAGACTTCCTCTAAAATTTTCCCTTTTTGATAAAAGCAAATGTATTTCATTTTTCAATCAAGCACATATTTCCCCCTCTTTTGGCATCAACAAAAAAGAAGGGGAATAGGAGAAAATAAAATATAAGTAGCTAAGCACATAGATAACTCATAAAAACACATAAAAGCATTTATCAATTGGTTTAAGCTCATAGATATAATGACAAGGTCTCAAGATAAGTTCTTAGACATTTAGAAACTTAATAAATATATAAATATTAAAGAGTTCATAAATTAGTTCTTAAAACAAAGAAAGAATTTATGGAGAACACTGGTAATGATTTAAACAACACCTAAGATCTTGTTCCCTAACAATTGTCGAAACTCCAATCGAGTTCCTTAATCACCCTCTACGATTTTCCTTTGAAAGGCATGGGATTCTTGCCTTTCCTTTTTTTTCATCCTTTCTTAGAGGGTTTAGAGCTCAGAGATTTCATTATAAAACATTTCAATGGAGAGAATGGTCATCAAATCATTTTCATAAATGGAATCTATGTGAGTTTCTAGAATATCAAAGCATATATCCATCCCTATTACTCTATCACATATGAGAAAAATGCTAGTGTTGAGAGAGTTGAGACAACTAGCAAGATCATTCATGTTGAATGAGGACGAAATATCTATAGGGTTATAATGTCTTACCCCTGATGACATGTTATCCTGGCCATACTACCCATGTCCTTTAAAGTGAGGAATTTGTTCACCCATCACATTTGGCTCTTCTATATTCAAAAAGTCAATAGTTTCTATATCATTCTAAATCCCCAAAGCATTTTTATGCCAAGTTCATGCTCCTCAAAGTATGGATGTTTATAAATTTGACCTTGTCTCATTGTTAAGATTTACTCTTTCTTGTTGGAAAATTTCTATGAGCACCATTCCATATGGTAATAGACTTGAGACAAAAATTCTAACTAGAGAATACATGTTTTGATGCAATAGAGGAGCGTCATCTCCAATATCATTGCAATGGAGCAGCAAAAATTCTAACTAGGAAATACTTTCAAAGGAGCCTTTATTTAGAATGAACCCTTTTGCCATTACTATATGCATAACCTTCATGGGTACTCTTAGGTTCTTTAATTTAGGCCTATCAGTTTGATCAAGAGTGGGGTCATTGAATACAGTTTGTAGTGTATCTATATGTTCAACATCTACATTATCAAGCCACTTCCTTTTCTCATAAACCATGGGTCTCTCCCTACTTATCCCATGAATTGTTTCCAAGTCTTCTAGTGTAACACGTATCCTTACTCCTTTGACACTTGTCTCAAGTCCAAAAATTTTTAAGGTAAAATTAAAGTACAACCGCTGCGCTTTAGAGAATTGGGTTATGAAATTGAACTAGGGTTTCCCACCCTAGGTAGTTTATAAGAGTTTCAATATCTAATCCCCCACCCTTTAGAGAAGATAAACCAATCATGTGTTCTTCAAGAATTTCTCTATCAGCAAAGTCTTATTGGTACCTTTCCTTAGTCACCAACATTCCTCTTTGGGCACTAGTAGGAGCGTTCCTCTTTTTCTTCCACTTAATGAGGTCATTGATGAGGTAAGATAGAGATAAATGATGAGCACAAACTTATCTTTTCTAGTTTTGAGCAAGTAAGACTTTACCATTGCAGAAAGATTTGTATTTAAGAGGAAGGTTGTATGAATTAGTAAACTAATGGGTGTTAGTAGTGGACTGGTTATTTTAGATAGTTGATTACTTGAAGCAAATGGTTTTTAATAATCAACTGCTAGATTTAAGTAGTCAACTCCTCAAGTATGCTCATACTTCAAATATTATTATTGATCGCAACATTAGGTTTGGAGGTTAAACCTTACAAGAAATAATCATGTGAAAAAAAATTGTATTTCACATTGATATCTTCATAGCTCTTTTTGACATGATTGTGTATATTTTTGCAAGGAGATAGACTGATATAATACTATGATGTCACCACCGAGTAACTGTGACTGCATATTTAGAGAAGCCGTGGAGGATTCTATGGTAGAATACACAATAGTTTACTTCCTTCAAAAAAACAAAGCAATTTGCGGTCTCTAGTAATGAGATGAGAATGAAAAAGGTGGTACAGAAAGTAACCACTATAAAAAGAAACAAGGCAGGTTGCATGGTTCCAGAACTTGTCCCCTAATGCAACACCCAGTAAGACCATGCAAGAGTGATGGTTGAGCCATGGTCCCCTTTACTTTGTAGGTTGACGCATGTCAACACCTTTGAATTAATCTAGGGACCTAAGCCTATAACTCCCTAAAGAATATTCTGGAGTCTTGCTTAAACCAAAGCCCCTCCTTTGTCTATAAATAGCAAGACTTGTAATGGAGGGGATGGGTTTTCCTTATTCTATTATTCTTATAGAGCACTTTGTTCTCTAAGAAGCTTATCTCTACCAACCAAATTAACCCCTGTCCTTTTTCTTCCATACGTCACATCCTTATACTTTTTACTCTCAGAACCTAGACCATTCCCACCACAATGCCTACACTCTTCAATTTGAAATCTAGTGTACCCAATGGAACTAACTAATATTTTTCACAAATTAATTGAGTTATCATAGAAATTATTAAGATGTCCTTAAAAAGATATTCAAACAAGTTTATAAGAAAGCATTCATTCTAAATAAAGTGTTGTTTATTTAAAATCTATGTTTGACTAATTATCCTTTCTTCTTTGAGCATTTACTCCTTATTGAGCACCTACATAGATTAAAAGAAAGAGTTTAATAACCTATATGCTTTAGGTCATCAAGATTTAGTTGTTTTCTTCTTTTAAATTACATTTTTACTTGAGTTCTTTGAACTCTCTTTATATTAATACTGATAAATTGAGTGACCTATTCATGACAGCAAGCACACTTGTGTGTTTTGTTCTAAACTTCCTACTCCTACAAATCTAGTTATGGAGTATTGACTCTTTTGAATCTGATTCCTCCCTTATCATTGGTAGGCTTATGGCTTCCCAACATTTTAATGAGGTTATTAGTCTCACATGTAAACTTCTCTATGGTGTCTAAGAGGTCACATTTCTCAATTTTTAAATTTATACATTCATTGATTAACCTTTGGATAAATCATTAAACTTTTCATTCACATTTCTTAGTTCATCATTTTTGGCCAATAGGATTAAACTTGAGGAGCTAAGAGTGATGTTTTGACTCCTTAGACAACTAATCTAAATCACAAGGTTTTGATCTTTTTCCTAAGTTTCATTTTTTTTTAGAAATCTACTTGGAATGAAAATTTCTTGGTGGAGTTGAATTCAAGCTTACCTTATGTCTCCCTAACATTTGAAGGGGACATTTATACTTGGTCTTGATAGCTTCTATCTTTTCTCCTTTTGAATTCATATTGATTTTCCATGTTCCCAATGGTCACTCAATTTTTTCTTTTTTTTTCAAAACAATTGAACTCATCAATAATTGTCACTTGTGATTTCATCATGGTTGACTCACTTGTATGTATAGGTGGATTTGCTCTTAACTCCTTATTCAAATTGGTTTCCACATAGGAAACATCAAGAATTTTCCAAATATCGTGAGATGTTTCACATGTAGAGACCTTATTAAGCTCATTTTTATCTAATGCATGATATAAGCAATATTATTTTTCTCATCCTTAGTCCATTTTGAGGTCTCTTTTCCTACCTTTTTGGTAGGCTTGTATGGTCTACTCTCTACTACTTTCAAAAGGTCATAATCTAAAGACATGAGATAGAGTACTCTTTTCCTTGCTTTCCAATAATTATTGTAATATACTTTATTGAAAAATGGAGGACTAGAGATGGATTGTCCTTTAGTGTAGGAGGTGTTATCTTGAGGGGCCATTCTAATCACCTAGCTATTAAGATATTCTAATGGTTAAGCTACTCTAATACCAGATTTTGCCTAAATAGCCTAACCCAAGACGGGGGTGAATTAGGTACTGAAAGATTTTCTCCCCAAACTAAAACCATCTAAATGAATGAATGCAACTTTGATGGAATAGAATATTGTGTATGTGTGTGTGTTATTTAATACGATGTAAATAACAGAATAAACAAACAAGTAAAATAAAAAGTAAAGCAAACAATTATAGAAATGTAAAGCACACAAGGGTTTATAGAGGTTCGACCAAACCCCACCCTACATTTTATCTTCAAGCAATTTCTTGAGAATTTCCACTAAATAGTTAGACTTCTAGGTGCTAGCAAAATCTAACAACCAGTAGGACTTCTAGGTGCTAATCAAGCCTACAACGATGTTTACATTTGAACACATAAATGAAATAGATATAGCAATGTAAAGAATAAATATAGCAAATTGCTTTTAACATGATGATAATAACAAATACAAACAAGTTTATATTAAATGTAGAAGTATGCACAGAACTATAGGCTCAAACACTTGAAGAGATTCAAAAAATCTTAGTGGGGAATAACTAAGCCCAAAACTACTTAGTTTTTCTCACTATATGCTCTAATAAAGCTTAGAGATCTCTTCTTCACTAAGAACTCTTGCTCACAATGTTTTCTTTATCTTAGCAAATTTTCATTGATTAGAGTTCATTGAGTTTTTCAATCCAAAACCACTAATTTATAGTGGTTAAGAGCACATGATCATTATATATCCATTGGGTAAAGATTAAACTGTACTTGGAAATGTTTAGAGTAAGTTCCCGACAAGAATGAATGCTTACTATAAGAGGAAATAGTTGTTATGCTTTCAAATGGCCAAATTTTCTTTAAGTAGTTGATTATCATGACTAAATAGTCAACTACCACTTGACTACTTCCTCCTAATAGTCAACTACTAGTTTATGTCAAATCTCGGTTGTGACACATAACTGACTATTGATTTTTTATAGTTGACTACCGAGTAGCATCCCATTAATATTGGTCTTGATTGTCACAAGTAGTTAACTATGGGTTTATGGATAGTTAAATACTCATTATTCATAAACTTAAAGACATTAATATATTTATTCCAAAGGTCTAGTCATCATTTTTTAGGATTCCAAACTTAGATTTTCAATTATCAAGTCCAGAAATGTGTTTGAAAACACCTAAAAACCAAACCTACTAGTAGCCATTGGTCTCTATACTTAGGTCAATCGAGTTAGGTCAAGTTTAAACCTATAGAGTACATCACATATAAATGATTTACATTAAGTCCTAAAAACCTAATACACTATACAACAATGGAACTTAATTCTCTTTCCTTTTAGATCTTTGTAGCATTCTTATTTTGAGATTTACAAGTTAACTTCCTAATGCATTCATTAAGCTTTGATTCCTTAAAGTGATTTGTTAAACATTTTATCTCAATAGGATTAACTTAGAATAACTACACAGTGCACACTTAACACCTTCATTAGTACGCTCAATGACATTACTATCACCAAAACACATAGGATCAATATGTAAGTAGTCAAAAGGGAATTAAGGTGTAAAGTTTAAGCACAAGGAACTCCTGACACATTAATTGTGTGTTTATACTTAACATATCAATGCAATACAAAGTGTCTTTTTATTAATTCATGTTCCATAATTATTGCTTTTTCTTGTGTGTATTTCTTTTTTTTTTTTGTATGCTTACTTGACACATTTTGCATAAGGCCTCATGAACTAGAGCCATGAATGTATCAAAACAGGAGCTCATCAACACACTTTGATCCACTTGATTAACCCTCAATGGTAGTAACATAATGAAGAGCAACTAGGACATTGTGGAAGAGATACAACAAGGCCTCTCCCAAACCCACGAAGTGGCGATGCACCCAAAGATGATATTAGCAAAGACAAAGCCCTAAAGGTTTGAACACTCAAAACAAGCAAGTGTGAGAAATCCATCAACAAGCTTGCAAACACTGACACCTGAATGCTATATTGCAAAGTAACAATGGGTGAGACACATGATTGGGTTGAAGAACTCTAACTCAACTTAAAGACTGTTGTAAATTCAGTTTTGGAGTTGGAAGGCCGCTTAGATGAAGCTCTTAGGTAGATCTATGAAGCCTTGTAACATTTAGATGTTGGATCGTCCTAAACTATCATTTGGCATCATGGATGAATTCCATGCTTAATTGGATGAGATGAAAAGGGAATGGAAAGCCATGAAACTAGTCATGTCAACTTCCACTAGAATCCAACCAACATTATACTTGGGTGCTTGAGATGTAACAACCAACATTATACTCGAGTGCTTAAGATTCTTGGGAGCTTAACAACTTCTTATGGTAACTCAAAATATTTCTCTGCCATAGGCATCAATGATGATATTAAGTACGTCCGCTATGTATTTAATTGATATTGCAATGTGGTGGTGGTGTAGGTGTTGCTAATGTTGCCCCAGGTAGCAAATCCATTGGGGGTGAATTGAGAGTTTAAAAGCTTTTTCCCTTTTTCTTGCCTAAAGCCTGTTATAAGAATTGAATGCAATAATA
The DNA here is from genome assembly GCF_000365185.1 of Nelumbo nucifera. Next base: position 100,683 of record NW_010729317.1, read on the forward strand.
ATAAGTGTGAAGATTGTATGTTCTAGGGGATGTAATGGAATTAAATACAATCAACCAAATAATAATAAAAAAGAAAATAAAGATTGCTGAAAATGTAAAGCACACAAAGAATTTTTATAGAGGTTTGGCCAAAATTGGCCTATGTTACCCTCTTGAGATTTTCACTAACTCAAATCAATTGAGCTTCTCAAGTGACAATCAAACATTTACAACCTAGGACTTCCAAGTATATGTTAAAGCTAGATAGACTTTCTTGATGTTATTCCTACCAACATTGTTGTTCAACACTTGGAACACCTCAGATACAAATGATAAGGCACTATAAGTACAAATACAAGTAAAAGTCTTTATTTGGGAAGATATAAGCATATCCATATCGAACTAATATTTATAGCAAGATGATACAACATAATAACAAGCTTAACACATGAAGAGTTCTCAAATCTCTATGAGAAACATATATGTAGGGGTAAGCATTGTTCGGTTAAAATAAAAAAAAATAAAAAAAAAACTGAATCAAAAGTTTTGGTTTGGGTGTTTCCAGTTTAATTATTTCAGTTTTTGGTTACTTTAGTTTGGTTGTTTTGATTTTATAGAATTTTAGTTTTGGTTCTGATTTTTAGGTTTGGAAATTTGGTTAATCGGATTGACCAAATTGTTTGCTCACCCATACCTATAAACCAGACTTCCTAATCAGTTTATCTTACATAATTGTTTTAAGCTCAGAGAACTATACTTCTGTTAAGATTCTTGCTCATAGAAAATGCTCTTAATATGGTAGATGTTTCTCTTTTGTAGTTCTTGTCTAATCTCAGTTCTTAAGCATCATTTTATAGATGTTGAGACTAAGTGACCATTAGAGAGACATTGGAGAGGATCACACTAATCTTCAGAACAATTTCTCAATGAATAAAAGGCTTACTAAAAGAAGAAACTAGTCTTTGAACCTTCAAACAATCATTTATGACTACAAGTAGTGGATTGATGACTTCTATTGATTGACTATTACTCACAGGAGGGAATCTATTTTCATTGATAGTTGATGAGCCCCTCATATTAATTGACTAACAACTTATGCCAACTCTTGGTTATCGTCAAAGGTAATGGACTATCAGAATGTTGTAGTCAACTCATGAACAATGACAATGCATTTTATGCCTCAGATGTCAAAGGTAGTCGACTCATCATAAGGACTCATAAATAGTGAAATATATACTTCATGCCTCGATTGTCAAGGGTAGGTGACTCATTAATAGTAATTAATCAACTCCTAACTATTTAGAACCTTATAGAACCTTGCATGCTTTTTTTCTAAATGAATAGATATTATTGCCTTAGGTTTTCAAAGCAAGATTAAACAAACTTAAAGCCTAGGAACACCTAAAAACCAAGCTTAATGTAACTATTAGTCTCTAAGGTTCATGTTAATTGAGATTGGTCTTTGACCACACAATATGAACTTCTTTGGATTTGAATGATATTCTTCTTCTTCTTTCTTCTAACTCATGGTAGTTAATATCATTTTGGAGAGATTCATCATGATTAATAGTAGAGGTGTAAATTGGGCCGTGCCGCCCGTGGCCCGATATGAACTTGGACCGGCCCGGTACAGTCTGGCATGATGGTCTATGGGCCGTGCTAGGCCTGACACGATCTACATGCCGTGCTGGGCTTGGAATTTTAGGTCCATGGGCCGGCACGACATGGCACGATCGAGCGGGCCATGCCGCCTAGCCCAGCACGACCCATATATATATACTATATATTTATATACATTATATATATTATAATTATATAATAATATATAGTATATAATATATTAATAAAATAAATATTTTTTAATTTTATTATACTAATTTATTTAATTATTTCATATATAAGCAATTTTATACACAAAATTCATATAAAATTAAAATTTTAAGTTTTTTGTCAATTTTTTTAAATAAATAGCTTTGGCCTAATACACGGCCCGACCTGGCCCAAGGCTCGGCGCAAGGGCCAGCCCAACCCGTGGCATGGCATGGGCCCACATGGACCCGGGTCGTGGGCCGTGTTGGGTTGACCCCCAAAATTTTCATCGGGGAGGGCAGCACGACCCGTGATGTCCTATGGGCCAGCATGGCACAACCCGCACTCTGCCCACGGGCCGTGCCGTGCGAGCTCGGCATAGCCCACTTTACACCTCTAATTAATAGCTACCCAATGCTTTCATTCATGCTTTATCTCATCTAGCATTTGTTTATCATTTTTAGCTCAATGGAAATAGTTGCACACTTAGTACAAACCATTAGTACTCTCATTGAGCATGGTACACACACCCTCAACACCTAGGTTGATTTTAAACATGAGATTAAGTGACAATTTTACCTTGAAAATGTTGAGTGCCTTGCTCGAAGGAAGATGAAGAGCCTTAGACATATAGACTCATTACATGAGTATGTCATAAAATTTTTAGCCCCGAGAGATCACTGACATGTCTAACAAGGATCTCTCTTATTCAACTTCATGAACGGTCTCCATCCCTAGGCTGAGGTTGAATTATAATGGTGAAGGGTAAAGGACCACGCAACAACCATGGTTGTGGCATCGAGCAATTTGTTGATCTATGGAATCCTAATGTAGAAGACCACAAGCCAACCAGACCACATACCACTCTTGAGTGTGTGTGATTGACAACCAAATCCACTCAAGAAAACTGCCCTGGCCCAACAAGTTTGACAATCACTAAGAAGGAAAGAAGCCATAAGGATCCTATAACTCCCAAAACTACAAGTACACTAGGAGATCCACAATTCCTCATTCACCTTGCTTCGTTTATAATGAAATTCATTGGGCAAGTGGTTGTCCCACAAGGAATAAAATCAATGCCCTTACTAGCAAACTTAGTGATGAAAGCAATAAGGAGAAACCCACATAGGCACCAAGAATGGGCATCTTGCAACTTCTCAACACTATGGTAAAGGAAGAGGCCACACCTAAAGGCCCAACAAAACTCATAAAAGTTTGAAATATGTGAAAATCACCCTCAACAAGAAGCTACTTAGGCCCTACTAGACACAAGGGCCACACATAACTTAATGTTACTTGTTGAAGCAATGCAACTTAAATTGACCATCTCCAAGGAATCGAGGTGGTTCAAAGTTGTCAACTTTAGTGCCACTGTGATAGAAGGCACAGCCCATGTAGTAGACCTCCAAGTCGGGCCCTAGAAGGGGAAGATTAACTTGTCTGCTATATCCCTAGACGATTTTTAGGTTGCCTTGGTGTGAGCCATTGAATATATTTCTTGATACAAGCAAAAGTGACCTTTATACCACACATCAACAGTCTATTCATCCAGGACAAGCATTCACCTTGCATGATCCTAATGATGGCCGTGATCAAGGTACACAAAAAAGCAAGTTTTGGCCCTCCATATTTACAAGGAAGAAAACACACTTGGAGTAAGCGCCATGCCAACAATAGAGAAGGCTTCCACTACTGCAACCTCAACCATTACATCCAGGGCGGAATGGGAGGCCATCAAGAAGAAACAATATAATCACCACCCAAGCCATTCAAGCAACATTTGTAGGGAATCAACACCCCAATAATCCAAAATTTTCTTTTATCCTAAATCTATCCTTAACATGCCACAAAAATAAACTGAAGCTTCCAATCTCATACCATAAAGTAGCCAGCCGAGGAATTAACCCATGCTCTAGTTGTAGGATACTCCAAACCATCAAGAACCCTCAATCCTACCACCCAAGTATGTGCATTAGCCTTGGGAAAGAAGATGCTTGTGGATCAACTGAAGACCACTCATCTTTAGAAGAAATTAACCCATGCTCTAGCTGTAAGATAACCTGGAGATGCAAATGGATCACATTCGAATCAAGGTATATCCAAATCCAATCTGATATATCTAATCCAATCTGATGACTCAGTCACATCTCTCAAAGGTCAATTCGAATATACTCACCTCACACACCTTGTACTCACTCCCTTTTCTCTCTTCAGACTCATTTGTCTTGATCATCAGAGTCCTCACCCTAGGAGATCACCTTGGGGGCTCTAAATCTCCATTGTGGTTTTAGGGATCATCCATGTCCAAGGTATGTGCCAAGCAATCTAACTCATTGGTGACTTTTGGATGTTCGAAGCGTCAAAAGTTTTTTTGGAGGGGCCAAAAACTAAAATGGAGAGGAGAGAGGGGAGAATAGACATGGATGGGCCATTAGTAGGGAGGGCAACCATTGGGGTGGGGTGGGAGAGGGGAAATATTAATGGGGATTTTTGGGAAATAGGGGGGCCATGGCTCCCCCAGGTCCCTATCACTCTGCCCTACATCATAGGGTTCAAATTTTGCCCAATAAAATATAAGCCCATTGATCACACATTAAGCACAAGATATAAACCCAGTAACCCACTGAATGGGTTAGGTGGTCAATGGTCAACTAGTTTTGTAAAATAGGGGGGTGGAAGTAGGGATGACAACGGGGTGGGTTTTTGTAAATTCTAGACCCCAACCCTGCCCTCCCTGCATTCAAGGGTAGGGTGGATTGGGTTCCTATTATTTTTTGTTATATATAAGTAATAAATAAATAAAATAAAACAAACAAACAACAAAATTTTCAATTATTTAAGTAAGACATATAAAAACAAATAAACTATCAATCCTTTATATAAAATTCAAAATATTATTAAATTCAACACCTAATACATAAAATTTATATTTTTTCCATCATATGCGGGTTGGGGAGGATTGAGTTGAACCTAATTCCGTGCTATACCCATATCTGTACGGGTTAATGCCTTCCATCAATAAGGGTAGCTGGATAGGTACAATAGTAGGTAAAAATTGCCATCCCAAGTTGGAAGTTGACCCAAATTTTTATTGTGAACAGGCCATTGGTCCGACAGGTCGGGTCAATAATGGGTTGAAAATATTGAACCGCATTAAATTGGGTTTGGTCCCAGTTGGGTAGCCCATAGGCAGGACACGAATTGCACCCTCAAAACACTTGCTATATTGTATACAACAACAAATTAAATAATTTTCTTAAACAATTAAACAAACATAAGATGCTGCCACGTGGCAAGAATGAATAATCCAATCTGGTCTTCCACATAGGTTCCTCCTCTCTGTACAAAATGTGTAGCTGGCCATTTGAGTTATGAGCAAAATCATTAAAGCAACTTGAAAAGGCTTATATTTTCACACATCTATTCCTTTTTGCAACATCTATAATTTATTTGGAATCGCCTCTTCCTACAAACCGTAGAGGAGGAGAAAGAAAAAGTAAAACACAAGAAGGCAACACCAAAGTAAAGCAAATTAAAATGGCCCAGGCCTCTGGGGCCATCCATTCAAGCACTCCATCAATGGAGCAACCAGTTTGCCATCGCAGATAGCCGCATGGACGGCCTCGATTTGTTCCCCAGGAGACACTTTTCTGGTGCCACTAAGCAGCTGAGTACCAAGCTCTGTACGGACAAACTTGTAGACCGGATACGACCGGCAATCGGCGATCCTGTTGGGAACCTGTGGGGTTCCGTTATCATATTTGGCACGCGCAATTTTAACTTGGGCATTGAGCTGCGCTTTGAGCTCGGATTCGAACATCTTTATCCGTCCGAAGACACCAGATTTGGGCGACAGCTCCGCCTCTGTATGCGAGCTCTGTAGTGAGTGTTCAACGAGGACATGCCGGAGCTTCTGCATGAGAGGGTAGTCGACACGGCAAGGGTCGTCCACATAGGCAAATACTGGTTCGCTCTCCACTACTTGGAGCAGGTCTTTCTCAACAAATCGGCCAGGGAGCGGCTCACCGTTGGGTCCTGTGCTTAGGGTCTTCTTTGCTACCTGTGCCATGGAATATCAATGAGTTTTAGTTGCTAAGATACATATAATAATATAAGCCCAATTAGTTGGCGTTTGGTATGGTACATGAGAAATTAATTGAATTGAGCGGCTGCACTTTTTTTCTCAAAAAAATCATACCACAATTTTGTGAGTGTTTTGCATGGGACGCGCTTGGATCTGATACCCACAAGCTGTTCCCACAATTTTACACACACGACATTGTTGGGAATATCAGATTATTCTCAATACACAGGGGTGGTGTTTTATGGGTAGGGAATTTGGGAAGGATTTGCCACTAAGAGATCCAGACTGGGTATGGACCTTGCCACAAAAAGGAAAAAAAAAATTGAAAAATTGCAAGATTTCAACTATGATACCAAAAAGACATGATAGTAGAAAAGCTTGCAACCAATCAACCAGGAATTGGTAACTAATCAGGCAGTATGGTGGTGTTGATTGGCCAAAACTCTTTTAGAATTCTCTTCTCGACAACATAGATTTTTCCATATCTTACTCATTAGACCAACCCAAGGTTCTAAATATCAATACAGGCCGATACGCCGTTAAAGGTGTATCAGCTTGTATCAGTGCTTTTTTTGTGTTTTATTTATTTTTTTTCAAAACCGATTCAAAAGGGTTGGTTTAAGTCCTGACTATCCTCTAAACCATGGCCTGACCCGATACATCCCCTATAGAGGCATATAGAGGAGGAGTTCAAATCAGCCCCCCACAAGATTGCTCCCCACAACACGTTTCTGTTGTATATTGAGAGCATCTCCTAATGATGACATCATCATTTCTGAGGTTATCATTGAGAGATGTTTTCAATACACGGTGAAAATGTGCTATGGGATGTTGTGGGGGGACTGATTTGGTCTCATAGAGAAGGCCTCGATACAATGCATATCGGCTATAACAATATTTTGAACTTTGGACCAACCCAATTGATTTAGAAAAAGCCAGGGGTGATCATAGGCCAGGCTTTGTACCTTTGGTTAAGGCTATAGCCTGGGCCCCAGACCAGCCCAGTGTGGGTTTTAGGCCTTGAAACAGTAAGCTGCGGGCCCGTGTTTTTATCTATAAATACATCAAATATATAAAATATGAATTATGCATATCATATCACAGATTATATATATAAGACTATATAATGCAACATAAAAAATCATATATAAATATTTTATAACATGGGCCAGGTTGGGCCTGGAGTATTAGGCCCAGGCGCGGCCATAAATTTGTGGGCCTATGCTGGACCTGAACAAAAAAAGAAAAACTAGGCCCAAGGTTGTTGAACCCCAGAAACAGCGGCCCATATTTTAATGAATTAAATTGTATATACTCTTAAAAAAGAAAAGTCAAATAAAAAATAACTGTTAGTGTAGCTATGTCAGTGGCTGACTAGAATACACACCTGTGCAACAACGGATTTGACGGTCTGGCGGAGATTCTCCTCAAGATGGCGGAGATCAATGGCTTGGCAGAGCGCGGCCAGGTAGGTTGCAGTCATCAACTTGAGGATGTGGATAGCCTCCGCCGACTTCCGGGCGGATACCAAGCCGAGAGAGTTAACATCCTGGTTGTGTTGCTCGGCACTCTGTACATGGGTTGTGACTGGGTTTGCCAAATACTGAAGCTCTGACGTGTATGATGCCATGGCAATCTCAGCACCCTTGAATCCGTAGTCCAGGCTGGGGTCGGGTCCGCCGCTGAGGTTGGAAGGCAGGCCTCCGTTGTAGTAGTCGTTCACTAGCTCAGAGAATTGCGCGAACATCAGCTTTCCGATCGCCGCCACGGCTAGACGTAGATTGTCCATCGCTACACCGACTGGGGTCCCCTGGAAGTTGCCACCGTGGAGGGCTTTGTCTCGGGCCACATCAATAACCGGGTTGTCATTCACTGAGTTTATTTCACGTTGAATCATGTGGGTGGCCACTCTAATCACCTCGATCTGCATCCAACGTAATCAACGTTACTTTGGTTCACAATATTTGACTCTACCCTACCCACCAACCCGTTGCAAACAGATTGACCTTTCCTTGCCCGGCTTGTCCCATCGATTACCTCTGAGTCTGACCCACTATATCTCTTGTTACAAACTCTAAACCATGCTTTGGAAAGTCGGACCGGAATGGATGGTCGGACCATTTGACTTGAGAAGGGGCATGGCTCCGGATTCAGCTTTAGACCCCAAAACCATCCGACCAAGGTTCTGATCAGATGGTCGAACCATTTGACCCAAGAATCAATGGTTAAAGTGGTTCCATTTTCGGTCTAATTTTCAAAACCATGCTCTAAACCTAGGGTTTGGTCTAGGGGCGGCCACAAACTGAGCTTCTCACGAGCTATTTGAGTTCGGCTTAGCTCGGTTTAAACCAAGCTTCGAGCCGAGTTCGAGCCTGATATATAGGCTTATTTGCTAATCGAGCTGAGCTCGAGCACAGTGAAGCTCGGCTCGTGAGGCTCGCGAACCTAATCGAGCCTACTATAATAAATAAATATTTTTTATTATATGCATACATATACATATAAATATATATGTATATATATAATAATAATTTTTATTATTTATATAATAATATCTTATATATAATATTTTTATTTTTATGTATAATAGAAAATAATTTTTATAATTCTTATTTTTGTATGTAAAATAAAAACATTTTTATATGTGTATATTTATTTTTATATGTATAATAATAAATAATTTTTATAATTCTTAATTTTTTGTATGTTAAATAAAAAATATTTTTATATTTATAATTTTTATTGTTTTAAAAAAAAAACTTGGCTTGTAGTCGAGCTCATACTTGCGAGCTTTGAACCGAGTCGAGCTTGAGCTCAAGTCTCTAGCTCGAATCGAGCTCGAGCCTAATACAATTTCAGCGAGTCGAGCCCGAATAGCCAAGTATTCGGCTTGGCTCGGCTCAAATCCACCCCTAGTTAGGGCTGATTTGGATAGGAGTCACCTTAGTATCTAAGTCCAATTCAATTATCAATATCTAACACTCAATTTAGGGTTGTAACTCGTAAAGAGATTGGATTTGAAATCATATTGGACTTTCCAAATTCTTGGACAACTCTAATCCATGAGCTCATATAACAATTTTCATTATCAGCTGAAATCGACTTAGAACTAGAATTGATTTGGCCATTGGTTTTTGGGTCAATGGTTCGAATAGATAGCCCATTTTAACAAAAAATTAAATAAATTAAAATAAAAAATGACCATAAACCATTGAATGGGTCAAACGAGTCAGTGGTTCGACCACTTAACTCAATAAATTAACCAGTTCAACGATTTTTGGCCTGGAACTGGGTTTGGAGTAAAACAAAACTAGTTACTTGAACGATTCCTAGGTTAAATAGTCCAATCATCTAAATCAACAACGGTTCAAAAACATTAGGTGCGGTAGATAAATTGTCGCATCGATGGTGGGACTTTGAATCCCCACTATTATCAAAGAAAAGAGATATTAATGTAATGTTGTATTGTTTAGCTAAAAGAGTAATGACCCGTAAGGGGTGTCAAGTAGTGATTAATACTAAAAAAATATAACAATTTTCATCATGCTACAAATCTAGAGAGGAGTGAAGTTTTTTTTGTTATTCTTTTTTATCTTTTACAATTTTTACTTTTATAAACGTTTTTTATTATTTTCTATCTAATATTTTCATTTCTTTTACTAATTTTTGTTTTTTAAAAGAATTTTAATTTGTTTAAGAAATTATAATTATGGATAATAAGTCAATTATTCAACTGCCACCACATGGATAATAAGTGCAATTGATTTGATTAGCCACGAGCAAATTATCCGAATTTTAGCTCCTATTTATTATATAACTTTTCAAGTTTAATTAAATAGATTGACTTTGATAGTATGTATTAATGTAATAAATATGTATTAACCTTAAGCATCTCGCCCAATGTTTTCGAACCGCTGTTGATCCAGATAGTCAGATCATTCGGACCGAAAATCGTCTAAGCATCTGATTCTATTTTACCTCAAACATGGTATTTGTTCAAAATCTGGTTCCGGGTTAGTTTTTAAAATATTGATTTCTCCAGCTTTCCATAATCTTAAGCGGGCCCCTCTTTCATTTATGGTCACGTTCGTCGTATGATTATCTGATATAACTACAACCCAACATTTTTAAAAATGACTCGGAAACGGAACCATTTTGAACACCGATTTCAGGGTCAATGGTCTGATCGTCCAGTTCGAACAGATGACCTATTCTAACAGCAAAATTAAAAGTAATTAAAAAAATGGTCCAAAACCGTTGAAAGATCAACGGTTTGACCACCCAAGTCAACGGTTTATTGACTTTTTCAATGATTTTTGACCAGATTTCGGGTTTTGGGTAAAATAGAACCGATTGCCTGGACGGTTCTCGGGCCGAACGGTCCGACCGTCCGGGTCAACGGCGGCTCGAAAACGTTTCTACAACCTACACATCCGTGCACCATGTGCATGTATCGATCGACAGCCGACCTCTTTCAACCGTCCGATCGAGAGATTAAGTATAGAGTGAACATACCTGTGGGCCCAGCCACTGGGGAGAAGTACGAAGAGCATATCGGTCTTGTTTCGGCTTCTGCAAGGGATTGTATTCGTGAAGCTTTGCCGCATTCTTAACTAAGCCGCTTCCGGCGAGAACGTACTCCATCATTGCCGCCGCCTCCATCTGACCCGGATGGTGCTTCAGCCGGTGAGTCAACGGATCCGTGAACTCCGGCTTCCCCAGCATCACTTCGCAGAACATCGCCGATGCGATCTCAGACGCCACCGCCAGGACGTTAGCGTCGTAACACACGATAGCCCCCAGCGCTGCTCCCACTGCGGTTCCGTTGACTATGGCTAACCCCTCCTTTGGTTGTAACTCGAATGGCTTCTCCACTCCCACGCGCCGGAGAGCTTCCGCTCCGGAGATCAGCTCGCCTGTGCATGTACGGACCTTGGAGTTGGGACGCCCGGTGATTACTCCTGCAATGTAGGACAACGGGACGAGGTCGCCGGAGGCTGTGATTGTGCCGCGGAGGGGGAGTAACGGTGTCAGGCCAGCGTTGAGGAGGTCCTTGACGGTACTAAGTATGTCCCATCTGATGCCCGAGTAGCCTTGAAGAAGAGTGTTGGTACGTACAAGCATGGCTGCTCGGGCAACATCGCCGGGGAGCTCATTTCCGTCTCCGGCAATGACGCCGGCGTTTAAGAATCTGATAAGCTCCCGCTGAAGATCAACCCCTTGGTTCGTCCGGCGGTGCGAGGTGGCGCCGAAACCGGTTGTGACGCCATAAGTGTCGGTACCTTTGCAGGACTGAGCCGAGACCCAGGCAGCGCTCTCTTGCACCCGGAACTTGGCAGTGTCGGCGTCGAGTCGGACTTCGACGTCGGCTTGGCGACGAGCGACGGCGACGACGTCTGCGACTTGGAGGTTCTGACCTTGCAAGTTGACTGAGTTGGTTCGACTGAATCGATCGATCATGCACTTCACTTCTTCATAGTGCGAACCTTGGAGCTCCTTGGCCACCTTGGCCCAGTTCAAAGGATCCTCCTCGCACATGCTGCATGGAAGGACTTTGATCTGCGAGTGCGAGCCATTCTGCACTATCTCGGCCCCTGCAACCATGGTGACGCGTGCAAGAGGTTCGAGACAGAGAGAGAGAGAGCGGGGGACCGGAAATTGAGGGATTGAACTGGGTAAAGAGGTAGAAGAAGAGACGGGTTTAATAGAGAATGAGAGAAAGTGTGTGTGTGTGTGCGGTGAGAGGAAATGCCACGAAAGGAAGGAGGATGGGTTGAAGGGAGGGTGTGTCGTGGGGAGATCTGAGCGTTTGGTTCTCTACCTTCCACCACGGTTTGGTCGTTGAGAGTGGGAGATTGGGTTCGCACGTGAGAGTAGCGGTGGTTGTCGCAGCCGTCATCGTGCGTTCAACACTTACAACTTCCAACTCCAACTGTTCAACAGCCCTTCCCCCTCCCTCTCCACATATTCCAACTACTTCGTGCTTCGCATGTGCTTACCTATCTCTTCCTAGCTAATAGGTAATAGTTAATAGCAAGGTGTGTAGGGTGTCTAGCATCTTAATTATGTGCGGCTTTGGTTTTTGATAGGTAGGTAACAATTGCATTTTCAAGAATAAACGCCAAAACCAGCGACGAAAGTGAAACATGTGTTTGAGATTATTGAGTTAGAAGTTGGTGCCTGTTCGTTCCTTTTTAAATTTTATATCTTAATAGAAATCTTTAAATTTTAAGAGAAAAATGGTTGTCCGATTTTTTATCTCTTATTTTTTTAAGTTCAATCATACAATTTTTTATTTTTCAACCATACTCTAAAAAAGATAAATAAAAACTCTCATATATGGGGTCAAAATAGATAATTGATAATTTTCAAAATTCAGAACAATATTCTCTGCATTCAGAGTTTAGAGAAAAGAAAAGTTCATCAATGCCAATATACTTCTTAATGTAATTATTATACTTGCAGATGTCAGGTTTTAGAGCAAATGAACAAGCCCTTAGAATGTCATTTTGCATGGAAAATCATGGCAAGATGTATATTAGTAAATTGCATATTAAAACTAGGGGTGTCAATGGTATTCAAAAATCTAATTTCAAATTCGAGATTCAACATAATCAAATCGAATTTGGATAATTTAAATATATAATCGATCAAATTCGGATACCTTATCCATACCGAATAGTTAATCGTATTTGAATTCGGATCTAACCTGATTCGACTCGATAAATATCTGAATTCGGTCGATTATTTAATTCTTTTATATGATATATAAAATATTTAAATATTTTATATAACATATATATATATATATAATAGTTAAATTATATAAATAAAATATTTATTTTATATATTTATTAATTACCTAAAATAGTTAATTGGTTGAATCCAAACCAAATTTGGATAATGAATTTTCTAATCGGATTCGAATTCGGATATTGCCTAATTCGATTCAAATTCAATCCATTTACACCTCTACTTAAAACTTTATAACTATCTTTTTCATTATTTTTAAGACCATTTTACTCTTTTCTTTAAAACTTTTAAAACTTAAAAGTTCTTCCCTATTTTCATTTAAGCTTCTCAAGACCCAACAATCTCAAGCATGTTGTATTAGGATTAAATGCAGGCAATTCCTTGGCCAAATCATTATCCTATGTAGTCCACTATTCTACCACCACAACATACAAAAGTGAGTGTGATTGCGACATTTGTTTTAAAAACAAAATGAGTGTTCAAAGAATTGAATTGAACATATAACCAAAAAAGGGAGAGGTTCATGGATTAGAGGTTTAACTATAAAGCGAAGGTATTATTGCACCTAAATGTGGTGGATAGATGGTTAGTTCTTTAAGTTTTAGCGCAATTGACTAGGGATCAAACCTCATAACTTCCATCTTCTTTAAAATACATATTTATTAAAGTAGTACATGCATTAAATATTTATAAGTGAACGTAAACAATGAAGGGGATTAATGGTAAAAAGTCAATATACATGAATGAAGGTCATGGGTTTAAATTAGACCTGTTCATTGGTCAGGTCGGGCTGGGCTTTGTATATGTATCAAAAGAATACACTCGGGCCCAAGCCCGGGCCCGAGCCCAACCAGAAATTTGAAAATAGAATTTTTTTTCTTTTTTATTCAATAAAAAAGTGTTTTACTTATATTAAAAACCTTCAAAACTCAAAAATAATAAACATCTCACTATTACTTGGAAAAAAGAGAAGAAGAACAAAGAAAAAAATATTATATATATACATATATATATATATATATATATTTTATTTTTATCATTTAGTATATAGTATCAAGTCGAGCTCAGGCCTAGGCCGCTCGACCCAAAAAAAAGTTGGGCCCAATCTACAGGCCTAAAATTATGACCAAGCTCGACTTAATAACAGGTAGAGCTGGGATAGCCTGTCGGGCTTCCCGGTCTATGAACAGGTCTAGTTCAAATCTTATTACTTGCATTTTGAAAATTTGATATATTTAAGACTCGAGTTGTTTTAAGAAACTAAGATCAATTCATCGATTTTTTGGTTAAACTGATGGGTCATCTGGTATTAAGCAGTTCTCTATGCAATCCAATTTATAGGGTACAACTGAGTTGGAAATAAGTTTGGGTCATGGTTCAATTGATTTCCTAAAATTATTGATTTTAACTTGTTTTCCTCCCCAACAACGACAATAATTATTTGTCTTCTCCATAAATGGCAACAATTTAAAACTAGGGATGACACTTTTCCCCACTAAATTGAGGCCCCGATCCAATGTGCCCAGAACGGGGTGGATTTTCCTCGACCTTAAATGGGGATGGGTCAGGTTCAAGGATTTTTTTACCTTGAACTAGGGATGGGGTCTACATATAAATCCCTAAACCAGCCTCACCCAATGGTAAATTACATCATTACCCTTTAAATGTTATAGGTGATGAGTGATGGCTTGGCACATGACTCTTAGTCTTAGATTTTGGACTTTTGTCTTTTAGTTTCCAGACGTCGACATTTCCCCCAATTCAATCTAAATTCCAAAAGCCAAAACCCAAAAAGTGGCAAAACCCTTTCCTTCCCATAATCCCTTTCTTCCTCTTTGACAATGATAATGAAACTCCTAAATGGCCAAATCAGCAAATTTGAAATATGAATCAACCCTCTAAACTCAGCAAGCACTGTCCGACGAATTTGAAATTGCAAGTAGCAATAGCAATTCCGACTTCCAAAATCTAGAGTCGAGACTCTCCTCTATTCACATTCTCCATTTCTCCTTCCCTCACTTAATTCCCCATGACTTGCAAGCAGTAGCGCTAGTAGTTCAGCCCCAGTGGGTGGTGGACCAGTGTTTTGACTGTTGTCTCATCCGCTTCTCCCTACCTCTTTAAGTATCAGTTATTTGAAGAGGTGAGTGACTTTATTAGCATGTCTAATAGTAAGTTAGCCACAAATGGATGGAAAAACAAGATTCATGTAGTGATGATGATCTCCTAACAAAAAATAGGGGATAACAAATATTGGTTTTAAGGAGTTGATAGGCATTACACGTCTACCCCTAAATATTCATACTTGTTTTAATTTTTAAGTTATTGAGATGGTGAGGCCCAGGATTAGATCCCCTCTTTAGGATTCTTTTGCTATTTGTGTATTTTTCATAGTCAGTTGTTTTTCATATTTGTGTTTTTAAGTTATTGAGATGTTATTTGTTTATTTTAATTTAGGCCAACAAGTCTTATACAAGCCTTTCTTTTCTACTATGTTATTGATATACTTGCGATCACTACAACAAATTAAACAAGTTGGATTTTGTATCTATAAACTTTTGCGTGACAATTGACCTACACTCATTTACACAAAACCCAACTCTCATTCATGATTCTGGAGATAAACTTTTGTATGTTAGTTGCTACTTAACATCCTTCTAGATATCTTGTTGTAGCAGCTTAATGTAACATACTTGTATTGGCCACAGATTTCACATAAGGTTTCAATTAGTAGCATTTTCCAAGGTCAAATTGGTTAATATTGTCTCATCTTTGATATCAACTTGCATTCCTTTTTTTTCTTGTTTATAACATTGTTGTGTTCATAATCAAAAAGCAAATAATAATATTGTCTGCACCCTATAGGAATGCATGTTTTAAAACTCTCTAAGAAAAAGTAAAAGAAAGCAAGATATTTGTGATGAACAAGATTTGGAGGAACCTCCTCACAAAAGCCTCCTATTGGTTTCCTGGTGTACAATTGTATAATATTCTACGTGGACAAACCAAATTTTAATGTTATGAAATTAGAAAGACTAGTAAACAAGTATGAAGATTTTCTTCTTAAAGCTAAATTCTTATCTAAAAGATATCTGTGAGAAATTTTTTAAGATTTACACTTACATGAAACCTTAAAGAACATAAAATAAACTAGCAATTCCATAGATATGCATTCTTCTATTCTCTTTGGAATATCTAATCATAGCTTTATCAATGAATTGGATAATCTTGGTTTGATTGGAAGATGAAAAAATTAAGTTTTCTATCTCTACCACTGAAGTGCTTAGACCATCTCTAAGAAAAAAGAGTATTGATAATTGATCTAAATAACAAGATGATGACTACATCATTATTACTAATTCCCTTCAAATATCAGAGTGATAGGTAGACTGATTATTGTCACAGTATCTAGAAAAAATTGCTTTTTTTGAATTTTGATGGAAAGATAGGTATCCAAGTCTTGGGATGTCAAGTTTTGAAGTCTTAAGGTATATTATTTCTTTAAAAGAAAAGTTTAGTGTTTCTTTTTTTTTCCTTCTAATGAAGAATATTTGCTATTATTGATCTATATAACCTAGTTACTAGTAAGATGTTGTTTTTTGTGTTAAAATTTAATGTGTATTTAAAAAAATTATAATGATGGATTTAGTGGTTTCTTTGTGGGTTTCATTTCAAAGAATCAGAGGCTAACAACAAATAGTTGATGGCATTAAGTTTTAGCAAACCTAGTTATCTTATTACTATTTCTAAAATTTTTTATATATTTTTTAATTTGTCTAACATTTTTAACTACTTCTAAAATATTTTTTCTTTAAAGTTAGTCTTGATGTCTGGACAAGGGGATAATCGGGCTCTTTACCAGCTAGCCAAAGTGTTATTCCATCTCTTGCTTCAACCCTAAATGATATAACTATAGTAGCTCTATGTTCAAGCTCTAGGAATGATACTGGCGAAAGAGGTTCATGTACCACAACTTCAAAAGCATTAGGGTTGTTCATGAGTTGGGTTGGGTCTGTTAGACAGTTTTTGTATGCCCTTAGCTTCAATCAGAATGATGTACTTTATGAGTTTATTGTAAATGAATAAAGATACATATTTGATTCATGTTCCCTTGGTAT
>NW_010729317.1:118230-144149 GCF_000365185.1 Nelumbo nucifera
TTCAAGATTGATCCTTGAAAATATGATTTTCTAAATAGGGAATACGATTCCCAGTTGAAGGGAGAGAAAAATTTTTGAAATTCGCCCCTTATTCCGCAATCTTTGGGCGTCCATAGGATGGATCTCTCATCCCTTCAGGGTCGTCTTAATAGGTTTTGTTCAACTGAACCAACCTGGTTGGGTTACTTAAAAAGCAAACCGAAACCGACCTGCCATTAAACAAAACCGACCCAAACATGAATGGTCGGTTTGGGTCAGTTTATCAGCTTAATAGGTCAGTTTATCAATGGATTCAATGTGACTTGGTCCAATGCATTCCAAAACTATAAGTTTCAGTTCAAGTTTGATTTTTGGCCCATTACACATCATGATTATGGCTGCATTTTCCATTTTGCATTCATAAATACTCAAAAGACCAATGGGCTTGTGAAGTTGTGATGCAATCTTAAATTTGGATGGTTCAATTAATCTGATATTCAGAACGTTGGATGGATGGTAGCTTTGTGATGGGCTGAATGATTTAGCTACAGTAACAATAGTAGTCTAGCACAATCTTTCCAAAAATGGTTACTAAAAAAGCTTAAACTTGTAACTAAAGTTGTTGAACATCATTTCATCCATAAATTGAACTGAACATCACTGATAAAGCTTAAACCTGTAACTGAACATCATTAATAATAGTAAAGTCATCTTACCTTCTAATAAATCTTAAACCTGTAATTGAAAATCACTAATAAATAATAAATCCATCTTAGCTTCTAATAAAGCTTAAACTTATAACTGAACATCATTTCAGCCATAAACTGAATTGAACATCACTAATAAAGCTTAAACCTGTAACTAAACATCACTAATAAAGCCATCTTAGCTTCTAATAAAGCTTAAACTTGTAGCAGAACATCATTTCAGCCATAAACTGAACTGAACATCACTAATAAAACTTAAACTTGTAACTGAACATCACTAATAACGCCATATTGGCTTCTAATAAAGCTTCTAGTTCTAATAAAACTTAAACCTGTAATTGAACATCATTAACTTTTGGACTTAAAAACAAGTAATGTGTAAAAAAAATAGTCATAAATTGAACATAATTTCAGCCATCCACTGATAAAATTTAAATGAAAAGTAATGATCACAAAAGTCGTTCATTAATCACTAATCCAAAATTTCTTGTAGTCATTCAAAAACTAGGTGGCCTAATGGACTTTGTAACTTCATGTTTGAAGAAAAAATGCTACCAATGACTCAACTGTCAAGAAACAAACAAGAAAAGTTTGTTTTAAATTGTCACGTTACTTGGAAAAAGAAATTTTAAATTGTAGAAAAAATAATTACACTTGTAAAGATTAAGTCTTACCAAAACATCATTCATCATTACTTAATTACACTTGTTTCATTATTACCGAGAATTCTAAATCAAAGAAACAAATTAGAATGTAACCTAAAAAATTATATATGTTATAAATAATATCATGAAATAAGGTTTATTCACAAGACCACAAATATTATCTTATGTGATTTTTTTCATATTTTTCCACTTCATGCATAGTTTCTTAAACATCAATTGGGATTGATTTGGACCGTAACCAATCTTGGCCACATATTAAAGCCTCCACCATTTTTGGAGATAGTGAACTCCTAAATGGATCAAGTAAATGCCTACTTGTGTTGAATGCCAATTTAGAAGAAACTATAGAAATTGGCATGGCCAAGACATCCCTTGCTATTTGATAAAGTATAGGATACTTTTAAGAATTCATTTTCCACCAAATCAAAATGTCAAATGAATCGCTTGGTTTTTCATAACTCTCTAACAAATGCCTTGTAACCTCAAATTTGTTTTCTACATTTTTTAAGTGTTTTGCAAATTGAGATGCTAAGAATCTCCATGTATCATCTTCATTATCATCAAAATCCATTTCATTAGAAGTTTACTTGAACTTGATGCTTCATGTCTAGCATTAGAATTTAAATTACATTCATGATCATGATAATGGTAAAATAAACAATTAAGAGTTGCCTCTACTCTCTCGTTCATCTCTCTAGCCCTTAAGCTATCATATATTTGACCAAAACAAAACTTCACATATTTTAATTTGTAACAATGATCCAAAACAATGGCAACATATAGCAAGAAATTCAGATTTTCAATGTTCTCCCAATATTTATCAAATTTCATTTCATGCGCTCTGCCATAGAACTCAAGAGACTATCTCCACTTTTAGACAAACAAACCAACCTAGTTTTCAATGCCACGAGTTCATGAAAAAATGCATTCAATATGGCATAAAGAGATCTTGAAAACCACAATGATACATTATAGAAAAGTTTTAGGAACTTCACAAAGCATCCGACATTGTTCCAATCATCATAATTAGAAGGCCCAACATGCTTATTTTCACTCCCTTTTCCTCTCCTATTCCCACCTCCACTCTCCTCATTTTCATTCTCATCACCATATTCAAAATATAAGAGATATCTTGGGTCATCCTCCCTTAATCGGTCAAAAGCTCTTTCAATTTTTTTAGCAACTTCCAACATCAAATAGGTAGAATTCCACATAGTCTCAACATTAAGGCATACAAGATTCTTATTTTCTATTTTCTTATTCTTAACACACTTTTTGAAAGTTTGAAGCTTAGATGGAGATGATCTCACATATCTTATTGCATTTTGGATTTTGAGAATAGACTCATGTAAGCCTTCGAATCCTTATTTCACTATTAAATTCGCAATATGAGCAGAACATCTTAAATGTATGAATTCATGTTCTAAGATGGTGCCTTTTCAATCCCTAGTTCTTTTTAAATATCTAATTGCACCATCATTATAAACTATGATACAGGATTGATGACCAATGTGCAATCAAGCACATATAATTTAAATTCTGGATTGATGACCAAGTATCAGTGGTAAGATATAAACGTTGGTTTTTCATCACTTTTTGTGGTTCCATCTTCTCCTCAAGAAAAATTTTCATGCAATCTCTAGAAACTATGATACAGGATGGGACTGTAAACTTAGGTTGCAAAGCTCGAGAGTAGTTCTTAAATCCTTCCCCCTCTACAATCATAAGAGGTAATTCATCAATTATAACCATTTTAACAAGCTCCTTTCTATCTTCTTCAACACTAAATGTCATTGCTTTTAACTTACTAGTAGTGAGACCATCATCTCCTCCTTCATTTTTAGGCTCAAAAGACAATGTATTTTGCCTTTAATCAACCCTATAAGGATATTGCATGCACTATTGCTACAAATGACTCCACATGTTACTAGTGCCATAATTTTTTTTGTGTCACATGTGCAACCTTTATCACAATAGTTACATGCAACCATAGGTTCATCCTAATCCTCCATTTTAGTGAAAATGTGCATGGTATTCTAGTTTCTTAAGATGAATATCCCTAATGAAACAAGTAAAGGAAAAAGTAACTAATTAATTTTAATAAAAAACTATAATATTATTTTTTATCTAACATAAATAAAACTACAATATATAAAAATATGTTTCAGAATATATAAAAATATATAGCTTTTGTGCAAATTATGAAATTAATATAAATATGTATTACTATATGTCAAAAATATATTTAAAACTGATATATATATATATATATGAAAAATATATTCCAAAATATATATTTCAACTATATATATATATATCAATGAGAATATATTTTTTGGAAATACATTTAAAACAGAAATATATATCAGAAATATACATATTATAAAACTGAAATATATATCTGATTTATTTCGGAATATATATTTTTTCATATATATATATTATTTAAAACTAAAATATCTATATCTAAATAATTAAATATCTATTTATATTTAAGTTTATTTCTTTTCAGTTTTTATGCAAAACTGAAATATCTACATTTAATAGTTTTAAATATAAAATACATATTTAAATTAAAATCAAAATATATATTTAAATAGTTTAGGTTTTTCATACAAAATTAAAGTTTTTTTGTGAAAATATATCATAAATAACCAGATTTTTTCAAAGCTTAAACAAAACACAAATAAAACATATCAACTTTTAACATGCATTAAAATTTAAAATATTAAATAAAAAACAAAATACTAACCTATGAATGTAATGCTCGAGTCTTGAGAAGTTGAAAGTTGAGAGAATGAGAGTTGAGAAGATGGGAGATTTGTAGTTGTAATGGTGGTGGATGAAACTTAAAAGAAACCTTAAGAGTGCTTGAGGAGGTGGAGTAGGAAATGGTAAAGCTTTGAAATTTGAAAGAACCAATGAAAAATCAGGATTCAAAACTCTAAGACTCCTATTTCTCTATTTGGTGTAAAGTATACCTTAGAAAGTAGAATCTCTCTTTTACTCTTTCAAAAAATGCAAGAAGCCAAGACTCCAATGTGTCAACTCTCCAAGACTCCCATCAAATGAGAAATTTTCTAAATTTGGCAAGTTTAAAGGTGTCGGGATCTTGCTTGCAATGCTTGCCAATCCCAAAATGGTTTTTGAAATTTACTTAAATTGTCTTTTCTCCCCATAGCCATATTCGATGTTTCCTATTTGGTGTAAAATTTCCTACTTAAAAAAGGAAAACAATTCTAAAGACAAAAGTAATTCCCATTTAGCGAATGTTTTGTTATTATTTAATGAGTAGCTAACTAGAAAGAAGAAAGTAGGATAGGGATTACCTAGTTAGGGAAAGACTAAGAAATTAGAAATTAATTAACTCGGTTTGGTTTAGTTCAGTTTCAATTTTCACACATGAAAATCGAAACCGAACCAAATTATCAATTTATTCCTCTTCACAACCCAAAACTGACTAGTGGTGATAAAAAACCAACCAAATCGGGTTAGGTCAGGCTAGTTTGGTCAATTTGACATTGTTTGTTAACAACCCTGAAAGGCACAATTTAAGAAGAGAGTCATATTTATTATGTTAGATCATTTAAACTATTGAATGACAAGTTAAGTCAATTTGTAGCTAGTATAATAAGAAGCTTGGTGGGAATAAAAAATGGAACCAAACATTTGCATAAGCATTTCTAAAGGTGTTCAATGCATATTCAATCGGATATAAGGCAACAAACTTTGGGGAACAAGTCAAAATAAGAATGATGGATAGTTTAAAGTCACATACACCACTTTTAATCCGGAAATCTCAATGAGAGAACTTGCTAATATGATTATTTTATATGAGCATCATCTTTCTATGATCAATCACACTGGATTTAGGATGTATTCATATGGTCTTCAACCTATTATTGCAATAGTTTCAAAAAAATAATTAAAAAATATATTCTAAAGGTTTTTAGGCAAGAGAAGAAAAAGATAATTAAGTTGTTAGAAAAGAATAAAAGCGGAGTAACCATTACAACTAACACGTGGACCACTAATAATTAGAAAAAAGGGATCATGACCATCATAAGACATTCCATTGATGTTGATTAAGTTCTATAAAGTTTAATTATAATGTATGCATTTTAACATAATAATTCAATACTGCCATTTATTATGCTTAAGTTGTGCCATTTTTTATATTTAGTATTGTTGCTTAGTTTTTTTTCCCCTTCTAATCTATTGTTTTAGATTTATTTATGTATCATGCCCACAAACAAAAGAGGTTTTTGCAAATATGCAAGTAGAATGTTTTTTATATTAAAATATTGATAGAAAGTTATTGTCCATAATTACTATTGATAGTTATATTACAAATAATGTCCTTTTTTATATTAAAATATTGATAATAAGAAATTATTTCTTGATTGTAAAAATAGATTGAATTCAACATATAAAATACTTCATTTTACTATAATTTATAAGGATGTTTTCTCCCACTTAAGACAATGTGAATCACAACATAAATGTTTACAAAGTGAGGAAAAGTGGGAATTGGCAAAGAAAATTTGTGAGAGGTTAAAGTTGTTTTATAATGCGATTGGATAATTCTTGGGGATTAAATTCATGATAAATTTATATTATTTTTTTATAATATATGAGGATAATGCATTGGATGAAATGTTTGAGAAATTTTACAAGTATTAATGTGGGATTAATGGCATTTTGGGTTTGGTAGGAATGTTGGATTTAAGATATAAGATAAAATTAATAGAATATTATTTTCTTATAATATATGGGGATAATGTATTGGATAAAATTGAGAGGATTCATCAATTGTGTTATGACTTATTTTATGAGTTTTAATCCAAATCTAAAGATAAAGAAGTTGGATATGGTAGTAAAACTTTAGTTAATCCAACATGCACATCTCGATGAGGATCATTGCACTTATGACACCATCAATAGTGATGATTTTGATATAGATGATGAATTATATGATTTAAAATGGTAATTATTGAATTTTATATATAAGTCAAAATCATTTTTATATTAGTCTCTATATATTTACTATTGCCTTTTAATTATTTTATGAAACTTAGGTTGTGGATTAAAATAGAAAATTGTTTGATTAAGATAAATGGTTTGTTTTTTGTGAATTGTTGAGACTTGAGATACAAAGTTATTTGATAATGTTTGTTGAGATATGAAATTACTTTAAATTAAAAAGCAAGAGTAAGTATATGAAGACTAAGTCAAAAATTATTTTTACTTATTATGTTCAATAATAACCATTTTAAATCATATACCTCAACATCTATATCAAAATCATTATTGTTGATAGTCTTATAAGTGCAAGGATCTACACCAACAGGAGCATCTACATAAAAGAAGAAAGTAAATTTTAAAGCTGAACTGATGAACATTCAATTTTTTTTATAAATAAAACTTCAATTTAAATAACATTACCTTTAATTTCATATTCCAACCAATTTTAAGCATATATGAATGCCTTTAATGTCTTGACATGAAGTCTACTACGATGTAGACTTAGTAGCCTTCTCCCAGTGAAAAATGTAGGCTTTAAAGTAACTATTAAAATAGGAATAGCTAGCACTTCCTTGGCAATTATTTGTAAGGTAAGATACTTGAATCCATTTGACTTACACTAAGCGAAAATATCGAAACTTTGAGTTCTAGGCAACACATTTTCTTCTGAATAATGATCAAATTCTAACTTCATAATTGAAAATTGGATCTTGTACTTCCATATCAACATTTTCAGATGTATAAGTTAGATCAATTAAAGTTTTACTACTATGTCTAAGTTCTTTATTCTTGGATTTGGTTTGGTACTCATGAAGTCATAACATAATTGACGAGTCATCTCAATCACATCTAATACACCATCCCCATATATCATAAGAAAGTAATACTCTATTAATTTTATATTATATCATGGATCCAACACTGATGCTACACCCAAAATTTCATTAATTATACACCATACTTGTTAAATTTCTCGAACAATTTTAATGTCATTTTCTTTATAATCCTAAATAAATATCCAAACTATAGAGATAATACTATTCTGACCTCATAAACTTTTGGAAAATATAAAATTGTTGTGAGATACTTAATCTTTGATGATAATTTAGTACATTATAAAACAATTTTATCCTCTTACAATTTTTTTTCCAATTTCCACACTTACTAGGCAAACATTTATATTGTGATACAACATTGTCTTAAATAAGAAAATATCCTTATAAATCAAAGCAATATGAAGTATTTTATATGTTGATTTTTATATATTTTTACAATCAAGTGAGTTTTTCCTACTTTGATTTGTAATTATTGGGATGTTTTTTCAAATTTTTACTCTCTTTTAGAGTTATTTTTCAATACACAATATTATTACGAATTTTCTCAATGGCATCTTCAATCATAAGTAGTCCATCTTGTACAATGAAGTTTAATATATGTGCTCATCAACACATATGCAAGAATCTTTCATCTAGCATAAGTGAACTCAAGATAGTTCATCCATAATATCGTTGAAAATTACATCATTTGTAATATAATTATCAATAACAATTAAAAATAACCTTCTATCATAGTCCAATATAAAAAATATCCCACTAACATATCCACAAAAACCTCTTTTATGTATAGATAAGTTATATAAACAAAATTAGAAGGGAAAAAATCTAAGCAACAATACTAAATATAAAACATGGTATAACTTACTTAAGAATACAAAATACTAGTAATGAATTATAATATTAAAAGACATACCTTATAATTCAACTTTGTAGAACTTAATCAACATCAATGACTTGTGTTGTGATGTTCATGAACATTTTTTCTGATTATTAGCGATACACAAGCTAGTTGTGATGGCTACTCTGCTCTAATTCCTTTGCAATAACTTAATTATATTTTTTTTTCTTGCTAAAAAATCCTCAAAACATCTTTAATTGTGTTTTTTGAAACCACTATGGAAATACATTGAAGACTATATGAATACCTCTTAAATCCAATGTGGTTGACCATAGAAAGAAGATAATCATATAAAATAATCATATTAGCAAGTTCTCTTTTAAAATTTCTAGATTAAAGGTGATGTATGTGAGCTTAAACTTTTCATCTTTCTTATTTTGACTTGTCCCCCAAAATTTGTTACCCTATATTTTGTTTATTACGCCTTAAACACCTTTTAAAATGCTAATGCAAATGTTTGGTTCCATTTTTTGAGTCCCTACCAAGCTTCTTATTATAGTAGTTAGAATCCGCCTCGACTTATCCTTCAATAGTTATTTTTTTAAATGATCTCATGTAATAAATATGACTCTTTTCTTAGATGGTGTCTCTGAAGTTTTAGTACTTAAACCTTCTTTGCTAACATCATTGCTAGAGTTTAAAGGTGAAGCTATTGTAATTTTATCATTTAGGGTTAAAGCAAGAGATATGATAACACTTTGGCTAACTAGTAGAGAATTCATATAATGAACTAATTTGGCTAAGTGTATCATTTGGGATTGAAAGTTGACATCAAAGATGAGATATAATGAACTAATTTGACCTTGGAAAAGGCTATTGCTAAAGAAGAAAAGAATACGGTAATTCAAAAATTTCAAACATAAAGCATGGCAAATAAGAGTAAACAAGATAATGATGATAAAAGATTGAACCAATGTGACTAAAATAATTTCATGTTTGACTAAAACCTTATGGAAATCATATAGAAGTAAAAAGGAAAAATGTGAAATCTATGGCCAGGACAAGCAAGGTACATTAAGTTACTACAACAAGATATCTAGAAGGACGTACAATAGAAACTAACATGCAAAAGTTTATTTCTAGAATCATGAATAAGAATTGGGTTTTGATGTAAATGAGCACATGTCAATTGTCATGCAAAAGTTTATAGATGTTGGGTACAAAATATAATTTTCTTAATTTGTAGTGATCACAAGTATATCAATAATATAGTAGAAATGAAAGGCTCATATAAGACTTGTTGACCTAAATTAAAATAAATAAATAACATCTTAATAACTTAAAAAAATAAATATGAGAAACTTCTATATATGAAAAGTAAACAAATAACAAAAGAACCTTAAAGAGGGGATCTACTCTTGGGTTTCACCATCTCAATAACTTAAAAAATAAGTATGAATATTTAGGTGTATATGTCTAGTGCCTACGAACTCCTTAAGACCAATATTGACTATCCCCTATTTTCTTTTAGGAGATCATTATCACTACATGAATCCTATTTTGCCATCCATTCATTATTAATTTGTTATTAGATGGGTTAATAAAATCACTCATCTCTTTGAATAACGAAGACTAAGAAAGGTAGGGAGAAGTAGATGAGATAACAATCAAATCATTGGTCCACCATCCAAACAAAGGAGAGTCTCGATTCTGGATTCTAGAAGACAAAATTGCTGCTATTACTTGCAATTTCAAACCCGTCCACTTGTGCTTACTAAGTTTAAAGAATTGATTTCAAATTTTTCGATTTGTCCATTTGAGAGTTCCTTTATGACTATCAAAGGGAAGGGTTTTGTCACTTTTTGGGTTTTGGGTTTTGGAATTTAGACTGATTTGGGGGAAATGTTGAAGTCTGGAAACTAAAAGACAAAGGTCCAAAACCTAAGACTAAGAGCCATGTGCCATGTCATCACTCAACACCTATATTACATATATAAAGGGTAATAATGCAATTTACCACCGGGTTCAAGGCGGGTTTGGGGATTTACATGCAAACCCCATCCTTAGTTCAAGGTAAAAGAAAATTGCTAAACCTAACTTGTTCCCATTTAAGGCTGGGGAAAATCTACCACGTTCGAGGTGGGTCGAATCGATGCCTCGGTTTAGTGGGGAGAATTTCCATCCTTACTTTCTTCTCAAGTGAAAAATTATAAAAAGGACTAGTAGAGAACGTTTGTATCATCACTAATAATGGTGTTCTCTGTAACTCTTTTTCAGTGAAAATTTTCCATGGAACTATGTTGGTAGGAAGTACCAAAATCCATGTGATGTTGATTGGTCTATTTACATGGTGTAAGGCCAATGGACGTGGTGGTCTAAACCCTGAAATATGAAGAGATATCTCAAAGTTGTAGTAGAGAAGAAAGGGAGAATGGGGGAAGAAATGATAGGAGAGAGAGAGAGTGAGAGAGAATGGGCCAACCAAAGGGTGATGGGCCAATAGTGGTCCAAAAGGGTCCCCCAAAATGGGCATTGGGACACCTATTTATAGGTGATGTATTCAAATTCACTCCTACAATTGTATGAGGACATGTGGCATGTCCATAGGGAAAATATTGTCATCATTCAGGCCTCAGGGGCATCCCCATCTTGTCCTTCTTAGGTTAGTGCGGAGCCTTAATAACAAGTATTATGTCTTCAACCCAGCCCTCTCTAGTGCATTTTTTTGGTAGTGTAATGCTTGGTCATGTAGTCAACACCTTAATGCTCCCATTCTTAATGGTGCTTGACAAGTGGAGCCGTTATCAAGAACTCATCATGCCCACGTAGGGGAGGCTTCGACTATAAGTATAGACTCAAGGTCTCATGTAACGCTCTTATTCTTTCTCACTTAACTATCATTATTCCTACCACATTTGCTTCTTTGAGTCCTCAACTGACTTGACAATCAGAATCTTCACCCTTGGGACCACACCCCGGGATGTCTGACGTCTTTTATGTGCTTGCAGGTGGGACTCTTAAGCTCATAACCCTAGGAATTTCAATGTTGACTTTGTTTCTATCTTTGGCAACATCAATTAGCACTTTTGGGGAGAACGATTGTTAGCAAACTTTCCATTTCACTTACTATGATCAATCACCAAGATAATACCAGGGTGAGAAACAACACTCCTCCTACTCCCTAGGATCCTAGGACCCAATAGTCTGGACAACTTACAAAAACCAACAAGAGGCTAACCCCAACACGGTCAACACATTGATGCTTAGGGGGCATCAGGGTAGGAAGTCTGCCAAGGCCTTGCTAAGCCAACATATTAGAGTATGAACCAGGGATGACCACTATAAAACCAAGAGAAATAGCCATTTGGTGAGTCTACGTTGTTCCCGTACTCACATGTAGATATCACTTTGGTCATTTTCCTTTGGGCCAACATAAGAGCACTAACAAACATCAAGAATGATGGAATCCAAGTTAGAAAAATGAGGCTGACCAGTAGCTCACTCCTATGAAAGTATCAGATCTCTGTGAGCACCTAAACAATAATTGGACTCGGGGAGGGAACATTCTAGTTGATACGGGACACTTCCAAAACCACTCAAACCTTTCATGGGTGAGGAAGACATCCCTACCAAGATCCCCCTTAGGCTATGTTTGGTTTGAAGGAAAAAGTAGGGAAAGGTAGGGAAACCCATACAAGGTTTGCAAAGCTTTCCCTATCTTTCCTTTCCTTTTCCTACATTTTCCTTCAAACCAAGCACAACCTTAGGGATCACGACTGTAGATTTAATGACATTGTAGTAGAGCTTGTTGTTATCCGAGTTGAAATCTACCAATTTTAAGAAGGTAGAGCTGATGCCTTAACTAGATAACACATCTCAGCGAGGCAGATGGAGGCCTTCACTGACCATCATGACAAAGCCTCTCCCCTCAAACTTTAAGGCTCCCAATTTGAGAGCTTCTACAGAATCATGCTCTTTTTCATGGGTTCTTTGACACCTTAATGTGTAGAGCTTTCCAAACTACATTCAAGGGCACCACTAGGAGATGGTTCTCAGGTCTCACCCATGGTCCATCATCTCATGGGACTAGTTTGCAACAGTGTTTTCAACCTGCCATTGACCCGACCGGTTGAACCACTCGAACTATCACCCGATCAAGATTTTGGGTCCAATTTGAGTAAAACTTGGAGAAAGGTCAAAACCCATTCACATGGTCAAAAACTTTCTAACCCAGATGGTTGGACTGTTAACTTGGTCGACCTGGTGACTGGTTTGTGGGTTGCATACTATGTATGTAAACTTCGGGAGGCCATAACTTTGCACTTTGATGCTTGATTGAGGTGATATTTTTTTTTAAATTTTGGGTAACTTTTTGAGATCTCTGCATCCTAAGGAGCCATAGGTGTCTTGCCTCCGCTATTTTTGCAAAAAAAAAAAAACCCTTTTTTGGCCTCAAATTGCAATTTTTAATATTTTATAAATAAAAAATAAAAACTGAACTGAAAACATAAATTAAATATAAAATAATACATATATCATGTCTAAAACATAGTTATACATTAATTATTGATAAAATATGCATTTGTACATACACACACAATACATGTATGTATGTATGTATGTATGTATGTATGTATGTATGTATATGTATGTATGTATATAAATATATTACTTAAAATATATAGATGCTAACGTGGCATGGTCTGACCCGTTCAACCTAGATGGTCAAATCAATGACCCGCAACCCAAAGGCAAAAATAGTTTGGCCTCTGGGTCAATTTTAAAACACTGGCTTGCAAACCTCTTAATGTCTCACTTTGTGAGCAACTGCTGATGCTAGAAGACATCGGTTTCACTAATGGCCATAAAATAGAGATTTGAGGTGCTTGAAGGTAAGGACCTCGATCAAGCGATATTTGTAGTGGCCACCTTGGGATATGGCTGAGTTCTTGATGAGAGTAAAGAAATACATAAATGTTGAAGAAGTCGAGGCTAACAAACACCCGATGACTGATGACTTGACCGACATGAAGTGGAAGGACAGAGACGAGCTGAGGCCTAATAGCTCCAAAAATAAGAAAGATAAAGGCCAAACATGCCCCATATTCAAGTGATAGTTACACTCCTCTAAGTGTTACCTAAAGTCACATCCACATGTAGGTCAAGAAGCATGAGTTCATAAAATGACCCTCTAAGATGAAGAAGAAGTCCAAAAGGGGGAACCAAGTACTATAAATATCATTACGACATTAACCACGATACAAAAGATTATTGCAAGCTGAAAAACAAGATCGAGACCATCATCAAGAAAGGCTACTTGAAGGACTTCATATTAGGTGATCAAATAGTAGGGTCAACCTCGGAGCTAGATGATCTCCCAACTAATAAACTCTTCATTGGGGTCATTAATGTCATATAAGGAGGTTCAACATCAAGAAAAGAAAGCTCTTTTTCCAAAAAGGCCCATGCCTGACTAGAGGTGTCAACGGTATTCAAAAATCCAATTTTGAATTTGATATACTACATAATCGAATCGAATTTGACTTATTATTTAATTCTTATATATAATATATAAAATATTTTATATAGTTTATATATAATAATTAAGTTATATAAATAATTTATATATTTATATACTTTATATCAATAAAATATTTATTTATATAGTTATTAATTATCTAAAATAATTAATTAATTGAATCCGAATCTAATCGAATATTCAAATATTTAATAGGATTCGAATTCGGATATTGCCTGATCCGATTCGAATTCAACCCATTTACACCCCTATGCTTGACAACTCCAAATTGGACATAGGCCCTAGAAGAAAGCCAAACTGAAGGGAGATTATCATCTTCTCTAATCATGACATATAGGGGGTTGTTACCCCCATGATGATGCACTAGTGATTGCTCTTGCGATCTCCAATTTTGATGTAAGAGGGATCCTTGTAGACAATGACTCCTTAACTGACATATTATTCTACAAGGCCTTTGAAGAGATGAAGTTATCCTTGGATTGACTTCAGCCCACCGATGTCCTCCTAGTTGATTTCTCTGGGGCAATAATTAAACCAAAAGGGAAGATTACCCTATCTTTCATGGTACTGGCCAAGCCCTAACAAACCATTCTACTGACCAAGTTCTTGGTCGTCAAGCTCGGCTCCCCATATAATATAATTATCATTCAATCGACATTGCATGCTATGAAGGTGGTGTTGTCCTCATACCACCTAGTGAGGAAGTTCCCCATGGAATATGGCATTGAAGTGGTCAGGGGAGACTAATAGATATCAAGGTAATGCTATGTTGCAGAACTGAAAGGAAAAATAGAAAAAAACACCGCCTATTGAAGGGCTCAACCTCAGAAATGAGCCAACTAGTCGAGGCCAACCAGTAGAGGACCTCATGACTATATCCTTGGACGAGGATGAGCCCGAGAACATAAATAATGAAGTGGATTAGTGGTAATAAGTCAATATACATGAAGAAAAGGTCATGGTTTCAAATCTTATTATTTGCATTTTGCATCCGGTTTTAAGCGATTTTCTATGTAGGCCAATTTCTATGGTACAATTGAACCGAGCATAAGTCCAAGTCGTGGCATGGTTTGATCGATCGATGTGGTTTAGTTTTCTAAACATAGGACAAAATTATAGTTTTTAGCTTGTTTTCTAACCTAACAACAACTATAATTACTTATCTTCTCTAAAAATGGTGGTAGTCTAAAACCCCTTTCTTTTTTGGTCAATAACTACAAAGAGGATTAGTAGAGAACCTTTGTATCATCAATGATAATGGTGTTCTTTGCAACTATTTTTCAGTGACAATTTCCCATGGAACTATGTTGATAGGAAGTACCAGAAACCATGTGAGGTTGATTGGTTTATTTACTTGGTATAAGGCCAATTGACATGGTGGTCTAAACCCTAAAATTTGGGGAGATGGCTTAAAGTTTTTGTAGTAGAGGAGAAAGGGAGAAAATGGGAAAATGGTAGAAGAGAGAGAGAGAGAGAGAGAGAAATGGACTAGCGAAAGGGTGATGGATCAATAGTGGTCCAAAACGGTGCTCCCAAAATGGGAATTGGAACCCCTATTTATAGGTGATGTATCCAAATTCACTCATGCAACCATATGAGGACATGTGGCACAACCGTAGCCTGCTGGGGCAGTACTGTAATCACTTAGGCCTTGTTATTAGGGTCATTAATGTCATATTAGGAGTCAACATTGGGTAGAGAAAGCTCTTTTGCCAGAAAGTCCTATGCCCAATAACTCAAGATTGGACACAAGCCTTATAAGAAAGCCAAATGGGAGATTATCACCTTCTCTCACGATGACTTATAGGGGGTTGTCACCCCCATGATGATGCATTGATGGTTGTTCTCATGATCTTCAATTTTGATGTAAAAAGGATCCTCGTAAATAACAACTCCTTAGATCACTAATTATTTTACGAGGCCTTTGAAAAGATGAAGTTGTCCCCGAATTGACTTTAGCCCACTGATATCTCCTTGGTCAATTTCTTTGGGGAAGTAGTTAAATCAGAAGGGAAGATTACCCTGCCTCTCATGGTAGGACTTGAACCTCGACACACCACTCTAAAAGGAAAAACCAAAGAATCCTACCTCTTGAAAGGCTCGACCTCAAAGATGGGCCAGCCATCCAAGGTTAACCTATAGAGGACCTTGTGGTTGTACACTTGGACGAGGCCAAACCCAAGAAAACAATACAAGTTGGGTCCCTCCTTAAGGACATACATTTTGAACTAGTAATCTTCCCCAAAGCCAATGCTAACGTATTTTCTTGGTTTGCTGCTGACATGCCAAGAATTGACCTCTTAGTCATTATTCATAGGCTTAATGTGGCCTGAGCTATAAGCTAGTTCAACAAAAGAAGAGGAACTTCGGACCAAAGCAATGGAAAATGATCAGAGAGGAGGTGGATAAATTACTCAAAGCAAAGTTCATCAGCGAAGTATGCTACCCTAATTGATTAGCTAATATGGATATGGTGAGAAAGGCTAATGGGAAATGATAAATATGCTTTGATTTTATAGATCTCGATAAGGCCTACCCCAAAGACATCTTTTCCTTGTCGAAGAATGATTGCATCATCGACTACCCCAGGGTATGAACTCTCCATCTTCATGGATGTTTTTTCCAGTTATGATTAGATCATAATGCACCTCGATGACAAAGAGAAGACTACCTTCATCATAGAACATGACACCTATTATTATAGGGTGATGCCATTTGGGATGAAAAATGCCGATGCCAGTTACTAATGGCTGGCTAATAAAATATTCAAGGAACAGATCAACCGCTACGTTGAAGGCTATGTCGATGACATGGTTGTGAAGAGTCTCTAAACTAATCAACACATCACTAGTCTCAAAATGGTCGGAAACTCAAACCCTACTTCCAAACTCACACTATAATTGTATTAACCAACCAACCTCTAGAGCAAATATTGCAAAAACCTGGGACCTCGGGTTGGCTAGCAAAGTGGGTTATAGAGCTACAAGAGTTTGACATTGCTTACAACCCGAAGCCTACCATAAAAGCCTAGGGGTTATGAGATTTTTTGGTTGAATGCACTTTCAACAACATCTAGTAATGGTTATGTCCAAATCTCATGCAACCATGGATAATGTGTTCTCCTTGCCAATATCTCCTACTCAAACATCTACTATTCCTTTGTCACCAAGCCAACAACTACATTTGACCCCACCACGGATTGATGTGATCAAGATAAATGTTAATGCCATAGTTAAGCACAATTTATCCATTGTTAGATTGGGTAGCAAGAAATCACTTTGGTGCTTCTATTTTTGCTCGGGCTATGCCTATAGCCCATTGCTCTTCATTTGTTGTTGAAAAAAAAAGCGTTGTCTAAATTATTGCATTTTCTAGATCAATGTTTTAATCAACTACTATAATTGAAGGTGATGCATAAGTTATTACTGACTTTGGTGGTATACTCTAAACCATTGTAGCATCTTCATGCTATAATTGCCTATTACAGAAATTCTCTCAATCACCTCCCTAGTTGCTCAGTTAGATATGCTCCTAGATCAATGAATTTTGTGGCACATACACTTGCCAAATTTGGTCTTACATTAAATTGTCCTCACACATGGTCCCCAAATGATTTCCTTAGATCTTCCATTGTATATGATTATTTTAGCCATTGAATGCATTGTTAGGCTTTTCTAAAAAAATAAATATATACATAAAAAAATCAAATAGTAATGA
Source organism: Nelumbo nucifera (assembly GCF_000365185.1). Next base: position 135,537 of record NW_010729317.1, read on the forward strand.
TTTAAAGTTACAAAATAAAAAACGAGTATCAAACAAAATTTATTAAAGGGAAAATTTCTTAAATTTCCCCTACTTTTTAACTAATTGATAAATTGTACCCTTACTATTTAACTATTGTCTTGCACCACCTCTATTGTTTCTGACAATTGACTAGCTCTAACCCTATTGTTAGCATCCATTAATATTCTATCAAAATTCGTACATATGTGACATTTAATTTTTTAAAGTCCAATATTACCCTTGTTTCCTTCCTCTTTACGTAGTGACATAACATTGACACCCCTTCCCCATCCAATCTCTCTCTTTCTTCCCTCTATCTTTCTCTTTCTTCCTTTTCTCCTTTTTCTTCTCCTCTTTTTGAAACAAAGAAAGATTTTTTTTTAACATAGGCTAAAACTAGGGGCCCATTTGGCATGTCTTTTTGGGAAGATTTTCTGGTAGCTTTGACAGTCAAAAGATGCATTGAGCTTTTGTATGAAGATTTGAGTAGCCCAAAGCATGTTTGGCAATCACGTCTCTTTCCGTGCGAGATTAAAATGTGAAAGACACAAGAAGCTTCATTTGAAGCTTCTCGAAATCAGCTAAAAATGGGCTTTTCGCATATTTTTGGCGTTCCGTCTTTTGGCGGCTAGATCTTCTGCGCACCAAATGGAAATAGACCAAAAATCGGTCTTCCTGGGTTGTAAATAGATGAAAGACCGCATAGAAAGACACGCCAAACAAGCCCTAGATCTTCCGTTAGAGCAAAACCCACTATCTTGATGATGAAGATGAACGTTGAGCCCCCTGTCTTGATGATCTTGCTCTTGGATTCGAGTAAAGGAAAGAAAGGGTTCAATTGAAAGAGAAGACAAAGAAGAGGCTTGTTTGGTTTTGTTCGATTGTAGAGAAGACAAAGAAGATTAGAGAGAAAGCCCTACTTGGGTTTGTTTGATTGTAGAGAAGACGAAGAAGATGGGAGAGAAAGCCCTATTTGGTTTTGTTCAACGATAGAGAAGACGAAGAAGAGGAGAGAGAAAGTGATGTTTGGTTTGTTCGATTGTAGAGAGAATGAAGAAGAGAAGAGAGAAAGCCCTATTTGGTTTGTTCGATTGTAGAGAAGACGAAGAGGAGAGAGAAAGAGAGAGCCTAGTAGAGTTGGGGCATGATCCCCACCTTGCCTCACTACCGCCAAACCCTCCATCCCCCGCCTTGCCTCGCCACTGCATCTATGGTTTAGTCGGTGATGAGGTACTAGGGTTTGAACATAGTAGTTGGTGATTAGGTACTATGGTTCAAACACAACAGTCACTACTACCAAATCTCCTTCCCCCACCTCACCTAATCACCTACCTCATCTCTGGTTTCGTCGGTGATGAGGTGCTATGGTTCAACCACAACAGTCGGAGATGAGGTACTACCTCACCTCACCTTGCCTTGTGCATTGTCATAGGTCGGGTTTCATAGTGTAGAGGCCAAAACTAAGTTTGGTTGGAGAAACCTCTGCAATACTACAGTCATCAAGGAGGTTGATCATTGACAGGGCAAGAGTGGCATTGGGGAGGTTGAGGGCTAAGGCTATCTTCGATCTCCGATCCTTGAGAATAAACAATTTGGGAAACCTGGTTGCCTAGTTCTCTACGAGGAAGGGTAAATCTCCGGAAGTGTAATTTCCATTAGAACAACCAACTGATACTAACAACGATGCTTCACCAACAAGGGAAAATTGTAGATAGCAGGTCAACTACCTAGGGGTGAGCATAATTTAGTTAAAACCGAAAAAACCGATTTAATATTATAATTTATAATTTAATTTTATATTAATATTTAATAAATTAAGAAGCATATTTGGCTATTTGCCAAATTCCAAAATAAGCAAACCACAAAATGTCTTAGAAAAGAAACTTTCTTGTCATGTGGGCATCTAAGAGTCAGACTGTCAGACTGTCACTCTGTTAGAGACTAAGACCCTTTCTCCTTTCTCTCTATTCCTATCTCTTTCGACTTGCCATCTTGGGACTCTCATTTAATCGTCTTCCAGTTCCAGACTAGAGTCCAGAGTCTCCAGAGTCTCATCTCTTCAACTACCATGGCTGTCGGACGTCACTAGCTCACCCAACACCAGCAGGAACACGAAACATGAAGTCATGAATGGCGTTGACTCATTGTCAAGTGTCGCGGCTATTGGACTGCATCTTCCTTAGTTCGTTTCTTTGACTACTGCGGTTGCTGGACATCAGTTTAGTTCGTCTCTTCAACTACCACAGCTACTGGACGTCACCAGCTCACCCAACACTAGTAGGAACACCGAACACGAAGTCATGAACAACGTCGACTCGTTGCCGAGTGCCGTGGCTACCGGATGCCGCTATTGCGCTGCATCTTCCTCAACTCCTCCAGGCTTCGGTCCTCTTCTTCTTCCTGCGCTATAGGCTCCAAACACGAACGACGTTGATTCGTTGCCGAGTGTTGTTGGCTACCTACATCTTCCTACGCTACGTTGCATCTTTCAGGTTAAATAATTTCGGTTTTAACCAAAATATCCGAAATAACAAAAAAAAAAGGGTTCGATTTATTCAGTTTTCATATATTTCAGTTTTGGTTCGGTCTACCATATAATTAAATCGGTTTTTAAAATTTTAGTTTTTTTTGCTCGATTTTGAACTGAAAAAACCGAATGCTCACCCCTACAACTACCTATGTTTGTCGTCAGATCTTGCAACAACGATGATAATACAAGAGAAGGGAGTGAGGAGAGAGGAAAAATGGCATGACAATTGTCATAAACAATAGGGGTGGTGCAAGACAATAGTTAAACAGTAAGGGTAAAGTTAGTAATTAACTAAACATAGGGATAATTTAAGAAATTTGTCCTTTATTAAAATACATAGATAAAAGAATAAGAAATCCATATTTAGTTGGGAGGTCATTTTCCAATAGATAGATGAATTCGGATTAGAGTTTGTTGCTACTATTAAGGCCCTGTTTGCTTTTCGGTAAGTTATTTACTTGGGTAAATGTAGTTACCTAGGTAAGTTTCTCGTAGGAAACTCTTATCCGGGTAAGTGCATTTTACCCATGTTCTTTTATTTCCTAGGTAAATAAGGTAATGACCATTTTAACCATAAAAATTAATTATTAAAAGGGGCATTTTTGTCCCATTAAAGTGTTAGCAACTTCCCCCCTAGGTGTTATTTGCCCACTTAGGATAAGTGATACTTAGGAATATAAACTTTCCTTGGTCCCCACATGAACCTGAAAAATGAATAAGAGATTCTCGTCACTAAAAACCAAAATCCCATTGACCAACTTTCCCACTCTTAAAATCCAAAAAAGGAATGCCCCTAAAAGTAGACTCTAATTGAGATGGCATGGCATGTTCATATTAGAGGCTGCCGTAAATGCAGGATCCAAACCCAATCCAACACGTGTGTTGGGTTTTTGGAGTCAGTTTACCCAACAGAATAGTTACCCATTAAACACAACTCCGGATCACTTCCAACAAAATACATTCCAATCCTCTACCAATGTGATCTTATATAGCACATCTCATACATGGCGGGTCCTATTTTTATTTTATGGTGAGTCTATTCTCATAGTGAGATGTGCAGTATTAGATGAAATTGGTAAAGGGTTGGAACGTGTTTTGTTGGCGGAAATTCTCAACTCATTAAACACTCCCATTAAAATCAGATGGCAGATGCACTGAGAGTTGATAGACGCCTAGATCACCCGATAGCAAAGCAAAACCGTCTCGATCCCTCTAGGCCCCACACCTACAATTCGTCAGTTCCACATGTGAGAAGGAAATAAAGAAAAGTTCCGGACATCAATGTAATTTTGATACTCTCCCGCTCGTACCATTCTCTGCATAACAAACAGCAATAGCAAAAGCCCTGCTCATTGTTTTCAACCCCTTCGTCTTTCTTTGCCATCAAGAGATAAAACCCTACACCCTAACCCTAGCCATGGATACTTCCTTAATCCGAGGAGCTCTCATCCATGGCAGAACATCTCTCCCTATCTCCTTCACTTCATCATCACCTTCCCATCTCCGTTTCTCCACCCAACCACCTTCAATTTCCCAAACCAGGGCTAGGGTTATAAGCGTTAGGGTTTCTTCGAGTTCCAGTCCTAACTGTGACAAAAACCTCATAATCCGAAGAATTAAGAGCACTGCCTCAACGGCGATTCTAGCAACTGCAGTGGCCGCATTGATGGTCGGAAAGTTCTCTCAGTTTCCGGCCAGGGCTGAACCCCCGGCGACGTTCACGGAGGAAAAACCTGTGTTGGAAGAAGAGCTGGGACAAGAGCAGGAGCAGGAGAAATCCCAGGAATCTCCGCTGTCTCAGTTTCTAGAATCGCATTCTGACGCCATTGACGCCTTGAAATCTCTCTTGCAACGGAAGCTGGAAGATGGAGAGGATGAGGAAGCTTTGAAGATATTGGAACGCTTGGTTTCTGCTCAACCATCGGAGGTTGAATGGAAATTTCTCGTGGCGAGATTATTGAATGAAATGGGGAAAGTTGATGAAGCTCGGCAGGTTTTTGAAGCTATTTTGGCTGTGAATCCTCTCTCTTTCGAAGCTCTATTCGAGAATGCCTTGCTTATGGACCGCTGTGGAGAAGGTGAAGCAGTGCTTAACCGGCTTCAAGAAGCCCTGAAACTTGCAGAGGAGGAAAACAAGGTGAAAGAAGCTCGCGACGTAAGGTTGATAATGGCACAGATTCAGTATCTTCAGAAGAATGTGGATGAGGCATTGAGGAGTTATCAGGAATTGGCCAAGGAGGACCCCAAGGATTTCAGGCCTTACTTTTGCCAAGGGGTGATTTATAGCTTGCTTGATCGGAACAAGGAGGCGAGAGAGCAGTTTAAGAAATACCACGAACTTTGTCCCAAGAAATTCGAGGTGGAGGGGTTCTTGCAGACTCCATTGTCGAGGATGAAGCTGTTTGGGACAGACTCAGATAATTGAACATCGTGGATTTTTTGTTGCTGAGGATTCGATAATAAGTGGGGAGAGAAGTTATATTTCTCCAGAAGGCAGAGTTGAGATTTTGTCTGGTAAAGTTCTGCTTGTTTTAAAATTTTCAGTAGGTACTTACTTTTTGGTTCTGTAGGTTAAAGCAAGGCTGTCGAATCTCCATTGCAGCTTCATAGGAAATAATTACAGAGAAAGGAAAAATTTGTCTTGTGCTTCTATAGGTAAATATAGCATAATCTGTGGCAGTTTCTGCCTGTTCAAACTAATAGTGAAAACTTCAAAAAATAATGAACCATAACAAGGGTACAGAGGCATTGAATTTCTACATTGTAAGACATCTTTATGGACCCTGTCTTTCCCTGGGTATCTGCCAGATCAATTTGCAGATTTTTTTTTGATCAGTAGATCAATTTGCAGATATTGACAGGAGAGGATGATATGTTAACATAGGTGCCTAAAATCTGATCTATTTGGTGGTTATGGAAAGCTTTCTGGTTTCAAAATTTACCCCATCAGCCCATGTTAAAGCTTGGTAGTGTTTGTTGCCCACTTAGTTATATTATCTTCTGCCAAATGAAGACAATGATGCGAGTCATTTTCTCCAAATTGTTTGTTTCAGGATCTTTTATTAGCTCCAAGAATATAAACAAGATTCTCTCACTTCAGTTTGATGATTCCATAAGCTCCCAACTATTGGAGTTTTATAATTGTTTCTTTCATTTTTTTTGGTAACTGTTGTTTCTTTCATTTTATGTTATGTTAAATTACATGATTTGAATTTTTAAGGAAAAACCTATGATGCTGGAAAGACGTGATACCCAAAGGGATTTGACCAATGAAAACTCCCCATCAATTTTTGTTAAAAACTCACCTTATTGGTTACCACATTTATGAAGCCGGTTGATTGGTATAAGTTTTTCTGCCATCATGTATTTCCAGCATCAGTGGAACTCATTCTTTTAACTGCTAATTCTGGTGATGTTTGGCATCGATGATGATTTCTCCTTGCTGATTATTCAAAAATCGGTGATTTCTGGAATCAGTGATTTTTGAAAAATCGTAAAAAATTGTTGTTTGATATCATTTATGCATGTAAGCTGATTTTTGAGAAATTGGCTTTGAGTCTGTTTGGTACTGATTTTCAAGGGCCAATTATTTTTGTATTAGAGTTATTATTCAATTCCATGCCATCAAAATATCGGAATCAGTTAAAAATCAGGAAATCACCAAAAAAAGGTGATCCTTGAAAACGACTGATTTTAATAATTGATTTTTGGATGATTTCCCAAATATCGGCATAATCCGACCAACCAAACATGAAAAAAATCACTGATTCATCAAATTCTAGTGTGGATCCTACGTGGTATGGGTTTTTGGGAAATCATCATGCCAACAAGACAGGTAGCACCTTATTGCCTAGGCAATTTAATTTTTTAAATAAACCCTAAAGTCTTAGGTAATTTCCTATGATTCATAGCAATTAGCAATTGTCTTTCACTAGTAATTTTCAATAGTTTTCATAAAATAAGTATGTATTTCATATAAAAATTTATATGTAGAAAATCAACATATTCTCGAGAAGAAAAAGAAAAGAAAACTCAGAAAATATAGGGGCTGAATCCCTCTTGTTATCCAAAGAAAAAGAATAGAAAAAAGGGCGAAGAAGCTATAGCAACAACTTGAGATGATCATTCAACCTCACTCCTAAATAGAGGTGTAGGATCAAACCTCTCTATGTGGTATGGCCATTGGGCCTTAGGCTCACATGCATCTTTCACTAGATGTGTAAATCGGGCCGGGTCGCTCGTGGCTCACGTGCCATCATGCCCCAGCTCGTGGCACAACACAAAGCACAGCCTGCCAGGCCCGTAACGGGCCATGCTCGGCCCGTTCGGGAATATAGTCATTGGGAGCCTTGGGACTTGGGACTTGGGTGGTTCCCCCCTTCCCAAAGGGGCTCAACGGCTAGTTTCAGCTTTTTGGGGGTATTTTACAAAATACCCCCCAATAGTTATATAACAACTAGTTTATGAGGCATTTTGGGTAAAATTAGAAGTAATTTTACAATGATCAAAATACCCCTCCCAACAACTAAATAACAAATAGTTTTTTGGGTAATTGAATTATGTTCAATTCCTATAAATAGCTTTATCCTCCACCATTTTCATCACACCAATTTAACAATCAACATTCAACAATTCTCCTATTAAGTTATTCTCTTAATCTCTTCAGTCTTTCCTCTCTCAGTCTCTCAAACTCTCGGTCTCTTTCAGTCTCTCATACATTCTCTACCATATGAGTGAACTCTGATAGTCTTATAGTTTGATTGGTTGATTGTCTGATTCTCCAAGTTAGCAATTTGGGAGGCTTTGAGCCTTGGATGTTGTCACGTTGAAAGGCTTTAACCATTGAAATCAAGTTGGGATTTTGAACTGGCAATCCGGGATTCTGGGGTAAGTCCGATTAAATTAATTTTATTATTTTTTTAGAATTTGAAAATAATGGTCAACTCTTCCCAAAACCCCAAGTTTAGTAACTTGATTTGGAGAATATTTAAAATAGAGGATGTTGAGGGGAAGGGGAAAAGAGCAGTTTGCAAAAAATGTAGAAAAGACTTTAGCTATTGTAGCAAGGGTGGTACTGGCCATTTGACCAGATATTTTCTCACACATGAGAAGGAAAACGAAATAACCCACAATTTAAATGAATTTTTGAAATAATGAAAAATAAATTTTAAAAATATTGGGAGAAGTCGGAGTCTCGGAGAACATTTCTCGTCGCCAATCCTGCCATGGCACGTGATTCGTGATCTACTAACCCCTCTGGTAAGCTATAGTTCCATTGGAGTCTTGTTTAGTTGTTTTAGTGCAGGACCTGCAGGTACCACACTACGACACTACCACTGTACCAACCTACCAGGGTTGGCTAGATGCAGTTATGAATCATGATGCAGAATATATATTACAACTTTACAATTACAAGACAAAGGAGGGCATGATACTACATACTATTACAATACTACATACACTGGATATTTGGTTTTTCACTTGAAGGAGATGATGGAAAGTGATGTAACCGTTTCTGGGCACGTACCATTTTTTGTGATGTATAAATTTTTTTTGGCTAAGTACCTCGTTATTTGACCCGGTGGTGACGTGCCTTGGTGATGAACAACTTGGTGGCGAACTCCCTGGTGGAGAACTGCCTGGTGGCGAGATCCCCGGTGGAGAGCTACTTGGTGACGAACTGCTTGGTGGCGAGCTCCCTGGTGGAGAGCTACTTGGTGACAAACTACTTGGTGGCAAACTCCCTGGTGGAGAACTGCCCGGTGGTGAGCTCCCTGGTGACGAACTGCTTGGTGGTGAGCTCCCAGGTGGCGAGCTGCCTGGTGGTGGACTGCCTGGTGGCGATTTGGCTGGTGGCGAGCTCCCTGGTGGCGAACTCCCTGGTGGCGAACTGCCTGGTGGCGAACTCCCTGGTGGCGAGCTCCCTGGTGGCGAATTGCCTGGTGGCGAACTGCCTGGTGGACTCGTCATTTGACTTGCTCCTAGGCAGCCTGCAACTCAGAGGATGGTGGAGCTCCCTGGTGCAGTGCAACCCGACTACCCTCTGCATGAGGTGATTTCCTCTCCTTTGTAGGCGGCGGGAG
>NW_010729317.1:149267-190732 GCF_000365185.1 Nelumbo nucifera
GAGCTGCCTAGCTCCTTGGCGAGCTCTTTGGTGAGCTACCGAGCTCCTTGGCGAGCTCCTTGGTGAGCTACCGAGCTCGCGGGGTATGCCGTTATGGTTCATCGGTGGGCGTCTTATGGGTTGATCCAGGTCAGCCAGGTCGTGCAGGCCTTGCGCATGTCGCGCCAGGCCGGCCAGGTCGGTGCCCCGGCGAGGCACCGACTTGGTAAGTTGTTGCCTGGGTGTCACCTAGTTGTCACGAGGTGCCACGTGTCGCAATTTCACTGGAGTGCCAAATCTGCCCTCATCAGAAATGGTGTGTGAATGCTTTCATCATAATGTATATGTAAATTTTAACAAATAACCCACAATTTTTTATTTTGTCAAATTATTATAAATATTGTTTTAATTTTATTTAGTTTATTTGCTATTAATGTAATTTTGTATTTTCAATTTGTAACTATATTGTCTATATAGTCTATAATTCTATATTATATTTTTTATATTTTATTAATTTATTCCATTTTCATATTTCATTAATCCAACTATCCAAGTATGAAGTTTATGAAGTATCCAACCATTGTATATTTCATAATTTCAATATTTGTATAATTGTATGCTTTGTAATTTGTATCCTTATTCATTCAAATTTAAATGAAATAAAACTTTTAAATTCCTATTTGAATTGCTTTATACTTTTATTTATTTATTCTTTGGGTTATTGGGTAATCATAAATTTGTTATTAATTTATTATTCGTTTCCCGTCCTAATTCTTGAATCCTGATCCAGTGATCCTAAATCCCTGATATGACATTTGATTTAACAATAATCCATTCAGTGAGTCTATCCCGGTTCGGACTAGGCCCAAGGCTTGCCCTGTGGCCCAGCTCGGCATGGCCTGCAGCCTGGCTCGGCCTAGGCCCACGTGCTGGCACGCCACGGCATAGGCCCTCTTGGGCCTGGGCCATGGGCCGGGTTGGGCCAACCCCCAAAGTTTCCACCAAGGAGGATGGCACAGCGGGTCGCCCACAGGTCGTGCCATGCCGGCCCGACATGGCCCACTTTACACCTCCATCTTTCACCCGAGTCCCCTCCATTGTGTAAAATGTAATAAAAAAACCAAGAGAAAAAAAAAAAACAGATTTACGTCTCCCTTATGTGATTCCTTGGGGATTTACCTTTTTTATTTTCTATCTTCTTCAAGAACTATTGGGAGTCATTTAGGATCCAAAGCTCAAATTTGGAGCTCTCTAAGATCTGGTTAAGTGTGTGTCGATTTTCAGATATTCCTACCATTTGCTTTGAATTAACTCTCCACTTTTCTCTCTCTCTCTCTCTCCGAAACCCTCGCTGTTTTCCTTGTAACTTGTATCCAGATCACTGAAATTCCTAACCTAACCGGACCACTCTTTAACTTAAATACATCTAAAAAAAATCTACAAAATTTGTTTGACCTGTCAATAGGTTAGGATTTGGGAAGACCCAACCGACCCGACCCGAATCAACACACTTATATAGGGTCTAGGTCTGTTTCTGTCCTGCTAATTATTGGGTTAGGATTAGTTTTGATTGTAATAATTATTTTCAGAGATTCCTACTATTTTCTTTGAATTATCTCTCCACTTTTTTCTCTCTGAAACCCTCCCTGCTTTCCTTGGAACTTGTACCCAGATCACTGAAATTCCCAAGCTAATCGGACCTCTAATTTTGACTTAAATACAAATAAATCCACAAATTTTGTTTGACCTGTCAATAGGTTAGGATTTGGGAAGACCTAATAGACACAAACCGAACCAACACAATTATATAGGGTTTAGGTCTGTTTCTGTTCTGCTAATTATTGGGTTAGGATCAGTTTTGGTTGTAATTGTATATATAAATTACTAGTTGAGCGGCACGTTGACGATATCTGCTCTTCTAACAAAAGATGGAAGGGTAAAGATATAGTAAGTATCAAAATTATTAAAAAAAAACATAAGCATTAACCTTATATGATAAGCACTATTTTTTTTTTTTTTTTTTTTTTTGACTTCTACCAAAACCAAGGCAAGTATTAGTAATATATGTTAAGATATAAGTATCACATTTTACAAAAATGCCTCCAGCCTAATGCCTATTTTCTTGTATTTGATGCCGCATACCATTAATAATAATCCCCTTTTTTTCCCAAATTGGTGGTTGTGGAATTGATTCTGCATCAATATTGGAGCAAACCAGCTAACATACCAATGAACCACAACCACCCCTTTTTTCTCTTTTACCATAAAAATTACTTATTTTCTCATGGTATACTTGTAATATTATCTTATTATGGTGTCTAAATATGCCAATAAATTAGTAATAAATACAGTTTGTTGTTAAATCACAAGTTAAAATTTAAAATTATTGCTGTGATGGCAATGAGGCAGGTTCCGGTAGGGTTTTGTAAAGTTTACCTGTCTCCCTAAACTTCTCAATCCGCCATCTCCAAAACCCATAGTGGGTTGGACTTTTAGATTTCAAACCCTTCACATGAAAATGCAAAACCCTCCCCGACCCTACCTACCTACATTTGAGGGTGGGGTGAGTTGAATTGGCAGGTTGGGTCTAGAAGCCACATCTAATTTCTTATTATTTCTTGTTATTTACAAGTAATAAACAAATAAAACAGTATGAACAAAACTCGTAAAAAAATAACATAAACAAACATAAAAATTTCCAATTATTTGATTAAACATGTAAAAATTCAAACTATAAATAACCTTTCACATAAAACTCAAAATATTACTGCATTCAAACACCTAGTACATAGGTTCATATGCATTCCAACAATATGCAAGTTGGGGAGGGTTGGATTTAGCCTAATACTGTACCCTTCCCGAACTTGTATGGATTGTATAATCCCAAAACCTGTCCTCACCCCAAAATCCAGTTTTCAAGGTTGGGGTGAGTACTTGTGGGGTAGGGTAGAAATTGCCATCCCTAATTCTTGCAATATAAAACCCAATAAGATCACGTTTAGGATTAGTTTTGCAAATTTACTTTTCAGGATAAGTTTGGGTCTGCGCCGTCTTGGATGACCTGGACTCAACTCAACACATTGATAGCACTATTTTCTCTAGACCTCAAGTTATTAGATTTTCTTGCTCTACACACACACAAACTACGGGTCATATAAATACTATATATAATATATTTTACAATTTCTTGTATATTTAAATATGGTGGATGGATGACAAGTTTCCTAATTTTTAAAACAAATGACTAGGATTTAAGTCTCTTAAAATAAAATACGTGCAAAATAAGGTAATATATAAGGTTGACTAATGGTAGTTAAGTAATATATAAAAGTAAGAGGTCATGTGTTCATGACTTATTAAATGCGTTTTAAAATTTCAATTATTTAAGGACCCAAGTGGTTTCATGAAACCGGGAATGGTTCACTGGTTTTTCGTGTAAATCAGTTGGTCAATCGGTTTTTACTTGGTTTTTAACATTTGCGATTATTGGGGTGTGTCAACCCGACTAGGGTCCCGTGTCACGATTTGACTGGCTAGTTGGTCCGATTTCCTAAACATTGCATTACATTACATTATGTAAGTTTTTAAAATAATGTTTTCAATTTGTTGTTGTTGATCTGGACGGTTAAAACTAATTTGATTAGAGCGGTTGAATCGTTGATTTGCTTGACTCAGTCACTAAGTCGTGGGTTTTGTTCATACTATTGAGTGAAGAAAAACAAAAGACAAACAAGAAAAGACATCATAAATCTTATGGTTATGAATTAAGGGTCCATTTGTTCCAGGGAATAGGACCTGGAATTGGAATGGGCCATTCCATTTCTGGATGTTTGGTCAACCGGAATGGGAATGAGTTGGTGGAATACTGGAATGTGATTCCCCCATATGGGGGAATGGCCATTCCCGACCCCATCCCCTGGAATGCCATTCCTGTTCCACTATTTAGGTTTTTTTGGACAAAATTTTGATTTCTTAGCAGTTATGGCTGACATAGATACATAAATGCTCTCTCTCTCTCGTCTTTCTCTCCTCTGCCTCTCTCTTAGTATTCCAATCTGCCTGCTGAAGTCTTCAACTGTGTAACTGATCCAGAGAAGTTTCACATTTCCCTAGTTCAAATCTGGTCAAGTCAACTCAAGCTTGAAGAATCTCAGGCTATAGGTAGAAGGATTTGAATTTTGCTCTGCCTCTTCCCAAATTTCTGTCTCTGTTCTGGAAGCATTGGATTTTCCTTTCTTTTCCGATACAATTTTTTAGGTTTAGGGATCTCCAATTCCGTAGTCGGCATCGAGTTTTCTTGGTACAATCCCATTAAAGCTGGGATTTAGCTGCTCCTAGTACAGGATTTTGTTCTACAGATTTCGTCATTTTAATTTAGACTGAATAGAACTGGGTTTTTTGGGCTTACAGTAACTCCATTTTAGAACTAGTGCACATTGACTTGGACGCAGTAATCACCTCAAAAGGCACAATGTCATCATCTCTTCATCAAAGACAACAATAACTTTTGACGGATCCCTACCCAATTTCACTACATTCTACGAACAATTACCAAAGATCTATTTCTCCCTTCAGCCGTACTGGCTTCCCTTTTATGGTAGTTCTGGGTGTTCTTTTCCCGTGGATGGACATGACTGAAAGTTTCATTTCAGCCGATGAATTAGAAATTTTGGCTGATTCTGATTCTAGCTTTTAGTTTAACCAAACAGAAACAATCGGAATCCGATTCCAATTCTTGACTAAACCAAATAGATATTGGGAATAAATGATTCGGATTCGGATTCTGATTCCGGTCTTATCTGTGAACCAAACGGATTCTAAGTCATATTAAATTACACGAATATCATCATTACTTTTTTTTGGAAAGGTGAATATCGTCATTACTTGATGGCTGGGTTAGCAAAACCTGAACCTGACATGAACTGAAACATAAAATCCCTAAGACCCTAACCCAATCCAACACCTGAATAACCCTAACACTAACCCGACCCTATATCCTATAGGGTTAAGCTGTGTTACTGATTAAGCCAGCTCACATACATCCATACTTCTGAGTCCTGAGTGTCTGTGCTACATTCTTTCCTCAATAGGAAGGTCAATAAATTTAATGCTGTTATGACCTTTGGTTTTCTGTGTTTTTACTTAATCGGGTTATAATTAATGGGTCCAACTATGATACCTAAAGAGGCATGATATATGCAAACATTTTTTTTTTTTGATAGAGGAATAGAGTTATCATCACCTGCCATAAATGTGATGTGCGGTATCAGGTGTTATTGATAGGTTGTTGGAACATTATTGGCAGGTGATCTGGACTTAGAGGAATAGGGGTGGGATGGCTGCATGGGACCAACTTAGCATTGAGTCTGAATCTAGTACCAATACAGGGTCCCAACATCCATTGCAGCTGCACATCTTGCCATGAAAGGCAAAGGAAGCATTCGTGAATCCTGATGCACGATTGCAATGGCAATGGCGAATGGTTGTTGGGACCCTTTGGTGGGATCAGATCCAAACTTGAATTCATTGGCAATCCAATATTATTCTGCTACTTTTATATCTGTTGGGAAAAATGGGGTCACTGTAACTTTAGAGGAGAAGCTCTGAGGCGCGTCTGAAGATACTGTCTTTAGAACGTTATTTGCCCCTATTCAGTTTTACTGAGTTTGCTGCTGTGTTACAAGCAAATTCATTCCTAGGATACAACAGAGCCTTGGGCGAGAATCTACAACCAGCAAAGTTGAAGAGTCTCCAAAGAAACGTTCTGTGAGACTGTAGTAGATCGGACTGAGAGAGAGAGAGAGAGAGAATTTCGAAAATTGTGTGTTTTGGAGTTTGATTCATGCTCCTTAAATAATCTGTGAAGAGGTATAAAGAAAATGTAGGTGCTGGTTTAGAGAAGGCACCTTGAACAGTCACAATTTCAAACATTGTGATCGTTTAAAAAGTAGATAAAAGTTAGTGACTGTTAACTTTGAATTGTGCCTCTTCATCACATCCGATCAAATCGTGACCGTTGATCTCATCAACGGTGATCAACGGCGAGCAAAGTGTGCCTCTAAAGCGCCTCATTGTGCCACAAACATGCGCGCACACGCGTGTGTACGCGTTGCGCAATATCGAATCCCCATACTCTCCTCTACTAATTCTAAGGAGTGTAAACCAGTTCCTATTGAAATACTAAAAATAAAACTTATAATTTTCCAATGTGGGACAAGTTCAAAACTGGGTTTTATAAGAGAAAAATTGATTTTTCAATCAAGTGTGCAGGTGCAATTTCTCATGTAATTGACCAATCAAACCCATTAGATTTAATCTCTTATGAGATTAAAATCCAACAATATCTACTAGTTTAATCTTGTATTCCAATCTCTTTTTTGAAATTGAGTTATTTTCATATCAATTGCTCAAAGATAAAATTGTAAATTTAAATACTTTTCTTTTTTGTTATTCATTAAATTTATATTATTTCTATTGTAGAAACCAACCTCAATAGTAACTACATGGATATTTTGGACATTTTTGTAGCTCTTATCAAAGGATTGTGACAAAAGAAGTTTCAGTAGTGGTGAGACATTTCAGGGGAAGTTTCAACAATTTACCATTAATCATTTGGTGACAAAAAAAAAAAAAACATTAATCAATTGACACTCAAGGTCACTTGTTTGAGTTGCTGCAATCCATATCTTATAACAGTTGTGTAACTGTGACTATATTTAAGGCTGTGTTTAGTTTAAGGGAAGATTTTTGCGGGATGGGATGAGAGAGGGAAAACGAGTGGAAATATTTCATGTTCCATTGTTTGCTTTGAAAAGGGAATATGGTGGGAAAGTCAACCCCTACAACATAATTATTAATTAATTAGTTAATTAGTAATATTTTATTATTAATTAATTATTCAATCAGAGATTCAGAATTAATGTTTTAATTTTTATTAGTTTAAATGTTATTAATAATAAAATATTTTAGTGAAATTTATGAATTAATTAATACCTTTAATATTTTATTATTAATTATTAATCAATTAATACATTAATTTTAATAAATTATTTTATTAATTTGTTATTAAAAATAAAAATTTATTAACGGGTCATATGGGTCTAAGAGATTTGCCAACTTTGTAGAGATGCCTTAGCAAAACAGGGGGTGGGGAGAGATTCACTATGCTCTGCGGAAGTGTAAGGAAATAAAAACATTGTAAAACACATCAATCAAACACATAACCACAGCTATAACGAGCTATAGCCCAATTGGCTATGTTACTCAAGACCGAATCAGCCCCCCACAAAACTGCCCCTGGCAATGTCCCACAGCACATTCCCGCCGTGTATTGGGAACATCTCCCGATGGGGATGTGCTGTGAGACGTTGTGGGGGAAAATCTTGTGGGGGCCCGATTTGAACTCATGTTACTCTCCTCAATTTGCCACATCATGGACTCTTTCTTATGCACATTGATCCTTGATCTTCATGGTGTTTCTCCTCTTGCAAGTTTCAGCCCTTGGTCCTCCTATAAATTGAAAAATCCTAATTCTAATGCTTACAAAGGAAACCTAAATACAATTTCATCTAATGAAAATAAAATAAAAATAAAAAAATAAAAAATTACAACTTTATCAAATCGACTAACATTCTAACCATTCAAGAATGATAACAATTGCAAAATTGGAATCAAGAACATAAGAGATCAACCCAACAATCATCCAAAGTTTAAATTAACAAAATCACATTATAATTAAAGAGTTAAAACCCTAATTAGCTTCATATCACATGCCCTTAATTGTGAAACACTCAAAACAACTAAACTTTTAAAAAACATTGAAATCACCAAATTGATATGCAAGAAAAACAAAGTTTTGGGCGTCCAAATATTTTGATCCATCATGATTCAACGGCTCAAATCAAACCATGCTTTGATACCATTAAAAGATAATGATTGTCTAATGATTATATTGTGCAAAACCTCCAGCAATTAGAGAGGTAAAATTTTCAAAATTTTATAGAAACCTTAATGTTGAAACTATACGAACGAAACAATCGGTTTTTCTTCTTGGATTGTTTGGGTTATTGGACCAAGAAGGATCAAATATTTTGGACCTATATTGAGTGTATTACTTGATTCTGATGTCCATAACTGCAGAAGTCGAAGTGATATTCACATCCAAGCTTGAATCTTCCCGAATCATTGCAACCAGTTGAAGGTTGTGCAACTATGTATTTGCAGTCATGGATTTCTTTTTCAGAATTTACACCTTTCACACAGTCTGGGTGATTTTTTGACCCAAAATAAGTCTGGAACAATGCTATAAAGATTGGCTAACAAGTTAGGTTGAATGAGGTTCAAAACTTTAGCTAAAAAGGTCTCATAAGGTTGGATCGACTTCAGCAATGATGGGGAGAACTTATATGGTTTCATCCCCTCCGATTGCTCCTTATTTATAGACTATGGAGGGCTGCAAGATCTCTCTCTCTCTCTTTGTCTATCTATGACTCCTAACAAGTTTAGGATTAAGTTGGAGAGACTCTTGTTCTCCTAATCCAACCCTTTAGGTTGGAATTTAACTAAGCAAATCCTAGTCATATTAGTAGTCATCTAGCGAGTAGTTTGATTTGAATTCTCATGGTAGACCTTTAGGCTGAGTTTGGAAAGAGTACAAATGCAAATACGTAGAGTGCAAAACTTTATATTTTTGTATTATTTTCTATGTATGTATTTATGTTGTACATATTTGGAAGCAGGTAGCCACAAGGAAATCAAGGCACAAAGATAACATGTTTTGAATCTGCATCTTATTTTAACAAACATAATATCGAAGAAACAAACCACATTACACAAGTCTCACTTATATGGTGTTCTCTCCAACACACGCAATCATTCAAATCTCGAAATCTAAGAAATAAAGCTAAAAATTTCTAACAATACAACAAAACTAGAGGCCAAACTCTAGATATTTCATTTGAGAAGAAGATTGATCGCCAAAGAGACCGTGCAAATTGCCAGACCACCCAAAGCCGGGAAGCCCAACCTCCTGGTTCAGGCGCCGAGACAAGTAAACAAATAAAGCACAAACAACAGAATCAAAGCCAAACAGATTAAGAAGTTACAGAGAAAAAGCAAGCAAACTTACCCGATCTTCAAACGGTTCTTGGGTTCGCCAGTAGAGTAGCCAGTGAAGTAGAAATAGCGGCTTACTGTATAAATCAGTCCAAGTACAGAAGAAAACAGAGGATGTTTAAGACCTCCTAGAGCTATCAACATGAAGAACAAAGGCATGAACTCCAGTGAGTTCTGATGCCCTCTCTGCAGCCATGAAATCAAAAACTCATCAAACTAAAGCCCAGAAGAAAAAAAAAAATAGAGATAGGAATTTGACTTTCTCTCTCTCTCCTGAGTACCTGAACACAATTAAAGAGTTTTGCATCCTTGTTTTCAGATTCTAATGCATAGAGGTTTGGGAAAAACACCTTATACCTGCAATTTTATCAGTCACAGAGAAGGATTTAGACTGCAACTTCGAGAAGAAAAGGGCATCAAGTTTGGAATAAACAAGTGGGGTTTTTGATTCATACCTTTTCCGAGCCTTGAGAACTTGGAAAGCCATCCAGAAATTGAGAAAGGTATAGAGAACCAGCACCAGAACCACGTACCCATATTCTCTCTGTAGCAACTCCACCACTGCCATCTCTTTTGCTTCGCTGCTCCGATCTGAGTTGACCCGGTTGTAGATTTGTATTCTCTGCTCTCTAGTCTTTTGACTCTTATCTACTGTATATAAAATGCATATTGCCTGACGATGACTTTATAGGCCAAAATCTTGGTTCCGGCTGCCAAATTGGGCTGTGGTTAAAAGTACTTTTAACTCATTAAAGTCAAGTAGTTGTTTTGGGGAGGCCGAAGCTTTTATTGAGCTTCTTTAACTGGATAAGCCACTAAAAAAGACATATTTTTTGGTTTTCTCACCCCAAGGTATTTGAAAATTTGATATTTGATATAATCGAATCAAATTCAATAATTTAAATATCTAATCGATCGAATTCGGATATCCTATTCATACCGAATAATTAATCAGATTTGAATTCGGATATGACCTTATTCGATTCGATAAATATTTGAATTCGACCGATTATTTAATTCTTATATATAATATATAAAATATTTTATTTAATTTATATATAATAATTAAATTGTATAAATAAATTATATATTTATATTTTTTATATCAATAAAATATTTATTTTATATATATTTATTAATTATCTAAAATAATTAATTAATCGAATTCGAATTCGAATCGAATATTCAAATATTTATTCGGATTCAAATTCAGATATTAATTTTCAATATATGTCGGATATCAAATTGAATTCAGATATCGGATTTTCTAATTGGATTCGAATTCGGATATTGTCTGATCTGATTTGAATTCCATCCGTTTACACCCCTACTTACCAAGACCAGCGCTCTATAAGCATACATATGGTGTGGGCTC
Source organism: Nelumbo nucifera (assembly GCF_000365185.1). The sequence continues at coordinate 159,736 of NW_010729317.1, forward strand.
CATGTGGGTCATAAACATGGTTCTAAAGTATCGCACGAACAGGCGTATTGGGTGTTTCATACTTCATAACTTTTTTTTTATAAGTTATTTTAATTGTTTCAGGATGTCGGTTTTTAGGCTTGTCTATTAAGTGGCTAAATTCTGAAATACCCTTTATCTGAGGTTTCAGGGAACTATCAATACGATACAATACAATACACCCGATGCAAGATGTATCGAATCAAAATTTTGAACCTTGGTCCCATGGAACATTGGCATGTTCATTCTTGATAGGTTATCTAGCCTGGTATGCACGACTTAGTTTCTAATTCATCCCATTGCTCTCCATGGGCCTCACCTCATAAAGCTAGAAACTCTTAAATGAAAAGCCTCCCAAATAGGCACTCATATGGTCTAGAAGACAACTGAGAATATCGATTTCTACTGCAACCCTATCCTGTGAAATCCATCCAATGATAAAATGTGATCTTCTGATATCTGCCATATGACAAGTTTTGAAGGCTTCAGACTTTACTCATGATCTGCTGCTTTCCACACTGTGCGTAACGGGCTACGTAAGTAATCAATCATAAGTGAACACATAATTAACACTGAGTGTACAATAAAAAAAAGAAAGGAAGAATGACAGTTCAACCCAGGGTCAGAATTTGTAGGCTCAAAATACATTTGGTGTAGATGTCAATTCGGAATTGATGGCAATTCACGGGTGAATATGGGTGCATAGAATGTAGGTTTTTTGATATTTTGAATGTTTATAGATTTGTAGTAGAATTCAAAAATCTGCGTTAGGCCTCTCCGTACTTTTCTTTAAAAATAAAAACCATTACAAAAATAAAGACGAACGATGTTATTATTCTATGTATAAAAGATAGAATATCCAAAACAACCTTTATTGGGATCTCTTGAATGGTAGTGTAAGCATGAAAACTCTTCTCTTGCTTCTTGCCACCAGAAGATATATTTTAGGTAAAAAACTTAAAACATACCCTCAATTTCATAAATTGATGTAACCATACTCTAAATTCTTAAAATGGACTTAAATATACCTTTTGACTCTTTTACCCTTTTATTTTCTTTCAAATTAATTTTCAAACACTATATCTAAATTACTCAGTGTCGGTCACACTAATACCTCTCCCTCTTCCCAGCTTTAACTTCTTCCTCACAGTGTCTAAGTCTAAACTCATCACCTCATTCTTGGATTTTGTGGCTGTTGAAAAAAATACAGCTAACCAATTATTAGAAGAATGGGTAGAAGACCATCCATGGCAGGATTGCGAAGTTATATATTAGTTCTTGGATTTTACGAGTGTTGGATTCTAGAAGATTTCAAATTATTAGGAGAAATAAAATTGTTCATTCCTTTCATTTTCTAGAAAAGAGAATGGGTCATTGCAGAGATTATTCTTTATTTTTCTGATCAGAAAAAGGAGCATTCCAATGGTGGCTAATTCATTGAATAAAAATGTGAAAAAACTAAAAAATTAGAGGCAATGTTGGAATGAAAAATCAGACTATTCGACCAACCATTCCTCTGTTTTCCATTCTCCTTTTTACATATGGGTTAATAGAATAGAAATAGAAATAGAAATGGCATACAATTGGTATAATAAGCCATAAAAAAGAGGCAGTAGGTATTAGTCATTGTCTGTGGTTCAACGTAATAAAAATCACAGTGTGCCTCAGTTATATGTAACCATTAACCAACAATGTTAATCGAGTCTGGATTTTAATCATGATTCAAAGTGTATATACGAATCATGACGATTATTATTTATTAGTGTCATTGTTTCTAGTTTAGGGACAGATTTGAACTTTGGTAAAGCATTTGTCGTGAAAATATTGTATATAATGTTCTTATATAGAATATATAATACACCTGGAACGAATACATATGTTTATTTGGAAAAGCTTGTAATCACGATTCTCAAATTGAAACATCATTTATATAATAAATTAGCCCAAAGACAATATTAAAAAAAAAATCATCCATATAGAAGCACCATTTTTGTCAAATATATTACAAAGTTTTCATTAAGATATTCATAAAGAAGAGGGGAAAAAAAAACATTAAGGCTTAATCCTGGGAGGAGGCCAGAGGGTATATACAAATATGTTCAATGCACAAACCTTGTACTTTAGTGAAAATATAACGATCTTTTAAGGGCAAAAATAACATCAATACTAACTTCTGTTAGTGTTTATAGGGCTTAATACTTATTTCTCTATGGGACTACACAACCCAGGGGTAGGGATGGTAATTTTCCCCATCCCCACCGAGTACCAGGCCTCCCCGACCAGGCAGGGATGGCCGGATGGGGTTGGAGACTGCCTTAGCGGGGGACAAGGCGGGGATGAGATTAATAAGAATACCCAGTTAGGGATGGGAACGGTAATGGAGAGTGAAGTCCACGCCCCACCCGACCCTGATTATATATAATATTATTTATGCTATTCATAAAATTATTTATATTATATATATCAAAATATATTTAAAATATTATTTCTATTTTAGTTTTTATTTTATTTTAAATAAATACATTTTTGAAAACAAACTTTTAATTAAAAAATTCAAAGATTCAGGTCCTCGATGGGGAATTCGTCTCCGTTGGGGACCAGAGGTGCAGGCTAAATTTTTTCTCAACGGGGATCAAGGTCAAAGATAGGTATTAATTTAAAACTCGAGGTCAGGGACGAGGAGTATGATCCCTGCCCCACACTTACCCATTGCCAATCCTACCCGAGTGGTCACCCCCCAAACCCATAAATATAGTTCCAATAATTATGGTAATTATAAATGTAGTATCCAATAACTATGAAAAATATTAAAATTTTCCAATTATTTATTTGAATAATTGAAAGCTTTATAATTTAACTTAAACTATCAAAATCACTAATTATTGCTCAAAAATTATAGTAAATATCAAAAGTATTGTAAATGTAAAAATTAAATTATATATTGAAATTAATTTTCCACCAAAAAATTACTGAAAATGTAAAAAAATAAATTTATATTTATTGAAATAAAATTTCCAATGAAAATTATTGATAATTTTTAATTAATAAATTTTATTTATTAATATTTTAATTAATTATTCATTTTCAGTAATTAATGAATTCAATAATTAATTTTCTGAAATTAAACTACAAAAGTTGTAATTTTCAGCAAGTAATTTTTTTGTAATTAAATTTTCTAATTTACCAAAAATACGAAAAATTGTAGTTTAGGTATTGATATTTACTAAATAATATTTAATAATATCAGTAATTATTAAAAATATCAAAAATATTCCACAAATTAATTTAACCATGTTTTTGGTTTTTAGGTGGTTTATTGGGTAGGTATGATAGATTAAGACGTGTTTTAGGAGGAATTTTAGGTAGTAGAGATAGTGTAGGAGAAATTTTAGGAGGGAGAGTTGGCTAAATGATTAGGAACATGACAGAGGGGGAGTTGAAGTGGAACTCTAGTGAAGAGGAAAGGGCTGCCATGTGGCTACATGAAAGGGCTAGGAGGGGGAATGGAGGGAAGTAGGGGTGTCAACGGTATTCGAAAATCTGATTTTGAATTTGAGGTTCAACATAATCGAGTCGAATTTGGATAATTTGAATATCTAATCGGTCGAATTCGGATATCTAAGTCATATCAAATAGCTAATCGAATTCAGATATGACCTGATTCGATTCGATAAATATCCGAATTCGGTCGATTATTTAATTCTTATATATAATATATAAAATATTTAAATGTGTTTATATAATTTATATAATACTTAAATTTTATAAGTAATTTATATATTTATATACTTAATATAAATACAATATTTATTTTATATATTTATTGATTACCTAAAATAATTAATTGGTTGAATTCGAATCGAATTGAATATTTGAATATTTAATCAAATTCAAATTCGAATTTTAATTTTCAAAATCCGTCAGATATTGAATTGAATTAAAATATCGGATTCGAATTTGGATATTGACTTATTCAATTCAAATTCGATCCGTTTACACCTCTAGAGGGAAGAGAGAGAAAGAGAGAAAATTAAAGAGAAAGCAAAACAAGGGGTTTGGAGAAAAGAGAGGCATGCCGATGTGGTTTTGTTTTATGCCTATGTATTTGTAATACTTGATCATATTTATATTTGTTTTGTTTTGCACTAGTGCTTTTTTTTTTGTTCCAACAATTATTTAATTAAAGAGTATTGCTGAAAATAATCAATTCTTGAATCTTAAAGTAAAAGGAACAAAGATGAACAAAAAAGGGGATAAAACAAGACTTTTTCTAGAATACAACATAATCTCCAAAAAATAAGTAAAGAACAGAGTATATATCAAATGATGAAACTAGTTTTGTAAAAAAAAAAAAAAGAATGAACGGCAGAATCGGAAGGACAAAGTATGCTTGTCTAATAATTAAAAGTTATTATTTAATTATTACATCATTGATTGTCCCATTTTACTCAAACAATTTAATCATTAGGTGTGCAAGTTGGGTGGGTTGGGCCGGATTTAAGTTCAACTCAGGCTCAATCCCTAAGAATTGAGTCCAAGGATGAGCCCAAGCCTAAATTTTCTATTCCAAACTGCACTAAAATTTGATGCTCTTGGGTTGGTCTTAGTCCAAGGCCAGGTTCATGTTGCTAAATCAGCCCACACTATAATTTGGCATAAACATAAGTGTTTATGTATGCATATATCCACGTATATGTTCAAATATGTATCTATTAAGTTGGGCTCAAGCTACCTAAGCGCTAGGTTCGAGCCCAACCCAAAAGGTTGAAAAGACCAAACTTTTGGGCCGCCCTAACCTAAGGATAGAAGATCTAAGCCCAACCTGTCTAAAATTATGAGATAGGTCAGTCTAGGCTTGAGTTAGGCATGCCCAAGTTGACCCCTATGGACCGTTGACCACTACTTAGATGGAAAGCAATTTTCTTTACGAGTTAGTTTAATTTTCTATTCTATTTCCATTATTAATAAAAAAAGAATTTTTATTTATCACACCTATTCTTTTCGGCACAATGAATACACTTTTTTATTCACAATTCCTGTATTTTCTTAATAATTTATTGTTTTTATCTTTTTTAAAATTTTTATTATAACATCATGGGATTTACCCATTTGACCTAAAAGGTTGAACCATTGACCTACCACTTGACACCATAGTTTGTTTTAATGTTAGTTCTAAACACATAAGTTTTGCATTGTTAAAATTATTGGATATTAATTTAATTAGTATAATTTATTAGTGAAAAATAAAAATATCTTCAAATAAAGGATCTGATCATAGGGAATGGATGTCAACACCTTAACTTTAGGATTCAATAAGAAAGAATTGAATAAAGTGAAAAGCAGTACTTCAAATTGTGTTTGTTTGCCCAAACAACCAAAGAGTGACCAAATTCAGAAGTAGGGATGTTTTAGTAAAAAAAAACTCTACAAAGCTTGTTTCTTTAATGTATCTTGATTAGAAAGAACTAATAAAAATAATGGTTCAAAATACATTTTTACCCTTATAATAAAAGTGACCAAATTCAAAAATTGGGATCTTTTAGTAAAAAAAAAAGTCTATAATCTGAACCTATTTTCCTCTTGGGTTTGACTATAATGTCGAAAAGACATGATAATGGAACAACTTATAATCAATCATCCGACATCATAAAAGTGGTAACCAATCAAATGGGCTTTCCACTTTTAGTATCATTATCCTTCAGGCATCATAGATTTTCCCTTTCCACTTTTAAAAGTAATACAAATGAGAGGTGAAAAAGCTATAGTAAGCGAAAACTTTGTTTTTGATATTTAAAAAAAAATAAACTAAAGTAAATAAAGAAAAAAAGTCCTTTCCTCTTGATTTTTCGTTAGAGAGCCATCCTATTAAATGCTTGGCTAATATCAGACCTTGTTCATTTGTCACAAATTCAGTAGTCTTGGAAAAATCCCTTATGAAGCCAAATTGCATTTGATTAGAATTTTTAATAGCCATTTTGTTTCAATCAATATAAGGAATTTAAAAAGGGATAAAATGTCTTAGTAAGATTTCTAAAAGAAATGTTATAAATGTTATACATCTATCATTATTTCCCATCATATATTTATAATTAGATTTTTTTTTTCTGTTTGTAAATTTTGTCCCCTTTCTTTGAATGAGGAGAAGGTAGTTTGTGTACGTGAAGGTGAAGGTACATGATTTTTTTGGTTGGGTGAACTTTAACGAACGGATGATGTCGTGCTTATTCACATGAGTTCTACAGTTCTACATTACTACAATATCAACTTTCTTAATTACATTTTTCTTGTGAAAATACAAAATTGTTTCTTGGAGATCTAAGGGTTAAGGCTCAGTTCCGAAAGAGTACAAATACAAATATGTATAGTGTAAATACATACAAAATAATACAAAATACAAGGTTTTGCACTCTACATATTTGTATTTGTACTCCTTCCAAACTGAGTCTGAAGAATAATTTATGTTATTGAAAATTCCAGAAACCAAGAACCTATTTACACTTTTAAAAGTAGTATAGATGTGTAGATAAAATTATGAATTATTATAACATTAGTTAATGGACTTGGGCTTAACTATTGATTTACAAGGTACTTCATTATGGGGCAAGTGAAAGTTGAAGTTCCTATTTATCACTACTCCCAAAATACAGCGACTAAAAAATTAGAAACATGAAAAGAAAAGTTTTTTAGATCTAAGATTTAAAAAAAAAAGAAAAAAATGGTTTGTAAAGGTCTCAAAAGAACAAAAAGAATGGATTATAAAAAAGTTATATTTATAAAAAGAATAATGAAAGAATTTACAAAATTAACTATAATTCCATTATTTAGATTTTTTAAAGTACATGAATTAAATGAAAATAAAAATGGAAAAAATTTCTATAACTACAATCAGTAATCAGATTATTCCTAACTTATCCATTCAAATTAAGTCCACGAGTTGGACAAATTATTCACTGATAGAAAAAAAAAAATGAAGGATCTGGCTGATAGGATAAGTACAATCAGAAATCAAATAGAAAGAATCACAAAAGAAAAAAAATACATTTTTAACCCTAAACATAAATATTAATGCTAAGGAACAAGTTGTGATAATAAAAGATCAGAAACACCAAAAAATATTTGTATTTGTCATATTATTATATGAACTCCCATTTACTTTTTATTTCTTCCACCCTATCCCCTCTCTCTAGTCTCTCTCCCTTTGTGGGATACACATGGGATCATTGTCTATGCACCTGTAAAAATTGCTGCTAGCAGTGGTTCAAACATATAAAATTGAAAAAAATAATAATAAAAAGTCCTACTATCCACTTCATCCACAAGTCTTAATTAAAAAGAATATGTGGAATTTGTTGGAAGTTAAAAAGTGTTAATATACCTATTAAAATTCTACAGTGTTTCTTAATCTACCTGTTAAAATTCTAGACTGATGAAGATGGTGTTTTTTGTTTCAGATTTCGATGAATTGTATTAAGAGCACTTGGATTAAAAGAAAAAAAAAAACAAAAAAAAAATATTACATGCGGAAAATTGAGTTTTTTCCATTTTTATTTTATCAAAAACGATGAAAGGATGGAATTGAAAATCAAAGCTGTATGACTCGTTCAATGGCATCTTGTGTAATAGGTTGATAATTAGGCATGACCCCTGTACTAAGTACTGACTAGTATATATATTACTCATGCATGTTTATCATTTTTTGTTTAACACCAATTTTTATTATTTAATTTAAGAGATTATTTTTTATAGAGATGAGAAATGCTTATTTAGTTGTTTTTTTATTTAACTACCCTCACTTTTGTAAGTGATTTGATTTCTATTTAAAAATGAAAGCATAACACTTCTGAAGAATTATTCCCTAAATTAATAGGAATCTATGTGTATGAAAAGGGAGTTCTAGGTATATATATATAAAAAATGTCACATGTCTAAGTTCAAATAAATACTGAAAATATATTAGATTAATCAATTTATAGATTAACCTCCAAGAATAGTCTAATCACCAATAATTATTGAAAATTTACTATTAAATAAAAATAGATTTGTACATCATTATTGAAAATATATTTAGCACGAAAATACAATAAATAATTACCAAAAATGTAGTAAATATTAATTTTAGTATATAGAAATATATAATAGATATAGATAATGATTTAAAACTATTATTAGTAAATATTTTTTTTTCTAAAAAATATTTTTTATAATTATTAATTGATATAAGTGAAATAATGTTTTTATTATTAGCACAATTATAATTATAATTTTTGTTCTATTTTCTCACATATATAATAAAAATATTTTTCGAAAGTTATTACATTTTTTTGTTATTTGGAAGCCTCAATACCTATAAATTGTTTAATATATTTTTCATTCTTTCAAAAATATTTATTTTTTAAAACTGTTATTAATAAATATTTTTTTTCTAAAAATATTTTTTTTATAATTATTAATTGATATAAGTGAAATAATGTTTTTATTGTTAGTACAATAACAATTATAATTATTATTCTATTTTTCACATACATAATAAAAATACTTTTTGAAAGTTATTACATTTTTTTGTTATTTGGAAGCCTCAATACATATAAATTGTTTAATATATTTTTCATTATTTCGAAAATATTGTTTTAAATCATTTATATTTAGCATTATTATTATCAAATATTTTTAAATCTATTATAATTAATTTTGTGTTTTTAATAATTTTTTTAAAGTTATTACTTAATTTCGATATTTAATCTATTTTTTGTTATTTAAATAATATTCAAAATATGATTTAGTAATTAAACTTTTTAATATTTAAAATATTTAAAGTTTATTTATTTTGCATATTACTTAGTTATTTAAGTAATTTCTTTATTTAAATTTTAAAATATTAATTATTTATTGAATTGAATAATATGTAAATTATAATATATAATATTATCACATAATAGTTTTTATTGAAAATATTTAGTTATGTGAAATAGTTTTTATTTAAAATATTTAGTTATTTAAATATAAGAAGTTTTGCTATTTAATTTTTATTTATTTTAAATTTATTAGATAATATTAAACATTTTGTTTTATAATTATTTATCTATTTGAATATTTTTTATTTAAAATATTTATTTATTGAAATATTTAAATAATATTTTTGTTTTATATATTTTTTAATTTTTTATTATTTAAATAACATTTGTAGAATTTTTATTTAGATTTTTGTTATGAATTTTATAAAAATATAACATTATGAATAATCTAAATATTATTAAATCTATTATTATTATTTTTATTTTAATGAATATTTTAAAATTATTACATAATTTAGTTATAATGTTTAAATATTTTTAAAATTTTTTAATTCAAACTTTTTAGACAAATTTAGATGAGAAAGTGTGGGAGAGGAGAAATAAGAATCAGAGATAATTTAGGAGAGAATAATGGGTGTATTGGGAAAGTCAAGGAAAGAACAGAAGAGAATTAGAATGGGACTCTAGCAAAGAAAATAGTGGTGCCACTTAGCTAGACATATTAAAAAGCAACTCTGTTTTTATATCTATTAATTATTTATAAAAATGACATGGAATAAAATAAAATAAAAATTATTAAAAAGGAAAAAAAATAAACTTCCTTATTTTAGTGTATATATATATATATACATATATACACATTGACCATTCATATGAAAAAAAAACTCTCCTTTCAACAAGACAAGTGCTTGCTTGAACTTTGGATGTTGGAGTTTTGTGACATGTTATTTCTTTACGGTAACAATATCAAACATGTCATTTGAAGGCGGTAATTTGCTTGAACCTTACCAATCTGCTCCTTGTTTACATTGAGATGGGCATTGTAATATATATATATAAATTTGGTAACAGTTTTTATTGGTTGTAGGCCCAATCATTTTGCTCTAGGCCCACTATAAAGTGTACATGGCCCACAATCACTGAACTTCTTTCATTTACATTGATAGCTGATTTGAAAAAGAAAATAATAAAAGATGATTGACTCCACAGTTTGTAAAACAACCATCAAATTTGAGTCAAGATAATCATGCAGAACAATGCCACTGTTCCGTACACTTAAGATGTGGTGAGTCCCATATGAGCCCCATGTATAGGACCGTCAATGGGCACCCTATCATCAATGAATATGTCAGTGTTGCATACACTTAATATGTAAGTCCCATGTAGGCCCCATGTGTAGAGGTAAATGAGTCAATTCTGCCCGCAAAACCAAACCGACTATATTGGTTATAATTATGATTTTATCTCCAATTTTTCCAATAACTTAAATAATCTCATCTTCTAAATTTTTTCCTAAACTACCTCTTTCCTCCCCTACTTTCTCTTGAATTATCTCTAATTTTTATACCTTTTATATTAGGATAAATTACAAAAACACCCCTTGTATTATAGGGTCTGTGACAAAGACCCCCCTGTACTTTAATTTGCAACAAAGAACCCCCTAAACTGACGGAAGCCATTAAATTACCAAATACCCTACTAGACTTTCTCTATTTTTTTTTTCTTGTCATTCTTCTGTCTTAAGCCTAACTAATCTTGAACCAACGCATCAACCAAAAAAACTAGCCATTTTAAAAATGCATCTTCTGGAGTTACTATTCTCTGTTGAGGATTTGTTCCAAAAGAACTGAAGTAGCAAGGGACGGCTTTATGCCATGAATGAAATGAGATTTTTGAACCACATTAGAAGATTACAGTCTGACAAAAGTAGCAAATGGATTGCAGAGAATAGATAGTCGAAGCACATGAAAAAGACTACGGTACCTAACGTGCATGTGTGCGTTGGATAAGTATTCTATAGAGAATTATTGACTTGGCTCTATGAGCTACAGAGCTAGTCCAAAATCTACAATGCCGTGGAATTCCTCCACTATTTACCAATTGAATGGCTAATTAATAACCGAAGCATCAAGACAAGGTATAACCATTCCATGGAAGATTGACCCAATAATCAAGGACAATTGAGAAATGGCATGGGACATTAACATCTTGGTATTAATACAAGTCATCAATCCAGAGAAGGTAAACAAATTGCAGAGCAGACCTAATAGTTAATCATTGACGTCAAGAAATTAAGGGAGATGTGAAGGGGTTAAGCTGCACCATATGCAAAGATTTATGGAGCTCTTTTCTCTTACATTACAAGAAGAGAAAATTCAAGAACCACTTCTATTTGCAAACGCCAAAACAGAGCAAACACCATGTACCGTCATAGGACTTTGATTGGTTCATGATGCCAAAACAGAGGACTACTTTGTACGCCAATTATTCAATTTATATCTGCCTTTTCTTGGGGATGCCAAGGAAGCAGCGAGGACGACATATTACTCGAAGGAATAGTGGTGAAGATGATTTCATAAATTAATGAAAAGGTAAATTTAATTATAAAAGGGTAATTTGGACATTTAAAAAATTTTAAACTCAAATGAAAATATTTTTCGAAATTAACCGACAGATTGTTAATGGAGGGGAGTCTTTGTCTAACGGCCAAAGTTCAGAGGGTCTTTGTTACAAAAAAAAAGTACAGGGGGGTCTTTGTCACAGACCCCATAGTACAAGGGGGGTCTTTGTAATTTACCCTTATATAAATTATCTCTAATTCTTATCTTCTAAATTATCTTTAATTCCTATTTATCTCCTAAATTATATCTCTAATTCCTATTTATCCTCTCCCCCACTTTTTATCGACTCAGGGACTCTATCCATGCCTACCCACAAAACACTACCTCCATGCATTGGGAACATCTCCCCGTGCATACTAACATGTAAGAGGACCCCTTTTTATCTATATTTATCTAAAGAATGTTTGAATTAAAAAATTCAATAATTATTTAAAATATTCTAACGAAATTATACAATAACTTTAAAATGTTTATTAAAAACACAAAAAATAATTCTAATAGATTTAATAATATTCATGTTATTAAAAAATAAAAAAAATTCATCACACAATTATGTACTGAAAATATAAATTATAACTTTCTGAATTATTCAATTTTAATGTTATTCAAATAATAAAAATTTAACATTAAAAAATAAAGTATTATTTAAATATTTCAATAACTAAATATTAGAAATAGTCAAATAATTATATAGCAGAATATTTAATATTATGCAATAGCTTTAAAATAAATAAAATTCAACTAACAAAAAATTTTAAATATTAAAATAACTAAATGTTTAACATAACTAGATTTTAAATAGTTAAAATAATGAAATTATATAATAAATTTAAAGAATTTCTTAAAAGTAGAAAAACATAATATTGAAATTAATAACAATTTAATATTTTAATAATCAATAATGAAATTATGGAATTTTACTGATTATTAATAAATAATTAATATTTTAAAATTTTAAATAATTATATCATTAATATAAATAAATTATATTGTAAATAACTGATTTCACTTATATCAATTAATAATTTGTGAGAATAACTTTCAAAAAACTAATATTTTTTAAAAATAATTTTAACTGTTAATCTATATTTGTTATATAATTTTATATACAAAAATTAATATTTATTGTACTTTAGTAATTATTTACTGTTTTCTGTAATGAATATATTTTCAATAATTATGTATAAATTTATTTTTTATTTTGTTATTTAAGACAAATTTTTCAATAATTATTAAAGATATAATCAATTATTACTGAACTTTTTAAATTTAGTTTACTATTATAGATTAAACAATTATTATTTAATTTATTATTTAATATATATTAGATATATTCTTAGTATTTATTGTATTTTTGTAATTATTGTAATTATTATATTTTTATTAATTAATTATTTTATTTTTATTATCAATATATTTTCAATAATTATGTATTTTTGTTATAAATTTTCAACAATTGTTAGAGATTAGTCTATTTTTATTTATTAGAGATTAAACTATTAATTTAGATGAAATTAAGAGTGTTCACGGGTTGGTTTAGTTCGATTGAAGGTTGTTTGGCCAACCAAATTGACCTGATAAGGTTGGACCCAAAACTAATTGACCATTTTAAAATTTGGCCCACTGGGTTATATTAATTTGGATTGATTTTTTGTTTGGTCAATCGGTTTAAAAGATTTACACTTAAAAAATTAAATTTAAATTTATAAAATTACTATGACATTATTAAAAAAATTTTAAATTAAATTTATGATATAAAATATTTTATACTAAGAAATATGGGAGTTTTTCCACTTTCTTGTATTAAAAAACTATATATATATATATACACCCAAAATACTAGAAAATTGACCAACTCAGCTCTAGTTGATCGAATTGGTTGGTTTCAATAGTTTGATAAACAACCCTAACTGAAATTAATTATTGTTATTTTTGTATTATAAAAAATTTATTAAAAGTAGTATATAAAATATAAATAATTATTAATTATTTAAAATATATATATATATATATATATATATATATAAAACAATTATATACTCTTATGTGTTTCTATTTTTAGCTTTTGCATGGATCCCTATTAGTAGTTGATTAATTGCAGATAAATTACTTTTACCATGGGTATCTATTTCCAGGTTGATAAGTGTGCATAAGTTGGTTTCCCATTTGGGAAAAAAATTGTTAAAACTTTCTGAGCCCTTCTAATGATTACATTTTATGAGTAAAAATGGTTAAAAATATGTACCTATACAACACTTTTGATAAAAAATAAACTCGAATAAATGTACTTACCCATCAAGTAAATATTTCCCCAAGTCTTTGAGTGTTTATTTGAAAATTAAATACTTAAAAAACAAGTGCTTATTCTAATTCTAATAAACATCTATAAGCCTTTAGTATAAATATTTTCACAATGATGTAATGAGCCACAATAGGCTAAAAGGAAATAATTACTTATTGAATAAGCATTTAAAAATATGTCCAAAATTTGGGTTCTCGAATAAATACTTATTATTAACACTTATATCAAGGAAAAATAAGTGCTTATTTATATAGTCCCGGCCCAAAATAAATGCTTACTGTAATAAGAACTTATTTTCAAACACTCCTAAGCCTAAGTGGCATCAAGAAAAAAAAAAAAGGAAGAAGGGTGCCTTAAATGAGTTACGAACTGGCACGGGGTTGAATTAATTTCTAAACTTTATGATCATAAATAAGTAGGTCCCCATGGACTGGATTTGTAATCAGGCAATAAATGAAATCATGCTTTATCCGGGTACGCTGGGCAATCGGGTTTAAAGAAGAACCCGCCTGCCATAAGCGTAGAGAATTGGAAAACCAAAAAGCAAACTTGACACTTCTAGTAGCAGTTTGAACAAAAAACCCGCAAAAGGAAAAGCAAGAATCTGCATCGCTGTAAAGTACTTAACAACACAACAAACAAAACATAGATTTTACTATTTTCATTTCTTGAGAAGATTGATCCCCAACGAACCCGTGCAAATAATCAGCCCCAGCACCGCCAAGAAATTGAACCTCCTGTTTCATACAGAGCCAAAAAAAAAAAAAACACTAAAGTGAAATCAAGTGCCAAACAGAACTTCACAAAAGATTTGGCTGTGTTTGGCATGCTTTAAAGAACTAATTCTGCTGCATCTTGAAATTGTAAGAATTATTTTTTAAGTTCTGATGTATGAAAAATCAGCTACAGAACATAATCATTTCTTGTTTCAAAACTCATTCTTCAAAGTTCAAATAGTGATTATTGTTTGGATCGGAATTTTAAGCTTCAATTGAAGCTAGCAACATGCTTTTAAAGGATTAAGAATTGTTATTTTTTAGTTCTAGGTTCATTCTAAGAATTGATTCTCTGGAGTTTTGTAGCTTTAGAAAAGAATCAATTTTCAGCTCAAATATAGCGTTCAGAAGCAATTAAAGAAAAAAAAGATATGTACCCGATTGTCAAACGTTTCTCAGGAATTCCAGTGGCATAGCCAGTGAAATAGAAATAACGAGCCACTGTGTAAACAACGCCAAGCCCCGCAGCAATCAGAGGATGCTGGAGTCCTCCCAGAAGCAGCAAAGCGAAGAACGACGGCATCATCTCCAGAGAGTTTTGGTGCCCTCTCTGCGCTCAAAAACAACTCATTATTCACTCAGAAAACACGAATCAGAACCAACATCCACCACCCAAATACAAATCGAAGCTGGGCATTTAATTTGTTTTCCTCTCACAGTACCTGAACACAGTTGAAGAGCTTGGCGTCCTTGTTCTCAGACTCTAAAGCGTAAAGAGCTGGATATTGCACGTTATACCTGTAATTTGAACCAAAACAGAGCAAAACCTTTGGATTAATTATATTAATTCCTTCATTCACTGATATCTGAAAACAAAAAAAAGGGTTCTGCGTCTGCGTTTTCATACTTCTTGCGAGCCCTGACGACTTGCAGAGACATCCAGATGTTGAGAAAAGCATAGAGAACCAGTACCAGAACCACGTAGCCATACTCTCTCGGCAGTAACTCCACCACCGCCACCGCCACCGCCATTTCTTCCTTCCGACTTCCGACCTCGGCTTTCCGCGCTCTCCGCTTATGCGATTCTACTCCGTTCGGTTGTTATTGGTTAATTAATTCTGTTAGCCTTGTTTCTCGCTCGTTACTTGAAGTTGAAGATTGCTTGTTTAAATCCATTGACCAGATCTACGGCTTGGATTTCTCCACGACACAGAGCAATAAATGGCCGTTGGATAATCAATAATTTGTCTATGGGATCATCATACTTTTTTCTGTTCGGCCTATGGGATCATCTTGCTGTGACGGTTACTATGGGCCAGTAGACGGGTTGCAACTAGAAAGTTCTAGTCTTCTAGATTGATCCTCTCATGCAAAACCACACGTGGCTCCCGTATCATGCCTGGGGTCGCGATTTGGGTCGGACCGGAGGGTGGACCGTAAAACCGGAAATGGTATTTTCTCTGTATCCTGGTTTAATGACGGTTTCAACGGATTGAAGTCTGATTGATGGGTGAAAACTGTGGCCGAATGAAGATTCTTGTTTTTTATCCGGTCCGTATAGCTGTTACATCCAAATTTGATTAATTTATGTTCGAATTCAAATAGGATTGTATTCATCGAATGTCTAACAGATTCGGATTATAATTACATAATAAATACATTAGGGGCTAATACTTATAACCATGTTCTATCCACTGGTTTCTCGGTCGATGGTTGGAACTTAAAAATAAAAATACAAAAAATGGCCGCCAAAAATTGTCGAATGATTGACAATTTGAGTCTCGGATCAGCGGGTTGTTAATCAATTTTATGGTTTTTGGTCAAAGATTGGGTTTAAGTAAAATGGAATCAGTTCTAATGGTTTGACTGTCTGGATCAATGACGATTTGAAAATACTATTCTATCTATATATCTATATCTGTATCAATACTATGGCCTCTCTTACTCTGGAATTGCCACATCAACATTCATTATCTCCCTTTTTCCTCTCTTTTATTAGAAGTGACCACCTATATTTTAGTAAGGTTGCGATTGTTTTGGGTGTAAATGAGAACTGGGTAAATTTTACACCCCCCTTCAAATTTCCCCTATGTTTGTTTTAGTTGTTGTTTTACAACGTAAATTAGCCTAAATTTTCACTTAGGATGAGTTTTTACATTGAATTGAGAATCAGTGGAAAAGTTACCACCTATAAAATTGATGTAAATCTCCATCTTCTTCGGTGTAAAACTCTGCAACGGTCAAATAACTTCTACTCCATCGTTATCCTTTCCGGGCAACCATTTCACCGGAGAATGGCATCATTTGAAGATGAAATTATCGAAAGCTCCCACCTATCTAACCCATTCTGTTCATTACCACCAACCCCGTACTCACAAGATCCAGAAATCCAAGGTCTTGATCGCTTCTAGGATCGTGTGTTCTTCTCCGATCACAGGGGGTGATAGCCTCACCTCCACTTCCCCATCTTCGCCTGTGGCTTCTGCTGCTGTGTCACTGGTGTGGTTCCATGAACCAACAACGGCTCTTTGATCTGATGTTCAAGATCTATGGATCTTGACTTCAGTCTCCAGTTCTGAAATGCAGAGTACAACAGGATAGCCAAGGGTGCAACTAGCAGAAAAGCGATGGAAAGAAATCGGCCATGATTTCCGGTGAAGGAGACTAGGGTGGGTGATGGAGTAACAAATAAATAAAGTTTCAGTTTCTAGACTAGAACAACTAATTAATTTGTTTGTAATTAAATACAGGGTCTAATTTTAATTAATTGTTGCCTGCAGCAGCCTACGACGTGGAGCCAAGCTGATCTAAATTAACCTGCGTGGTGTTGCAACACCAAGACTGAAAATTGGCCATCTGTATCGGATGAAGCAAGTATGTCCCCTATCACACCTAGCTCCGGGTATTCAGACCATTCTCCAATCCCAGCCATGATCTGGGATTCCATGGTGTGGCGCCTTCCCACCAATATAAGGTCAGAGCTAGTGTGAATGGATCGAATAATCTTCACCATCTGCTCTTCGTCTTCCACCACCTCTTCTCTGAAGAAAACATTTCTACAATGGGAGGTGTTTGATTTAAAATTGGTGATGACTACGGTATCAAGTTTGACGTCCCAATCGTTGGGATTAGAAGAATCAGAGAGGATCAACTGTGTGATGAGGAGGGCAGTTGTGGTTGGACCTTCCACCATTCGGGAAGCATGTAGGCTCCTCGGTCGTCTGCACCACCCAAGAAGATGACAGCCACACGAACTGAGAGTTGTTCCAGTGACAAGGCCGTGGTGGAGGCAGCAAAGAGACCACGATCAATAATAAGGCCGGCGGAGCAAGGTGCAGTTGTGAGAACATTGAGATTGAGGTTCCTCACGGAGCCTCCTTGTTTGTATTTGCAACTTGGGTGGAGCCAGAGGACGGTGGGACCTCAAGGAGAAAGAGGATGGTGGTGAAGAGACTAGGGCGGGGAATATCGAGAGAGAGAGAGAGAGAGAGTCGTTCCCGAGTTCGTATTTTCCGAAGAGAAAATTATCTGGCAATGACACGCTAGTCTCTGGCATTGCATTGCCGAGATAAGGAGAGTTTCAGAGCAGAAAAGCCTTTCACTTTACACTGTGACAACCAAATATCATCAGTGTAAAAATTTAAATTCACCCGGTTCTATTTTCCATTGATCACCGAACCGGCATGAACACTATCTGCTTATCCTCCAAGATGCTATGAATCGGTGGAGCTAAGCAAGATGGAAGGGTTTTCTACCGTAGAAAGAAGACGGAGATTACAGTTCACGATCGAAGTGAAGAATCTGATACTAGAAAAGCAAGAAATAGAAACATTTCAGTTTTGAAACTAAGAGAAGAAGGAAGAGCAACTATTTTCATAATTGAAGAAGCTACACATTGGCTGAAAGGGTTCATCGATGGAGTACTTTTTTTCAGTGAAGAAAATCGGTTGGATGAGTTCGTCGGAACTTCAAGGGAGAAAATATCATGCATGTGGTTTTAAAATTTAATCAGAAGGGTTGGTTTGTGGTCTTAACTGAGGTCTGTGGTAACAATGGAAAACATTTGGTTTGTCTTCTAGAAGGAAAATAGGGATTGGGATCGAGGTTGTTCACTGAGAAACTTCGGGATATTTTGTCATTGAAAGTTGATAATTTGATCGAAGGAGAAGACTCCAAGAACAATTAAGAAGATGTGATAGAAAATGAAGTGATTGTTGGCAACGTCAAGAAGGTCCAAAATCTGGTCTTGGATGGAAACAAAGAAGGATGGGAGAGGATATTGGTGTTGGAAGCAGGTAGAGTTGTTTTGGACTGGGGGATTATATTTTGAATGTTCTGAAAAAAGAAATTTCAAGTGGTTGTAGGTGTGTCGATCTTCCATTTTGATAAAAGAGAAGCATTATTGGCTTGGGTGTGGTTTTGGTGCAGAGCTGGGCAATCTCCTACAATAGCAAGGAACTTCACAATGGAGCCTTTGCTATTAGGTTATACGGACTTCCTTTCAACCTCTGGAAGAAGACAGTTCTGAAAAAGATAACGACGGCAATAGGAGGAGTCTTCATCTCTTGCAGCGTGATGAATCTCAGCTACAAAATGGTGGAAATCGTCTACCCCTTGAATCCTTTGCCATTACAAGATGAACCCAATGGTGAAAAAGATAACGACGGCAATAGGAGTCTTCATCTCTTGCAGTGTAATGAATCTCAGCTACAAAATGGTGGAAATCGTGGGATTCTGAAAAAGATAATGATAATAATAGGAGGAGCCTTCGAGCTACCCCGCGCCTGGAATGTTGATAACTTACAAAAGTACTAGAGCTTGGGAATAAAGCATCCGCAAACTTCAACAAAATTTTTTTAAGTATGGAAGACCATCCACTTCGGCGACCCGGTCAAGCCGCCTTGCAGGAAGTGCACACCGGCTAAAACTACATACAGAGGAGTGGACGTTAAGTCACTCTAAGCCTAAAAGCCCCTATGCTGAGCTGGTAATGACCTCGACACCACGGCAGAGCCTAGTCGCGTTGGCATATGGGTATTTCGAACATATTTGTTATTATGCCTTATTTGTTATTATCCCATACTATGCCTAATCACCTTGGATTACTCCCATACTATGCTTAGGCACCTTGAGCGAACTCACACTTAGAAAATTTTTGAAGTTGAGTGTTTAGAAAACAGGTATATGCAATGTATAAAAAAAGAGATTGATTGTAACTCATTACTTGTAAAGTTCTTGTACACCGGTGTTGTAAAAAAAAACTTTTAGACTGAGCTTAGAGGCTCGATAAATAACATTTATACAAAAAGGGTCCAAGAAAAGAGGTAAAAGGGTTCTTAGCTATCTTGGGGCTCCTCGCCTCCATCCTCAGCAGGGTTCCTTCTTTATTTGTTGCATTCAAGAACAATGTTGAGAATTCATTCAAAACTAAAATCAAAATATTTCAAACTGATGGCGGCTCCGAGTACAATCCTCTGCGTTCTTTATTTGTGGGCACCGGTATTTTACATCCTAAAGCATGACCTCACATTCCTCGGCAGAATGGCGCATCCGAACACAAACATCACTATATTGTTGAAATCGATTTGACATTGATGATGAATGCTAGAATACCCAAATGTCGGTGGTTTGATGCTTTTGATGCTGTGGTATTTGTATTTGAGTATTTCTCATTAACCACATTCCCTCACCAATTCTCCACATGATGTCTCCTTGGCAGAAACTTTATGGTACACCTCCTGCTGATTATAGCTTCTTACGGGTTTTTGATGAAAAATCTTTCCCCTATGCTTAGCGGGCTTCTTCTACCAATACTACCTATGATACTCGTCTACTTGGACCGTATTTGGCTACCGGGCACCTCCGGTTCATATCCATGCACTTCTATTAATAATGGGCTGCATTCTTCAACTTTGGACCCAACTAGCCCATCCGCACCTTCTCCTACAAATGTTGCTCAAACTTCTTCTATTATGGGCCTCACTACCATTCTTCTTTGCTCTTCCACTCCTATTGGGCCGATTTCATCTATCCTGGGCCCCATTGATACTCCTTTTATTATAACTAGCGGAGGGCCCTTACTTTGCACGGGCTGGAATGGAACCGTCGACCCATTGATCCAGTTATTCGCTAAAAACCGTTGAATTCGTCAATGATTCATTAGCTTGGGCCCCATTTTTGGCCGTTTTTTATTTTTTTTTAATTAGGAATAATCCAGGCAACCTGTTCCATTTTATCCTAATCTCGGTCTCTATCCAAAAATCGTTAAATCGATTGATGACCCATTGACCCAGGCGATCGAACCGTTGATTCGTTCAATGGTTTTTGGTTGTTTTTTTATTTTAAATTTTTGTTGTTAGAACGGGCCATCCGTTTGAACCGAACAATCAAACTGTTAACCCGAAAACCAATGGCCAGAACGGTTCCGTTTTCAGGTCATATGAGTCACACTCGAATGACATAACACGTATGGTACTGCTTAATGGACCTCACACACTCAATTTTTTGCTTGTAATTTTTGTTGTCATAACGAGTCTTCCGTTTTTTTTTTTTGGAAACCGTCCAAGCAACCAATTCGGTTTTACCCCAATACCGGTCCCTGGCCAAAAACCATTGAATCGATCAATGACCCATTGACTCAAGTGGTCGAACTGACAACTTGTTGACCCGTTTAACGATTTTGGCCATTTTTTTATTGTTGACAACTCGTTGACCCGGATGGTTGAACCATCAACTCAAAAATTGATGGCCAAAACGATTCCATTTTCAAGTCGTATGAATCAAACACTTGAATGACATAACATGTATGATACTACTGACTTTACACACTCAATCTTTTGCCTGTAATTTTTGTTGTCAGAATGGGTCGTCCGTTCGAACCGGACGATCAAACCGTTGATCCAAAAACCGATGGCCAGAATGGTTCTGAAATTTTTCTTGTAATTTTTTGTTGTCAAAACGGGTCGTCTATTCAAACTAAACGGTTAAATCGTCAACCCAAAAACCGGTGTTCAGAATGGTTCCATTTTTGGGTCGTATGAGTCACACGCTCGAATGACATAACATGTATGATACTACTTAATGGATCTCACAAACTCAATTTTTTGCCTATAATTTTTGTTGTTAGAATGGACTGTCCATTCGAACCGGATGGTCGAACCGTCGACCCAAAAACCGGTGGTCAGAACGGCTCCGTAATTTTTGTTGTCAAAATGGGCCATCTGTTCGAACCGTCGGTTGTTAGAACGTTATTAACAACATTTATCAATAATAGTAAGTAATTATACTATTTAATTAAATAATYATTAATGATAGTTTTAATAATATTATTTAGTTATTTGTAATATAACAATAATTATTAAATTTATGAATAAGATTTATTAACAATATTCATTAAATTAATAATTATCAAAATTAAATTAAATTAATAGTATTTATCAGTAATAGTTAGTAATTATAATATTTTATTAAATAATCAATAACAATACTTTTAGTAACATTTTTAATTATTTTTAATATAATAATTAGTAAATTTATTAATAGTATTTATAATTTTAATTTAAAGTAAAATTAAAGTAAATATCTATTTATTAACAATATTTATAATAACAGTAATTATTAATTATAATCACTAATTATATATTTATTAAATTATTGTAATAATCAGTAATTATTAAAATCAGGTTATTAAATTTATTAACAGTATTTTTTAATAACAATATTTATAATTTTAATTTAAAGTAAAATTAAAGTTAATATCTAATTATTAACAATATTTATAATAATAATAATTATTGATTATAATCACTAATTATATATTTATTAAATTACTATAATAATCAGTAATTATTAGATTTCTATAATAATTAAATTATTAATTACTGTAATAACTAAATTATTAAATTAGTGTAATAATTACTATACGAGTAGATTCTATTTCCTGATGTAGAGAGCATCCATTTTCTATTAATATATATATATATATGGTCAAGTACATATGATTTGGGTCCCACTTCTATTCCTCACTTTATTACAACTAATGCTTTGGGCCAGGTGCTTGTGATTTGGGCCTTCCTCTACTAGTAATATGCTTACTATACCATCCACGACCCATACATCAACTCATCCCATGGTAACCCGTGCCAAGAAAGGGGTATTTCGGCCCAATCTTCCGTATGCACTCACTGTCAGCCCACTTTGTGAAATAGAACCCACATGTTATACACATGCTTTTAAAGACCCTAAGTGGGTTCTTGCCATAACTGATGAATTCAAAGCCCTCTTCAATAATGATACTTAGACTTTGGTTCCACCACCCTCATATAAGAATATTGTTGGAAATCGATGGGTTTACACGATCAAGCGCAAATCGGGTCTAGAGTTGCAAAAGGGTACATTCAAGAAGCAGCCCATGGTAACCTGTGCCAAGAAAGGGGTATTTTGGCCCAATCCTCAGTATGCCCTCACTACCAGCCCACTTTATGAGACAGAACCCACATGTTATACACAGGCTTATAAAGACCCTAAATGGGTTCTTGCCATGGCCAATGAATTCAAAGCCCTCCTCAATAACAATACTTGGACTTTGATTCCACTACCCTCAAAGAAGAATATTGTTGGAAATCAGTGGGTTTACAGGATTAAGCGCAAACTTGATGGGTCTATTGAACGCTTCAAGGCCCGACTTGTTGCAAAAGGGTACACTCTAGAAGTAGGCCTAGATTATGATGAGACTTTTAATCCGATAGTTAAACCCACTACTATCAAGACTATTCTCTCTCTTGTTGTTTCCTACCATTGGCCCATTCGTCAACTTGATATTAATAATGCATTTTTTAATGACATTTTACATGAAAAAGTTTATATGAAACAGCAAGTGGGTTTTATTGACCCTCGTCATCCCTCTTCTATTTGCAAATTGAATCGATCATTGTATGGGTTAAAGAAAGCACCTCGCACTTGATTCACACGACTACAAGACTATCTACTATCCTTGGGTTTCCATGAGTCTCAGGTTGACACTTCTCTTTTCTTTAAAAGTGACAGGAGTGACATTCTTATCTTACTCGTCTATGTGGACGACATCTTAATCTTGGTGAGGCCCATTATTTACTTGGGTTAGAGGTGCATCGTACTACCACTGGGTTAGAGGTGCATCAGCACAAATACGTGCAAGATCTCTTGATGCGCACCCATCTACATGAAGCTAAACCCATGCCTACTCTTATGGCTGCTTCTACTAAATTGGTTGTTGATTCTGGTCATCCTCTAGAAGATTCATCCCTCTTTCGTAGTATCATGGGTGCACTGCAATATATCACCCTTACACGACCTGACATAGCCTTTTCTGTTAATAAGCTCTGTCAATTTCTCAAAGCTCCCACATCTGAACATTGGTCAGCTGCTAAATGTGTCTTAAGACACCTCAAAGGCACTATCACCCATGGCCTTTTCTTTCAACCGACAAAGTCCACTTCCATCATTGCTTACTCTGATGCAGATTAGGCGAATTACCCAATGTTTATCTCAAAGCTCCCACTTCTGAACATCAACCTTCTTTGATAAATATATTCTATTGTAACCTCCTTTTAAATTTTCAAATTGTTGTATATATCCCTTTATTATGTAAACAGAATTATTATAAATACAAAGAGAATCAGCCACAAGTTGAATTCATTTTTATCCAAAACCGTTTAGTAATACCATCAATTGCATCCAGGCTCTAAAATATAGACTCCATACATTATTGAATATATCAAGCCTCCTTCATACATTATTGGGGTAGACCTCCATGTTTATCTACAACCGTATAGAAGGTTTGGATCAAGTGCCATCTCCACTACTGACGCGAGCTCATTCCAATTGTCTCTGAACAATTCAGAGCCATTTGTTGTCTGAAGAGTCGAGAATTGCATAGAAAATGCAGGTTGAACTGTCGAGTTCAAATGACTCGATAATAACTTGCTCATTTCCTCAGTACTAACAACCTTCTCCTCGTCCACCAGAGCACCAAAACTCATGCAGTACTGATTGCTTTTGGTGGGCTCCAAGCTGCATGTTCGAGAACATGAATCAGTTGGACTTTGTTTTCTGGAGAGGAATGTCCTACAATCTGGTGTGTTCTTCCTGTATGACACGTTTCGCTTAAAAATTCGGCATAGAGTCCAGATTTCCTGCAACCCATTGAAGAAAAGACTTTCGGAAAGCATATCAAAGTATAGATTAATAGATTAATCAAAACCAAAAATCTAGAAATCCTATTATCTCTTTTTCATGTTCTTTTATTTTTCATGTAAATAAGATAATAACCATTTTAATCATAAAAACTCATTATTAAAAAGGGTAATTTTGTTTCATCTTAGTATTGGCAGCTTTCCCAAGATGAAAAAAGTGACTTATCCACGTAAAAGATGGAACCCAAATTTCCTAGTCACTTTTTCTACCCACACTCTATTTGCCGTAAATTGCAGCCACACATCTCACAATTCAAGAAGGCATCGTGGTTACAACTTACAGCGGGTAGAGAATAGTGGGCAGGAAATCTGGTTTCTGGGAGATGGGGCAAGGGAAAATTAATTTTCCCTGAACCCCACATAAATCTGAAAAAAGAACATAGGTTTCTTGATCATCAATAGGAATCAAAATTAATTTAGTTGAATGAAAGGATTAAGAATAATCTTACAGCTTCATGAATGGTGTTCCTGGAATCAAGATTATTGCTGTTTTTCCCATCTGCAGGAAGGCGAAACTCATGCATCATCCAATCAGTTTTGGTGCCTTTTCCTGCGCTTCCACGATAGTAGACAAGGGATTTCTTCAGACCGATGCATTCATTGGTATCCTCAACGGAATATATCGGCCTATCAATTCCAGTTGCTTTCCAAAATCCAGACCCAGTGACCCTATTGGGTCTTATGCTATTCTTGTACTTCCTCCCTCTTATGCAAAAGAAATACAACTCCTTGTCTCCTACAGTAGTGACTGGTTACCAGAAATAAATGAAGATGAAACAAAAGTTGGTGCAAGATCATGTACATATAAAACGAAACAAAAACAAAAGGTTAATAATAATCGATCAGTTCCATTTCATTTACTTCTTTATTCTTCTTTCCTTTCTTTTTTCATTTTCTTGATTTGTCTCATCTCCCGTCTCTTTTGAGCTTTGGAAACTTTAATTTGAGACGATTAATATGTATTCTGCTAGTTGCTTAATTATGTGACAACACCAAAATTTGTTGTTCTATGTCTCTTTCTTTTTTCCTTTTCTACCATCAATTTTATAACACGTACATAAGAATTATAAACAGCTAGCTATCAACTTGCTTTAAATTAGCAATAGATGTCCTCTAAAGCAAACCCAGATGACTGTTTCAGGAAGACTGAACACCCAAAAGAAGAAAATATGAAGTAAAGCTTACTTGGAAGATCCCAGGGATCATATTTGTAGATATCAATCTGTTTGACGAGTTCAACACTAATTGGTTTATTCTCCACCTTCCGTCGAAGGTAAAACCCAACAAGCTCTTCATCTGTCGGATGAAACCGAAACCCAGGAAGCAGAATTTCATCATCCTTACTGTTGTCTAATTGAGTCATCTCTCTCTCTCTCTCTCTCGCGCGCGCGCTGTCTCCTTTCTGTTTCTCGGATATGCCGAAGATGGATCTACGTACAGAACAGATAATTGCTTTGGTCGATCGAGTCTTTGCATGTGTTAGGTTTATTATGCTCTCCAAGTCTCCAATGGTAATGGGTTTACAGAAGACTTGTTTATTATAGAGAGGACATGATGCAGCAAGTAAATAGTCTCTTCTCTACTTTGTTTTTTTGAGATAGTGTGATAACTAGTCATCTTGTGATTATAAATTAATCAGAAGAGGCTTCTGAGAGTACGTAAAATTAAAGGACATGTGAATATGCGTTTGAATTTTCAGTGCAAATTAGTCACGAGGGCGCACTCTTTGACTAATGTAGGTGCAAAATTGACTAGCATGGGGTGGATATTTTCAGAGGAGAAAGTGTTTTTGCAAATTACCCAAAAATGCACATGGGCTCTCCTGTAAGTTGATGTCGGGAGAATCCAAGGACGTATAAAAGTCAGATATAACATGTAAGCCCATGGTGTGGATGCGAGGACTCTAGCCCATATTTGACAAAATATTTTCAGAAGACAGATCATGTGTAGCGACTTTTTGTCGGTTTTGGCATTAAACTTGTTGTAGAAAAGTCAAGGGGTATGCTTCAATTTTGATTTCGAAGATAATAACTAACTACAACAGCGAAATTGTAGCAGAGTTTGAAATAAAGAGGCAAGATTTTGAGAATGGTTCGAATAAATGGGGTCATCGAACCTTGTTCTATTTATAGATAAAAACTAAAAAGATTAAGTTCGAATATAATATAACTATTAAAGTTTGTGTACAGTATTCAAGTTAGGAGATTAGTCTGAGTTACAATAGGAATAGGATTTTATTAAGGGAGAGTTATAGAACTTATCAAGATAAGAGAGCAGAGAACAGTTAGAGATTAAGTAGAGTGAAGCTCATCGCATGTATGGATCATGCGATTATCTGGTGACATGTCACCATTATCCTTGATAAGCAGTTGCTTTTATTTTAGAAAATAAAAATTATTCACATTGATAAACACCCCTTAAGATTCTTGTGGACATCAAGGGTGTTCGACAACATTGTTGGTTTTGTTTTTGAAAACAAAAACAATTGCTACATCAGCAAAAGCTATATAACTGCTGATGTGGCGGTTATTTTTTATTTCAGGAAGCAACTAATTTTTCTTGTTGTATTAAGTTGATTACTAGTATTTATATTGTGAAGCTAAACTGTGTGCTTCTCAACAACTTAATTTGGCTGCATTTGGATATGCTTCAGGATTTTTGCTTTTAAAAGCACAAAGATCAAATTTGGGGCTATGTACTTTGGAGCTTAAATATGTTATTGGTTTGGATCAATTCTTACCATACACTCAAAACACTTTGGGGGAAGTCAGCAATATGATTGAAAACAAAACTATACACAATTGCAAACACCACTTTTGTGGGTCAATTTTGTTTTCATAGTCCAAAGTTCAAAACAAAGTAGTGGTGTTTGAGGAGGGTTTGGCAAAGAGGGATAAATGTCAAACTTTGATCCAATTGTTGTATGGGAACAACTTAAAAGCAGCCATTGCACCTAAAATGGCCCATGTCTAAATTTTATAGAATTAAACCCCAAAGCTTTTGATGTTGTCCAAGCTGAGTAAGAAATGAATTTTTATGTTGAGCAGGACTAAGTGGTCAACAACCAGTGAGCACAAGATGTTATTAGAGGCCCAATAGTGCTCCACCCTGGGGAACCACCTCAGGGCCTCTGGTGTCTTGTTTGCAGGTCGTCAGCCAGTTTGTCCAACTCAAACAAATTCATATACTACTCATCCACCTCTGCTCAAACAGAATCAGTTTTGGCTTTGCTCCAAAGTGATTTTCAAGAAATTAGGAGTGTGCTTCAATTACAATAAGTTCAAGAAGAAAATTATGTTCTCAATGAAGTATGGTAGGAATGCCAAAAAATTGGGTTACATATGGATGGTTTAAGGAGGAAAAGAGGATAGTTTGGTAGTGATGCTTCTACAAACAAGAGAACAAAGCAGCTAGATAGCAGGAATAAGTCTCTGGGTCTCCAACTGTGGATGTCTCCGGTACATGGACAAATTGCAAAGGGTGAATTCGAAGGGGGTACCCACCACAACATCCTAGTGAACAAAGAGGTAGCAACCACTTTTTTGGGTTAGGGTGCAGAAAAGGTTGGGCTCTCCAAGTTAGAGGCAATGGACTTTTCTAGAAAAAGTGACTTTCACTAAAGTGATTTTCACAAGTTGGAACAAGAAACCATTAAGTAGGCATAGTACTAAAGTTGGATGTTCTTCAAGGTTCTTATGAGCTTGGAGGGCTACCAAGTAGTAGAAGTTAATTAAGAAGATTTGTAGACCTTTGTATTGATAAGTGTTGACCCTATGTGTTTTGATGATAGAAAACTCATTGAGGGTACTAATGGTGTATTTAAGTGTGCTACAGATCTTTAGCAAGCTTCTCTATACCAAAAGAGTATTAAAGCTATAATGCTACAAAATATGAAGTGAAAGCTTTGCCAAGTTAGCTGTCCAAGCTTCAAAGAACATCTACACCATCATCGCTTCTCCAAGCTAAGGAAGCTCCAAGTAATTCAAACATTTAGGCTACTAAAGGACTTAATGGTTTTGGAGTTGCTTAAGGATGATCTGCTACAACATCTCATCAAGGAGAAGACTGCATTAACTTGTACTCAGTTGTATTTATCTTTTTAGGATATTAATTTATCGAATTGTATGATGCACTCTATAGATGCTCAACAATATTGAATTCAGCCAATCAACCTTAGAAACCACAAACTCTAATGGCTTTGGTTCTTAGGCTTTCTTGAGCTTAAACAAGAGTTAAAAATCAAGAAAATACTTATTGAAAGCCAATGGAAGTGTCTCCAAACCTCTAGACAAAAATCTCTGAGGTT
Source organism: Nelumbo nucifera (assembly GCF_000365185.1). The sequence goes on from NW_010729317.1 coordinate 188,723, forward strand.
TCTAAGTGTTGGGTTGTTTATTAGGCAAGTTTGTCCTAACTGTAAAGAGTAGTCAACTACCCTAAAAAGACGTTTCAACCAGACTTATTCATGGGTTGGGTTGCCCAACGGCCAGCTTGGTCACTTGCTCTCAAATCCTCTATAAATAGAGGAGTTCAACCTTATTTAAAAAACAAAGAAGAAAGAGGAAGAGATCTGAATCAGGGCTTGTTAAAAACAACCTATGCATTCCTTGTACATGTTATTTATAGTTGTTTTTTAAAGAGAGAACACCGAGCTAGAGTTATTTTTGTAAAAGAGATCCTTGTGCTTCAATAGTGTTAGATGTGAGCAAAGTTGAGAAGATTTTGTGCTTGTACAGTCTCAGCCATCTATGGATTCTTCCTTAGTCTCCACTTTCCAACACTATGTGACCTCAGGCTTGGTTTCATCCTCAAGTATTCAAGATTAATTTTGATGGTTGTTCCTTGTGAAATCTGTAACCTTCTAGTATTGGAGTCATTTTAAGGATTTATCAAGGTGAAGTATTGTTCTTTATTAAGAAGGTCCTCAGTTGATGTGTGCTTTGTGTTTCTCCCAAGCTTGGGTGAAGGGAGATTCCTTGGTGATGATTTAAGGATGAGTTATTGGGGTGATCCATGAGCACACCCATATCTTATTAGGGAGCCTTAGTCTTTGACTTCTTAATGGAGCATCTTGTTTACTGAATCAGTAGATTGGTTAATGAGTTAGCTGGTTCTTTAGCCCAAGTTTAGCTTGGCCCTTCTGAAAAGGACATAAGTGTCTTGGGGAGCTGATAGATCATTGTGCAATTTTTAGAGTTGTTTTCCCCCTTTTGATTTGTGGTCTTTTGTGTCTCATTTTCCTTCTCAGTGATAAAATTTTTGCTTAATCTATGCTCCTAATAGAAAAGGATGAGTTGAGCATCAATTTCATGCTAGTTTGGTGATATCTCTAGGTCTTACAAACTTATATGGAATAGCCACAGATGCACATGCCTGAAATAAAATTGTTAAAAGGCAAAGATGGTTTGTGAATTCATTATTGTCTTTGTACATCAAGCAAACATAGGAAGAGATATTCTACATAGTAATTTCAAATGATGTTACATAAATTACATTTTATATGGGGCTGCCCATGCAGAAGCCTAACATTTATAAAGAGACCAGAGGCTTACAAAAGCTTTGCAAGGACTTGGTCAAATTGGGAGCAATCCAATACTGTATTAAAGGATAATGTGGGTCTGGAAGGCTGGAACAGAAGAGAGAGAAAGATGAGCAGAGAAAAACCTCTAGACTTGAGTCCCACAAGAAACTATGGTCTCATCAAAATAAAAAACTATGGTGTTCTTATGTGGGTTGCATGGGGATTCACCAGGAGGACCTGCAGGCCAAACCACCTTGCTAGGGCTTAAAAAAATTTGAGATGCATGTTAGACAGTGTATGCCCTTAGCTCCAATCAGATTGATGTACGTTATAAATTTATTGTAAATGAATAAAGTACATATTTGATTCGTGTTCATGTGGTGTGTTTCTGTGTAATACCCTTAAACTGGACACTTATGAGACTCGTGCTAGGGCTTGAAAAAAATTTGAGATGCATGTTAGACAGTGTATGCCCTTAGCTCCAATCAGATTGATGTACGTTATAAATTTATTATAAATGAATAAAGTACATATTTGATTCGTGTTCATGTAGTGTGTTTCTGTGTAATACCCTTAAACTGGACACTTATGAGACTCGTGCTAGTTTAGAATATTCACAACCGTTGGATAAGTCTGAGGAGATTTATCCTGCCAAGACTCACACTGGTATGTTGCCAAATGTTGGGGTGGCCTATCTCAGCCGCCAAGGTGAGACCCAAGGCACATGCAGTCTATGATTAATTGAATCTTTGAACCGGACCAGATTTCTAGTATTGCCCTGGACCTTGGAGATTGATGGGCAAAACTGGAAAGTTACACCTGACCCCTAGACACAATTATGATACTGCACTAGGTGTCGGATTG
>NW_010729317.1:203560-232562 GCF_000365185.1 Nelumbo nucifera
TGTGAGCCTGGAAGTACGGGAGGAGCTTCCGAGCTGCAATTACCAGTGCGTATGCTAGCTTCTTTATCTCCAGATATCTCGTCTCTGCTCCCTACAATACTTTACTAACATAATAGATGGGTCGTTGGATCCGATCTACTTCCTTTATTAGTACCGAACTGACCACTTCGTCGCTCACCGAGAGGTACGGTTCTAAAACATCGCCCTCCTCGGGCTGGGTTAAGATCGGCACGCTAGCGATGTATCTCTTGAGCTCGTCAAACGCGAACTGGCAGTCTTGGGTCCATTCGAACCCTTTGCTCTTTATTGCTTTAAAGAATGGTAGACAGCGGTCTGCCAACTTGGACATGAAGCGGCTCAGGGCAGCTATGCGGCCATTCAACCTTTGAACCTCCTTCAACTTCCGGGGTGGTCTCATATCTAAGATGGCCTTAATCTTATCCGGGTTGGCCTCAATGCYRYGCCRGTTRRYGATGTACCCTAGGAATTTACCCGAGGTAACACCGAAGACACACTTGTTTGGATTCAACTTCATATTAAACTTACGCAAAATTTCAAAAACAAAATGCAAGTCTTGTATTAATTCATGCGAAAATTGGGTTTTGATGACCATGTCGTCTACATAGCATTCTACTTCTCTGCCAATTAATGGCTCAAACAATTTATTTGCAAGCCTTTGAAAGGTTGCCCCTACGTTTTTCAACCCGAAGGAAATAACCTTGTAACATCTTGATTTGGTTATAGCCCGTCTTTTCTTCGTCTATCGGGTCCATCTTGATTTGGTTATAGCCCGAATAGGCGTCTAAGAAACTCAGCAATTCGTGCCCTGAGGTCGTATCCTCCAAACGGTCAATTCTGGGGAGCGGGAAGTAGTCTTTTGGGCAGGCTCGGTTTAGGTCGGTGTAGTCAACGCACATGCGCCACTTGCCATTAGCCTTCTTTACCAGAATGGGGTTCGCTACCCAGCTCGGGTAATGGGCTTCTCTTATGAAGCCAGCTGCGAGGAGCTTTGCAACCTCCTCGTCGACTGCTTTCCACCGCACCGGGGCTAGGTTGCGTTTCTTTTGTCTAACGGGCCTAACTACAGGATCAATATTGAGCTTGTGAGTTATAAGGTCAAGGTCTATACAGGGCATCTCTGTCGCAGACCATGCAAAAATATCTAAATTTTGAAGTAAGAAACTTACCAATTCGGATCGTAGAGGTTCCTGGATGGAAGCACCGATCTGAAGCGTCCGAGCTGGGTTTGCGGCTGAGGTCGGAATAGCGACGGTTTCTTCCGTCGGTGCAGCTTGTTCTTCACCTTGCTCTGTAGGCCTTTCCAGTTCGAGGTCGTCGGCCACCTTGGTCTTTTCCTTTAGGGCGGCGACATAGCACTTGCGGGACTCGAGCTGGTCGCCCCGCGCTACCCCCACACCGAAGTCTGTAGGGAACTTCATTGCAAAATGATAAGTGGAGACCACCGCCCGTAGAACATGGGTGACCGGCCGACCTATTATGGCAGTATGGGGAGGGGGTCGCGACCACCAGGAAGTCGTGGTTGAGTCTGACTACGCAGGGCGATGTGTCGACTTCCACAGGTACTGTCACTTTCCCAAGGGGCCTGATTTCTTCTCCGCTAAAGCCCACCAAAGGAGTGTTCGCGGGCTTCAAGTCACTTCCCTGCAACTGAAGCTGGTCGAACGCGGCTTTGAAGAGAATATCTGCCGAGCTACCCTTGTCAACGAGTACGCGCCTGACCTCGAAGTCGTTGATCCTCAGCTTTATCACAAGCGCGTCATTGTCAGGGTATTGGACCCCTCACGCATCGTCTTCTGTGAAGAAAATTGGTTCTTCTATCTTCGGCCGCTTCGGAGGATTTTGTTCTTCCCGAGCAGCTTCACGAACTGATGTCCGAGTTGCCGTTAAAGTACAACCCGCGATGATCGAGCCTCCCACTATCACGTGGATGGTGCCCCGAACTGGCCTCTCTTCCGGAGGCTGCTTCTGCGATTGTTCGGTCGGCCTACTACTGGACTCGGGAGCGTCCATATCGTGCTCCCTTTGCTGACCTGTTTTATTATTATCATTATTATTATTTTGTACAAAGTTCTTTAAATATCCGCGACGGATGAGCTCCTCTATCTCGTCGCGGAGGTTCTTGCAATTTTTGGTATTGTGACCGTGATCTCTGTGAAAATTACAATACAAGTTCTTATTTCTCTCGTTGGGATTTCCCCTCATACGGGGTGGCCACTTCACATACGGGGCATCCTTGATCGCCATCAGGATTTCAGCCCGCTTCACGTTCAGTGGGGTGTAATCAGTTCGGTCTGCTACAGGAGCTTGGAACGACTGACCCGGCTTTGCCCTTTGAGCTGCATTTTTTTTCTTTCGACTGTCCCCTTGGCTGGAAGGCTCTCCTTCACTTTTCCTCTTCTCGAGCGCACCCTTACCCTTCTGGTTGATCTCTTCCTCCGTGGCTATAAACCTGTCCACGAGCTTAAGAAATTCGGTTATGGTCGCCGGTTGGTTGACGACCATGTGCCATTTGAACTCTTTATGCTTCACGCCTTTCTTGGCTGCTGTGAGGCGCACAGCGGGGTCCAGGTGCGGTATCTGCATGCACGCGTCGTTGAATCGCTTGATATAGCCCCGGATGGACTCTCCCTCTCTCTGCACTATGTTGAGGAGGCTTTCTTCAGTTCGTGGGCACCGCTTGCTGGTGACGAAGTGGAACATGAAGGCTTGCGCGAACTGCGCCCAACTTTTTATCGATCCAGGTGCCAGGTTCCGGTACCATGTACGGGCTACTCCTCTGAAAGTGATGGAGAAGGCCACACACATACACGACTCACTGGCTCTTGCCAGGTGCATATGCAACTGGAAGGCATCTATGTGGTCATTTGGGTCAAATGACCCGTCATACTTGTGAAGAGGGGGGAGCTCGAAGTCCTTAGGCATTGGAACTGCTAGGAGCTCGGGAGACAGGGGGACGGAATTGAAAGGAGGGGAGCCCTAGCTTCGCCCGAGCTTACCTCTTCTCTACCTCCGAGCTCGGGCAGGTTATGGGTGATAGATTGGCGAGCTCGGTGGCGGCGTCTCTGCTTCTTGGTGTGCTCCAGATTTGTGCTGCTCACCTCCGTGCTGTCAAGAATGGTTTGTGCAGGAAGTTGCTCGGACCACTGGTGATGGCTGCGGACAGAGGGATCCTGCTTGGAGTCTGCAGCCAGGATCTCGAACCGGTTCTCCAGGAGCGGGGTTTCAAACTTTGACTGTCGAGGTGATGTAGACCTGGCGAGCTGGGGTCCTCCCGACCTGACTGCCCGTGGCGAGACCGGGGTAGCCGGTCTCTCTTGTCTGCCGCGGGAGGAGGTCTGACTCTTAGGAGGGTTTTGGGAGGCTTCTTCTTGGCGAGAAAGGCGTTCGTCCTGGCGCCGAGACCTAGCTTGCTGTGAGGCTGGGTACCGAGGAGGGAGTTGCGGCTGCTGAAGCTGAGGTTGAGGCAGTTGAGGGAATTATTGCTGGTAATGGTACTGAGAGATGTGGTGCAACACTTGCTACTGATAGAGCTGGTGTTGCTGGAGATGCTGCACTTGGGCTTGCATGGCCCGCATGCATTGCATCAGATCGTCGAGCTGGCTCTGGTTGGTCGCCAGAGGAACGACAGTCGGTTCAGCAAAGGTCGTTTCGACCGAGGAAGGCAGGGGAACACCCACAGGTGTCGTTGCTCTCGGCATGTTTAGGCTAGGGACTCCGTCCAGTGAGAGAGGAATGGTGAACTACCCAATGCAGACCGTGGGAACCTGGGGTTGTTCCATGGAGTTACCCATCTCCATGCTTCGTCCAACGTTGCTTGAGGAAGCCATGAGTGCCGAGTTTTCAGAGAAGGAAGAACGGTGAAGGTTTAGAGGAAGGCTTTTAGAAGCGGTTCCCACAGATGGCGCCAAATGATGGTGCGCAATCCGGTCACTCCTGCTGGCACTTACGTGACTCTGGGAAGGTACCTAAGATGGAGAAGAAGAAAAATCCCCAATGGGTTACCCGACGGGAACACTCCGATGCTTAAGTTAGTATTCTGTAGGAGAAGCAAGGAGAAGACGAAGGCTAAGAGTGCAGATAGTGCGTGAGTAGAAGATCATACCTCTCTCCCTTGATAATAAGCTCCTTATAACATAAATCCGTTGCATTAGGCCCACTGGCCTCTGACAGGGTAGGTATAACCGCCACTGTCAGCCTGCCACAGCCGTTACTGGCAGGGGCTGAGGTGGCACGCGCGGGGCCGTCATCGCAGGGTACGTGCCTGTCGGGTGTGAGGCACCCTCTAAAGGTGGCAGGCACGACGCTGTCTGACGAGGGATATGGCTGCTGTCCCCAGATTTGTCGAGTACGGTGGTCGAGCAGGAGGTCTTCCTACGATATGCCAAACCCTTCCATGAGTTACCCTGTGTCGGGCTACCTCGTAAGCGGCGAGCTGCTTGTAGTAAGCTAAGCCAAGCTATCTGGCCCGAGGTATCTTCACCTACCCTGTTAGGGGAAGGAATCGGCATGAACTTGGGACCTGATTTGGAAGAAGGGACAATGTCATATTGTGCATACTTCCTTCATCGAAAGAGCTTTTAACGATTCCTTGACTTGACCCAAACCATCCAAACACTTCACTGCAACTTTTGTGCCATTTCCAAGAGTCCCTTCAAAAACCGATCCAAATCCTCCTTCTCCAAGCTTCTTACAAAAATTCTCTGTTGCATCTTTGAGATCTTGATAAGAGAATCTCCTTGGGCATTCCTGGTACTTGATGTAAATCATCCTCCTCATCATTTTTCTTCCTATAAAGAATAATTAAGATGCAAACTACAATAAAAACAAAAAACAGAGCTGCAAGACTGGATCCTAATATTATTGCAATTTGGCTTGTTTTCTTTTCAAGAAGAAGGGATGGGGTAGGAGAAGCATATGTATCTACACCTTAATGAATGCAGATGTATTATAGTTATATTTGTTCTTATCATTGTTCATCAATGAAAAAAGTTTGGTTGGCAAAAAGCAACTACCTGCGGAAGCATTGGTATGGTACAAAAACAAAGCAGCCTTGCAAGAACAATTATTCAAGCATGCCTGCCTGCAATTCTCCAAACTCGTTTCAGTTGTGTTTGCATCACCGACAAAAAATATGAAGTGACATCCCTTAACTCTTGAAACTGTGATTTTCAGAAGCTTCATAAGAAAATGGAGTTATTTCGAAGCAGCCGAGATCCGGCTGTCGATCACTTAATTGCCTAAAATAGCTATCGTTGTTACCAGTTCCTCCAGGACAACTGCACTTACCAGTTGAGCAAATACCATAATTCCCACAAACAGTTGGGTAGCTACACTCTCCATCAGATAAATCTTATGTCAGAAGACCGCCCACTTCCGTCCACCCTGAGGTTGAGTTCCACTCGTAAACTCTCAGATGCCCATCTGACCCGAATTTAATGTACTGCATCGAGGTTGCTGGTTTTACAGTTATCGTATCATCAGGCTGGCGTGGCTCGGCGAACAATATGTAGAGAGAAAGATTTCCATTCAAGAATCTAACATAGCTCGATCTTGCATTTAGAGCAAGAGCAAACAAACCATTACTAGGACACCTGTAAGACCAGTTCGAAGAGCAAACAAACCAGACGGCTCCATTGCTAGTAACGAAAAGTGATAGGACACCTGTAGACCAGTTCGAAGATGAGATGCTGGCTGTGAGCCTCTACCCTTCTACTACCAGACGACTCTATTGTTTCCATCGAAGAGCACGAGATTTCCTATATCCTTCATATTTAAGCCCACGACAGAGTTGCCAGTGGATGGTTTCCATCATTGTTCCCATCGGTTTTTGTTGGGGTAAAATTATGATGGGTTTAACGTTTTCTGTCTTGATCATCGACGGAAGGGAGGTTTTTGTTGATTTTTTTAAAAATAAAAAGAAAATTTTGCTAAAGTAAAACTATAAAAGAGGTTTTTATAATTATTAGGAACTTCAGGAGAAATTTTTGTATTTATAAAAGGACAGCACAAAAACCACAATGAATAAACTTAATTATTAGGTAAAATTTAAAAACCAATACCTATGGGCTCGAACATATCGTCAAAGCAAAGCATAACTAAGAGGTTAATTATTATGACTGTATATCACTGAACCTTCCGTTCAAGGCTTTGTTGCAATTCAATATAAAGATTTCCTACCTTTATTTTTTCCTTTTCCTACCTTTATTCTTTCTATCCTATAATCAAGTCATTTTTTTTTCATTCAGCACCAGTTCCTCTCTTATTAATCAATCCCATCCGAACATCAAAAAAGAATTAAAAACAACAATTGGACCATATGAAGATGAACAAATTTTTACTCTTTTTCTTCTTATATTTTTATTATTTTTCACTTAATTTACACAAGAGTTGGGCCATGCCGGGATAGCATGGCACGGCTTTGCCGGCTGCCAGTGTTTAGCGGGTTTATGTGGGTCATGTTTGCCTCCTTTGGGATACTTAAGAGGTCAAGTCTGACACAGCCCATGGCATGAGCCTGGGTCGGGCTTTGGGTTAGGCCATAAGAGGCATATTCTTTTAAAAGAATTGAAAAAATAGTGAAAATTTTTAAATAAATTAACAAAATGAAAAAAATACTAAAATTCTATTTTGTATGAATTTTGATGTATACAATTGTTTATAAATGTAAAATAAAATGAAATTAAAAATTATAAAACAAAGCCCATGGAAGCACGACCCACTTTGTCGTGTTGTTCCATGCCAATCCGCATGCCTGCAAAATCAAAGCCTGAATGGCCGAGGTATGGGCTAGGCTGCAGCATGGCCCGCATTAGCAGTAACAAATCAAGCCCAACACAGTCCGATTTACACCTTTACACAAGAGTCTTCATCAATTGGTCTTGAATAGACATATTCACGAGTTGCATTTTGTTGGGTTTGAATCGAGCTTTGCCTCCTTATTAACAAAAAATGTCTAGGCCCGAATTCAAGCCTAACCCTTATATAAAGCCCAATGCCCAGTTTGAATATAAAAAGTCTTACCTATGGTGTAATTTTCGTTATTTTTATTTTCTATGTTTGTTTATAATGTTTGTTATATTTTTCCTATATTTTTTGTTATTTTTTCATTTTCTATACTTATTTATAACTTTTGTTATATTTCTTTTTTGTAATTTTTATTTGTATTTTTTTATAATTATTTTATATTTTCTATAATTTAGGTATGTATGATTAATGGGTTGGGCGGGAGTTGAATTAAGGCGGTTTTGGGTGGAACCCAACCCATTTAAATTTTATTAACTGGGGCATTTACAGGTTAGTGGGTTAGATGGGTTAGGCTGAACCCAAACCCAACCCAGCCCACCCCACCCAATTGCCACCCGTACATGACATGAGACTGTTGGATTACGTGTGGGGGGTTTGGGTTTGGGTGGGGCAAAATAGGAATTTTAACTGCACATGATATCATGTTTAAAAATGGATTTCTAAGGGTGGAAGCGTCTTTGTGTGATGAAAATCACCTGATAGGGCTAAAAGCGTGAAGAAGGGGTGTCCACGGTTCGGTTAACCGAATCATGGCCCTTTTTTGTAAATCGAATCAATGGTATCGATTTTTTCATTTTGCCAAACTGAAACCAAAGTGGTACCACCGGTTTCAGTTTTTGATCGGTTCGGTTTTTTGGTTTTTCGATTTTTTTTTTTTTTGTAAATCGAATCAATGGTATCGATTTTTTCATTTTGCCAAACTGAAACCAAACTGGTACCACCGGTTTCAGTTTTCGACCGGTTCAGTTCTTTGGTTTTTCAATTTTTTATATTTAAAATATATATTATATAAATATATGTATAATATTATATTATAAATAATAAATGATATATAATATATTTATAAATAGATCATTATAAATATAATATGAGTATATATTTACATATAATGAATAATCAAATCAATCCGTTGGGTTAATCGCATTTTGCGGTTTAATTTACTCTCGGTTTGATTTTTCGGTTTTTCGATTTTTCATAGACACCCGTAACGTGAAGGGAGGTTTAAGTGTTTAAGAAAAAGGATTAATTACTTAAATATAACCTATAGTTTCAAAAAGTGCCTAAATACATTACATCGTGTTAAAGGTAAATCTTAAAAGAGGGTTAATTATTTAAATATACAATATAGTTTCAAAAATTACATACTGCATCATGTTAAAGATTTAACCCTTTGACAGAAAAACATTAAAAGACAAATATACCCTTGACTCTTTTTTTGATGTTTGAGCATTTCAAAGAGATAGCAGCAAGCTTGGCATGAAGTGTGGATGATATGGATAGCTGCAACTGAATTAAAGGGGTATGCAAATAAATCCAACCAATGAATGTCAATTCCGATTTGTGTCTCACACCAACCTCACAGTGCATTGCAGCTGTGCATTAAGAATATCTTCTCACAAATGATAACATTTTTTTTAATAAGAAATTTTCAATATATGACTGTAACGTACTGTAAGATTGGTGTGAGGCACGTTGTGTGGGAGGATGTTATCAAACCCATAAAGAAGAAGTCCCACAACTAATATAGGAACCCCAACAGGTAGCAGTGTAGCACGCTCTCAAAATAACAAGAAAAATAAGTCACACTCACACCATAGACAAATCTAAAGCAAGAAACAACTAATTAAAAGAAGCAACACCCAACTACATAAACCCTAGCTCAACAAAGAAACTAAGAAAAAAATGAAAGTACATTTACCAGTAAAAAGAAGAAATAGTAAAGTAATTCATGAGATATGCTTAATCAAGCAAGAAGCAATAAGCTGAATATGTGATATGCCTTAAGACAGCTTTATAGATTAAAAATCATGAACTGATTTGGGCATACTAACTTCGACCGGTAGAGATGCACTTGTTCATGATTAGGAATTACCAGCGGCAATGTGTTGGAATCTCGAAGTCCAGGGTGGGTCTTTGATTGTATATAATTGCCAAGGGACCTTTGGAACAAGGTTTTTAAAATTGACCCGGATAATGAATGGGTTAGGGGTTCGATTCCCGGTTCAAACTGTCGGCCTGTTCTAATAAAAAAATTAAAAAATGGTCAAAATCATTGAATGGTTTGAATGGTTCAATCATCCGGGTCAACGATTTGTTGACCAAATCAACATTTTTGACAAAAATCTGGTTTTGGTGAAAAACAGAACCAGTCATCTGACCAGTTCCCGGTTTTTCCGATCCGATCCGGTTTTGAAAATCATGCTCTAGAGTGTAGTCCAATAGGAACTCAAAACATGAGGCTATGTTTAGTTTGAAGGAAAATGTAGGGAAAGGAAAGAAAAGGTAAGGAAACCTTTACAAATCTTGTTCAAGTTTCCTTACCTTTTCCTTTAAACCAAATTTCCTTTAGGAAATTTGGAATGTGAGATGGTAGAATGAGAAGGGATTCTCATCTTTGTTGGCCTCTTTGCTTTGTTAGAGATTTGGGAAAATGAGAAAAAACAAGGGTAAATTATAAACACCCCCTGTACACAAGGTCATGACAATTATCCCTTAAATTTTTATTTGCAACAAAGGCCACCCTATACAATGGGGCCAGTGACAATCAACTCCTGAACATTCATTTGTGACAAAGACACCCAAAACTTTTCACTTTGTAACAAATAACCCCTGGTCATTAAGTCAAATGATGGAATGCAATAAATTACCAAAATACTTACCTGAACTTTTCTTATTTTTTCTTTTTTGCTCTTTTCTCTTAAATTCTAATTGACCCAAAAATACCTCTGTTTTAATCAAATGAAACCAGCTAAAATAATAAGAATCATTTCACTAACATAAAAAAAAAGAAGTTTCTTTAAATTCTTGCATGTTTCATTTCATTGACATGAATGTCTATCTTCATCTTAAAATAGAAAACATTACCCACTCCTTTCTCTAATAAATTAAGAAAAATCAAATGAAGCCTTAAATTTATATCTATCAAAATGAAATCTCTACCATTTCATTTGAATAGAGCAACCAAGAGGACTTTAATATTATATTTAGAAAATTAAGTGAGTCACAAATTGTTGAAATAAATAAGGATAGTTTGAGGATTTAAAAAATAAATAAATAGCTGAATGAAGTTAATTTGTGGAATACTAACAAAGGGTGTATTTTGTCACAAAGTGAAAGTTTAAGGGGGGAGGGGGTGTTTGTCACAAATAAAAGTTTAGGGGTAATTGTCACAAACCCCATAAAAGGAGACACTTTGATGGGGATATGGAGCAAGGAGGGGCCTCAGACGTGGCTAGGGGTGGCAATGAGCCGAGCTTTTCATGAGTTGCTCGAGCTCGGCTCAGCTCGGTTTCAGTCAAGCTTGAGCCCAATTCATTGGCTCGATTAATAAACGAGCCGAGCTCGAGCCTACAAGAGCTTGGCTCGTGAGCCTCATGAGCCGGCTCAAATATAATATATATATATATATAATAAAATTATAGAAAATAATATATATATAATAAAAATATTATAATTATTAATTATTATAATTCATAATTTTTAAATATAAAATGATTTTTTTATATATAATTTTTATTTTTATAAAATATATAATAAATATTTTTATAAATTATAAAATGAGCCGAGCTTGAGCTTATGAACTTTTGACTCAAGCCAAGTTCAAGCTCGAGCATGAGCATTGTAGAATAGTCTCGAGCCGAGCTCGAACCTGGTACTATTCGGCTTAGCTCCGCTCGAATCCACCCCTAAACGTGGCATACATACAAAGGGTTTTGTGGAAATATTAAAAGTCAAGAAATTTTCCTCCAATGTGACCAACTTTTATTGGCCCCAATGCATAGGATTATCAACGGGTCGGGTTTGGGCTGGAACCGGAATTGACTTCAATATGAAATGTTGAGGGCCCGGACCCTGACCCAAACCCAATAGAGTCGGTTCTTAGAAAGGTAGAACCGTACAAGAAAGGTTCTTAGAAAGCTTTATTAGTTCTGTCAATGGGCTGAGTCTAGTCCAGATCAAGGTAGACCCACTTCCGGCCCAATAAGTAAATGTGTGTACCCCCCCCCCCCAATTATTGAAAATACAGTCTGTTAATAGAAATAAATTGATTGAATTCACATCACATAAATTGTTTTTTATTTGCATTGCAAGCATGCTTGATTTTCATGGGTGCTCAGATCTGCTACTAAAGACACCACCCTCATGTACTCATAAGACACATAGAAACTCCAGCCACACATTGGGAACAAATCTCTACATGCATGACAGTTGACATGTTCGATGTGTAGATATAATGTGTTGTGGGTAGCAGATCCAGATTTGTTTCATTGAGGCTGTGTTTAGTTTGAAGGAAAGAGTAGGGAAAGGAAGGGAAAATTAAGAAAACTTTTACAAATTTTGTATAGATTTTCTTATCTTTCCCTTCTTTTCGCTTACCTTTTTCTTCAAACCAAACATAGCATGAGGGGTTCAATCACAATGGTAGGCATACATGATGAACACATTGAGTAAATACTAAAAAAAATTTTGACACCTATCCCTTAAAATATACCCCCAACCTACCCTTGAAAAAGATTAAGAATAACTTTTTATCAAATACTCATTAAACATTGGTTTTGCGTACTAGATCCAAACTCCTTTCACTAACCACTTAAATATAATAATATTCTCTGTCAGGTGACCCTATTTGACACAAAATAGGCTCTCCATTAGTGAAGCATTTAAAGCCTTCATGTGATACAACGTGTCTTATATTTCATTATAATTTCATTTTGCCATTTGGCCATAGATTGAATGAGGACATTTTGAATGAAAGCGAAACAATAATCAATGACAACAGCCCAAACGACCGATCAACTATCAGAGCATGTGAATAGTAGATGAAAACTAGTTACAAAATAATAATAATAATAATTAAATGAAAATGAAAAAAAAAACGGTTTACATTGAAAGCCCGATCGACTATCTGAAATGAATGATAAAACCCAGAAGGAACAGTTGTTGAAACCTCTACAACTCCTTCCTGAAGCTCAAAGAAGGGGTAATTTGAGTTCAGTATGCGATTGTACAATTCAGATCAAGGGGAAAATTTCTCAATGAGTAGAGATAAATACATTTGGGGAATTAATTTATAAATTCTGAAGTAGAGTAAACTGTAAAAAAGCCTTTATGAATTACAATGTTTATAGTGTTTTGTGACCACAAATGTCAGGCTTGCTGCCGGTTGGTACTTCGGGACCAAACTCCTTGACATGTACCGAACATCACATGGGCCAGGCCTAGTTCACCACTGTGGTGTCCTGTCGGTGACACAATGGATGCACTTCCGGGCCGTCGCCATTGCCAGTTGCACCATCTAAACTTTTACTCTTTTTATTCAGTTTCACTTTTGTGGTTTTCCTATTGATAAGGTTTAAAGTATCAATATGATATGTTCCGTATTAGGTGTATCATATCATATCTTTAAGGCTTCGTTCGTTTTTCGGTAAGTTATTTATCGGGTAAATGTAATTATCTGGGTAAGTTTTCCTAGGAAACACTTACCCGGGTAAGTGCATTTATTCATGTTCTTTTATTTTCTAGGTAAATAAGGTAATGACCATTTTAACTATAAAAATTCATTATTAAAAAGGGGTTTTTGTCCCATTCAAGTGTTAGCAACTTTCCCCCTATGTGGAAAAGTTATTTACCCACCCAGGAGATGGGTACCACTTACCCAAGTATGTGGTACTAGGAAAATAAACTTTCAGTGACCCCCACCTAAATCTGAAAAATGAACATGGGATTCTTGGTCAATTGGAACCAAAATCCCATTAACCAACTTTCCCCCCTCCTAAAATCCAAAAAAAGAACACTTCATAAGTGTTTGATACACCAATTTACAGGTGTTTTTGAAAACCCTTTTTATTAAATAATATACATAAAAACAGTTCTAAAACTAAAATTTGAAAAAACATTAAAAAAAATAAAAGGTGTGTGGTTCAAAGTGTGATACATTGAACCATGCTTACTGGAACTTGACGTAGTACGGATTCCACCATGACAGTATGAACAATCTTGAAGCATATAGCAAGGATTACACAAAAGTATGAAGCAAAGAAGGACTAATATGGGATGTCACTGGAGATGACGGTTTCTACTGGAACTAGAACTAGAAGCCAAATGATTGATGGAGTTTGAAGTGGTTCAGACCACTTAAGTATATGTATGGCATCGATGCTACATATGTGTGTGTTGGAAGTATCATTTTCTCAGAAAATAGCGTTTTTTTTTGTTTGGAAACGTTGCTGCTAGGTAGAATGTTTTCTGAGGTAACAACAACACCTTCTGTTTGGTACCAGTGCTCCACATCTGTTTTCAGCATTGGTATCCATTATAGGAAGTCTACATCACTGCTACATCATATTTTTGTTGGCAACAAAGAGCTCCAAATTGAGAAAACGTCGAATTCAGCGTTTCCTCAAATCACGCCTTTTTCAATTTTCAAGACGTGATTTAGAGCACCGTTTTTTATAAAAAAACAATTCCAAACATGTTACCGTCTTCTAAAACACTGATTTTTCCAATATGACATTGACTAAAGCTACAACATGGATGCCAAACACTGCCCAAATCAACAGAAGCATCAACAACAACCACAATAACTACTGAAATTGGGGACATTGTAACAATGGTGTTAGTTGAATCAATAATCAATCGCCTTCAACTATCAGGAAATTTTGAGGGATTAATTTCTATTTTTGGAGGATTCCCCTATGACAATGCAAGAGAAAGTCGTGAAAGACTAAATTCTAAATCATTAAACCTTAAATTCTAAATTATAAATCTTTAAATCCTAAACCCTAAAACTTAAAATGCATATATACTCCAACGTGGTAGGAGCCAAGTATTTTTCCTCTCAACGGTCATCTGTGAGAGGACGTCTCCATGTAATCTATCATGGCCTTTAATTGAAATAGCCATATGGGTTTACTCAGCTTTGTTCATATCAAAAAGAGTTCTGCAAATGCGGAATATGGGAGCAGTTAATCCCAACAAACACATATCTTGTGATTCAATCAATGGCACCAAGGACATTATTGTCTATCAATTTATTCCGTCAACTTTAACGGTAGAATGCTTTTGCATGGTATTTTTAAATAGTTTCGAAAACCACAGGGATCTTTAAATGGTTTATAGAAATCTCAGGGTATATTTAAATAATTTATCTATGATTATTTTAGATGATAATGTTCATCCAATGTGCATCTATCTAATTGGGCCCTAGAGAAAGAACCATGGCCCTTAGCCCAGCCCAGAGGCCAAATCCCTAGACGAAACAACCGTAATTGCTTTTGTTGCAAGGCATGGACCACTTGCCTCAATTAAGCATTTGTTTATTCTTAATGGATGTCTACGTACCAAGTCAATCAACCAGACAACCACAAAAAAAAAAAAAAAAAAAACTAAAAAGAATGGGTGAAAGGCTTACGTCTCCCCTTTGCTTTCCAATTTCCAATAGACTTAATTAGAAAAATAGGCCGTTAGCCTGAACAGTATTAATGAAAAGACATTTTTACCCTTTATTATTTTAAGAAAAATCACCAAAATTATGAGAAGAGGGAAAAAAACTCTTGCTAGATTGAAGCGAGCTATTATGCTCCCTTTGCAATTTAAGACTATTGTTCGAGTTTAACGGATTGACAATTTGATTGCCCATTTCAGTGGGTTGCTGATCAAATTAATAGTTTTTGGTAAAGAACCGGATTAGGGGTGAAATAAAAAATATTGCCTGAACAATTTTTGGGCTGAACGGTCCGACCTCTGGATCAAAAATGGTTCGAAAATCATACCTTCATTATCAACTTATCTTTGAAAGCTACACATGTCGAATATCCTATAATTGAGTTTTAGCTGAAACTGAGAACAGATTTATGTTCAATATATAGTAGTGAAACGTGAGAAATTACAGTCACTAATTAATCCAATATTTTATTTAAATAGAAGGACTGCACAAAAACCACAATGAACAAGTAAAAATTTAAAAACCAATCCCTATGGACTCAAACACTTCGTCAAAGCAAAGCGTAACTGAGAGGTTAATTATGATGGACGGTATATACTGAACCTTTCGTTCAAAGCTTTGGTTTGCAATTCAAAGCTTCGGTTGCAATTCAATAGGAAATCTATACAAGATTTGTAGGGGATGTTTGTAACTGTGGCTGTTTTTCTAAAAAACGGTGTTACGTCGGATTCATATGAACGTTTCAATAAATACCCATATATATGATTGTTTCGTTCACACGCTTTTTGAATAAACACAATGTTTCATGCATTGGTGAACCGTTGCTCCTAACGGTTGACTGATTGACGATTATGCGTATCCTATGTGATGCTTATCTGTCAGTACATACATGAAAAACAGTGATGAAAATCATCTTACCAAACAGCATAGTATTGTTCACTCCCTACATAGCAGAAACACTCTCAAACAAAATCATTTTTTTGTAAAACACGAGTCTTAGAAGTATGGGCATTTTTTCTTAAAAATCGGTCTCAAAAAATGTCCACTTCCAAACACCATCGTAAAAATTTTCCTACTTTTTCCTTCAAATCAAAGACAAAGAAAGACAAGAGGCGAAGTGCCATGACCATGAGACTGTTGGATTACGTGTGGGGGGTCTGGGTTTCAGGTGGGGCAAAATTGAATTTTCTAAAAATTTTACCTGCACATGATATTTGATATCACATTAAAAGGGATCTTGACGGATTCTAACTGTGGAAACGTCTTTGTCCGATGAAAATCACACGACAGGGACTAAAAACGTGAAGGGAGGTTTAAATCTTAAGAAAAAGGATTTATTACTTGAATATATCCTATACTTTCAAAAATTACCTCAATGCATCACATCATGTAAGATTGGTGTAAAACGTATTGTGTGAGGAGCTCAATCAAAGTCTCGCAAGTAAAAGGGGTATATAACTACTTTTTATTTTTTTAGGAAATTTAATATTCTGTATTAATTAATTGCTTCTTGTGCTAACCTAACCTCAATTGCTTCTGCCTTCAAAAAAAAATATCAATTGCTTCTTGTGTTGTGTGGCTTAACATTAAGAAAACTAGTTCTTAGAAGCGAGACTGAATAGCAGTAAGCCTCCGTCTTCAATTTACCACCAATTGCAAACGTCAACAGTATCCAAACAATAAGCGAGTCCATCTAGGGGTGTCAATTGGATTGGATTTGGTCCAATCCGATTCAATCTAATGTGAGTCTATTATAAATGGATTAGGTCCAATACAGTCCAGTGAATATTTAGGACCATATTGGACCAGTCCAATTCAATGTTTGGACCATTCAATCTGTTTAAATTTATTTTGATTTAGATTGGTTTCAATTTAAATCTGGTCCATGAACACCTATATTCTTATATTATATCAATGGACTAGATATTAACTTAATCCAACCCAATCCAATATAAATTTACTATGGACAGACCAGGCCCAATCCTTTCTAATAAATATTTTGGACAAGATTGGGGTCAAATCCAATCCGCCATCCAATCCAAAACCGGTCCATTGACACCCTTAAGTTCATTCTTTTGTTTTGAAAGTTGACGTCTAAAATCGTTTCTGAACATTGAATGTATCGCTTACATAAAGTCGTCTTACTCCCAAGTCCCAACCCTTCAACTCATAGGCTTAGCTTGGAAGGAGTGCAAATTCAATAGAGTGCAAAACTTTATATTTTGTATTATTTTTTATGTATTTGCACCATATATATTTGTATTTGTGCTCTCAATTTGGTAGAAATACAAATACAAATTTATAAAGTATAAAACCTTATATTTTATATTATTTTGTCTGCATTTATACCGTACATAACACAACGAAAAAGGACATATTTTGTCCCAAAAAATAAAGCTAAAAGAAAAGGAAAGGTAAAACTAAGTTATGAAAATATTTAATAGGTGTGAAATGGCCCTGAACGATTTTTTCCCCAAGGGATAATCCATTTGTATAATATAGATTTATACATTCATAAGGTTCGCAAATAGGGTTTTACCTCATGTCATTGTGGAGATTCCAAGATCAAGGTTCCCTTTCCCCGAGATTCGCACAGAAGCACGATTTCAACTGCTATCCTGCTTCTACAACTTCTTACAATGCCTTAGTTATAATTCATCCTAATCCCAATGTATTGAACTATAGGTTTGCTGACTTTTGAAACTTCCTTCTTGTGCCTCAGCGATGATTTGTTGTCTCCTTTGCGAGGGCGTTGGTTTGTTGTAATTTGACTACTGAGCAACTGCGCTGTATACGTTCTTTCCAGGGCGAATCATGGCTGAGTCTCTTTCAACACATTTTGGATTTGCAATAGTGTAATTGTGTTATGGTCATTGTTTGGGTTATTGTTGAGCTGGTCAATGACACTATGTAACAAGCTTTTTAAAAATGAATCAGAAATAGAGTCGGTCAGAGGGCTGATTTCCGGTTAAGCAGTTCAACCATTCGGGTCGATCGGTTTGACCTGTGGCATCATAAATAAATTAAAAATAAAAAATATATTTATAAATAATAAAAAATAGTATAAAATTAAATAAAAAACAGAAAAATACAGTAAAATATAAAAAAATAAAACTATCTAAATAAAAAATAATATAATACGAAATACATAAAAAATATAAAAATAAAATATAGAAAAATTTTATAAAATACAGAAAAAACACAAAAAAATAGAAAAATAAAACCATAAAACTTCATCAGTAAATCTCTCTCTATCTCTCTCATTGGATGGTGGAGTAGCTATGACTAATCACTATGAATCCTCCATCTATTTCGTCTGATTTCCACTGCAAATCTACAACATTTTGAAAGGTCAATTACCCCCACCTTATGCATCAATGCCCACCCATGAATTGGCATCAATTCCGAATTGACACCTACCCCAAATGTACTCTAGGCCTATAAACCATCATTTTCCCTTAAATTATTGACAAGTAATGATAAACGTAATAGTGATTAATAGGTGAATAACAGAAAACTAGAAACCCGGTAGAACTATTGTTCAGAATGTGGGGTTAACCCTCTTGTGCCATGCGGTGGCTTATGTGGATTCACACTATTTTATTTAAAGATGGACAGTTTTCAAAAACCGCTTAGGATTCAAGTAATTAACCCAAGCTATATAACCCAAAAAATAAAGAATATATTACATATAAGTGCTCTGTCTAAATGAGATAATGACACTTAAAAAGGCCGAACTTTTAAGTGCAACATTTAGTATCATGATCTTTTATAAATATACACTTCGTTCCAACTCTGTTAAAACTAACATTACATTGGGTATAAAATTATAAAAATGCCTATATTCAAATTTTTCTTTTTTCACTATTATTCGTTATTCCATTCAAATACTTTTATTATTTATCGGAAAGAAGTAAAAATATGGTTACATATGAAAAAAAAAAAGCGAAATAAAATTTAGGAAAATTTTCCAATTAATACCCTATATTTTGGGTTTAGAGTCACTTTGATCTCTCAAAGTTTAAAAAGCGATAATTCAGTATCCAAACTTTCAAAACATGACAACCCATCAGCCGTTAAGTGGCATTTGAAAAAGACACAAATACCCAATATCTAAACATTGACAAAAAATTAACAATCTCAAATCCTTGTCTCTTCTATTCAAGAAAGTTGGGGTCACCATAATACAAACTTTCTTGAATGGGAAAAAGCAAAGATTTGAAATTATTAATTTTTTATCAACGTTTGGATGGTTGATAAAGAAAATTAGATAACACTTGAAGGGCATTTATATCTTTTTCAAATGCCACTTAACGATAGATTAACAGTTAGTTATGACAATTATTGAATTACATTTTAAAAGTTTGGATACTAAATTATTGCATCTAAAGTAAATTACAAGTTACTAATCGATAATTTTCAAAAAAAAATCTAAACAGACAAAGTACTCAATATCTATTTACCCAAAAAAAAAAAAAAAAAAAAAAACAGAGTTATCGTCACGGTGATAGTCTGGCTACTTGCCTACTTCCACACGAAAGAAATTTGTCCAGTGGATGTAGTTGAAGTCCGATACTAAGCAACGAATCTATTAATATCTTGATATCTTTGCGTAGTTAGTGCGCAACACGTAGTTAATTTGGTCTTTGCATTACATCTTTCCGTGGGTCCCACCATGAGGATAAAGGTCACCAATCAAGGATATACGTAAACTGGTTGTCTTTGAACGCTCCTTAGAAAACCTCACAAGCCGTATACTGTGCCAACCAGCATTATTGCCCCAAGTATCATAAGATACATTGAACCTGGACATCTCTATTTGAGCTTATAAAAGGAAACCACTCTCTCGTCATTTTGGTACAACTGCTTCTACCGATTTCCCCTGTTTCTCCGGAGGAGATCCTCTGGCACTGGCAATGGCCCCCAGTCTGGCTGCCGTCGCCGCTCCTCCGCCGCCGCATCAGGCCAAGGGAGACTATTTCAAGGAGATGGAAGAGGCGTTCAGGAGGAGATATGAAGAGATGGAGAGGGAACTGAAGAACAGCCTGAAGAGGGAGGCGAAGATGAGGGAGGAGCTGCTGAGAACGTCAGAGAGACTCAGATCCGTGGAAGAGGCGGAGGAGAGGCTCTGCTTCCAGCTGGGAGAGCTCGAAGCTGAGGCCCTCGACCAAGCTCGCGCCTACCAAGCCCAGATCATGTCTCTCATGGACCAGCTCTCCCACGCTCAGAAGCTCCTTCAGGCTACAAACAAAAACAAAGCTCGGGCCTAATGCCAATTACGAAAAGAAAGAGGCGTGTTTGCATATAATCTGCCCTGTGTTTTCTTTCTTTCTTTCTTTTTCTTTTTTTTTTTTTTAACTGAACTCTTCATTTCTATGAAAACAAAACCAGAAATCAGATTTCCTTCTGTATTAATGCGTTTGGTCCGTGGCTTTATTCGTGTTTCCAATCCGGATGAAGGGGTGAGAAATCCTAAATCCAAAAATCCTACTTTTGTGGTTGGCAGTGTCGGTGGTTCCAAACCAGCAATTAATTCACTGGTCCAAAATTACCAAAACTCCTCTTCTGAGAACATCCAATTTGTCGTGTAATTACCCTTGCAACAGATTTCACATGGTTAATAAGAATAACAACCAAAATCCTTTAGAATGGGAATGGGAATGGTATTCTCCATGGGAATTGATGTAGCGCGATCTGGTCACTCCTAGTTGGCAGGGACCTCGTTCCTATCTGGTGACGGACGACACCTGAGAAGGAGAAGAAGATGAAGGATTCCTGGGGAGCTCGCCCGACGGGAACACTCTGATGCTTAAGTTAGAACTCCGTGGAGAGCCTAGAGAGTTGTAACAGAAAATGAGCTAAGAGTGGAGATGTGCACTTACTCAAAAAAATTATTTTCTTGCCCCTTGGAAATCGGGGCCTTTATATACTGATGCTCTGTCAAATCGAGTGTAACCGCCTCTGATTCTCTACTACAGTCGTTATTCGCCAGGCTGATTCAATTGGTGCAGGTAACCGTCGCAGAGTACGGTCCTGTCAGTTGAGAGACGTTATGCAGAGCTGGCGTGCACGACGCCGCTTGACGTGAGACGTGGGCGCAGTCCTCTGGACTGGTAGGTGCTGCGCCGCCAGACAAGAGATGTGGGAGCAGTCTGACAGGCATGGTCTTGTCGGATAAGAAGTTTCCCAAAGACTCTGGGTTACTCAATAGCGAGCTCCTTTGTAGCGAACTGCCTTGCAGCAAACCGTTCTGTAGCGAGTTGTCTTGTGGCGAGCTGTTCAGGTTGGGTTTCAGCGGGCTCATTACGCCGAGTTGTAGCCAAGCTGTCATGCTAAGCTGTCGCTTACGTCGAGTCATGTCCACGTGTCACCTGGTTAGGAGGTCGAGTCAAATCACCCCCATCAATTGCCCCCCACTCCTCGGGCTAAGGGTCTTGCTCTAGCGCGGGGAGTTCACGAAATGACGGGTGGATTTGACTCGCTGTTCAAATTACTCTGACTGACCGCATGTGGCTTTCAGGTTTTTCGGGCACCAAAAAACGCGCCAAACTGCCTTCGGTTTCGGAAGACGTGCGGCCATCTTTATTGCGAGCCGTTGGATTCGCTTCAATCGGAGCCGTTGGCTTTCGAGCACAGTGGCTATAAATAGGAGGGCCCCAAGCCTCATTTTTGTACGCCAACTTGCCTTGCTTTCGGTTTTGAGGTTGCGCATTCGCCTTGTTTGCTCTAGCTCTCCTTGTTCGCGTCGCTTTCTCATTTCATTTTTTTCTGGTGAGTCCTCTGTCTTGTCCAATAATGTCTGGGTACCCGTGGGACGGTAACCAGGGTGAGGTCCCCTCGAGCTCGGGGGGAGCTTGGGGTTTCCCCGAAGGGCGGTCTTTGGAGGCTTGGGAAGCCTCCGGTAACTTGGCTTCCACTTCCCGGGGTCGGGAGCCGGATAGCTTCGGCCCTTCCTCCATGTCTATGGAGAGACTTCAGGCCCTAGTCTTTCATTACAACCTCCCCAGGGATCTTATTTACAGTCTCCCATCCGACAACTATCCCTGGGAACACGATCACGACGAGATCGTGATTTTTGAAGAGCAACTCGTGGCTGGTCTCCGACTCCCTCTACACCCTCTGATAGTGGAGGTTCTTTCCCACTTCAATGTCACCATAGACCACCCGAACTCTGTTTGGAACTTGGTGGGGACTATTTCCCTGTTCTTTGAGTATTGTCTTCCTCTTTCCCTCGACACCTTTGCTTCTATACTGTTGATCAAGAATGCCTACCCCGGAGCCCCTCTAGAAAGGCGCTCTTATTACTTTTCCCCCCGTCCGGGCTTTAAGCTCCTCCACGAGCTGCCTAACAGGATCCCAGCCTGGAAGCGAGGTTATTTTGTAGTTCGCAACCCCAAGGGGTGGCCCTTTCCGACCCACCGGAGGGCCGCCATTCAGGATCCGGGCGTTGACTTGGACCTGAAGGTTCGGGAAACACTGCAGCCCTGGGCAGGGGTCGGCTTTCTCTGTTCGGATGACTTGGCTGAGGACAATCTCGTGCAGGCCGGCCTGAGCCCCGGTAGGTTACCTTTAGGACGCCTTCTCTTTTTTTTTTTTTTTTTTTGAGCTATACTAATGCCTTGTAATTCTTGCAGCCAACATGTCTGGTGAGGATGCACATCACCTGTTGTCGAGTAACCAAAAGCGTAGGGCGAAGAGGTTGCGCCCCAACCAAGCGTCCACTTCTGAGGCCGCCGAGTTTGAGGCTGCAGACCCAGCCTTTGTTCCGCCGCCGGAGGTCCCACCTGTGTCGTTCGAGGGAGTAGCCGCGAGAGGCGGCAAAGAAGAAGAGGTCCCACCCCAGGAGCAGTACCCTCCGGCCGCGCAGTCCGGCCCCATCGTCTTCCCGCGGTTTCCTACCGAGGGGAGGGATGAAGCATCACCAACTTCCTCGTGGCCTCGCGGAGGAGCCGGCAGGCGATCAGTCATGAGGAGATCGCGGACTGGGCCGGGATGCACCCTAGGCAGCTCTCCAAGCTGGCCTCAGCTCACTGCATGGTGGTAAGTGTCTACTTCTTCCCTTTTTCTCCCCCCTTTCTATTTTTTTTACTTACCTCGGCTTTCTATTGGCAGCTAAACTCCGCCATCCACGCCATGGCCTGTCAGGCTGCTATTCACTCCCAGGATGCCACCAAACAGAGGTCGAAAGTGCAGAGGCTCTAACACGAGCTCGACCAGGCCCAGGGTGAGGTCCTCCAGGCTCAGAAGGGGAGCGAGGCCCAGGAGCTACTCATTAAGGACCAGGAAGCGCGGATCTCCCGATTATCTAAGGAGAGCGCCCGTTACAGGGAGGAGTCTTCGAGGGTGACGGTAGAGAGGGAGCTTCTTCGTCAGCAGGTCCAGAGCTTGGAGTCCACGCTCCACGAGCGGACCCGAAACTTCGACGCCGCAGTGGAGGAAGAGCGGGCTAAGGCGGTGGAGGACTTTAAAGAGTCCTAGCAGTTCCATGACCTCCAGGTCGAGTACGGCTCTAAGTCCTACTGCTCGGGGTTCAAGCTTTGCCGATGGCTGGTTCAGAAGAAGTTCTCTGTCCTTAACCTTGAAGGCATGACAATAAAGGACATGGCCCCGGAGACGGCGGACACTACGGAGGAAGAGAAGCCCGACTCCCTGGAGGAGAGCGACGAGGACGTAGAGGTGGTGGGACCTTGAGGCTGGTTGCTCTTTTTTCTTCTTCTAAATGAATCTTTTGAAGTGGTTGTTTCCAGGTGGCTGAGCCCGGTTCTCTCTCTTTTTGCCTAGATGTACTCTCCCGGGCTGTTAGGCCCGGTTTTTTTATAAGAACTAGTAATGAAATGTTCCTCTCTTTTTTGGTAAGTGTTATGCAATTTACTCTTTTGCCGAAGTGACTATTTCACTCGAACTATTAGAGCTAAGTACCCGAAGTGGAGTTTCTCGACTATCGTCACCCCGAGCTGTCTCCCTGTACTTAGTAGGGGTGATTTTATGATGTACACCGAGGTGAGCAACATAGTAAGGCATATGCCCGACCTGTCTACACCTGGGTTACTGAAGTTGAAGTTTGTTGTCCCTAACGGGTCCAACTTGTATACCGGGGCGGGCTATGCATCACAGGATTCACACCCGAGCTGCCTGCGCCTTTGGTACTAATTCTTAGCCTATGTCAATGAAGTGGTTAGGCCTTATACGGTGTCGAGGTCTTCGTTAGCTCGACATTTTAGCCCTTAGGCTGGGGGAGTGACTTATAGTCCACTCTCCTAGAGTTCGCCCATGCCGAAGAGGCGATTGGGTCTTATAGTGCCGAGGTCTTTTGTTAGCTCGGCGTATTGGCCCTTAGGCTCTGAGAGCGACTACGATTCACCCCCTTCTGGAGTTCGCCCATGCCGAAGAGGCGACTGGGTCTTACAGTGCCGAGGTTTTTTGTTAGCTCGGCGTTTTGGCCCTTAGGCTCGGAAAGCGATTTGTAGTCCACTCATCTCAGTGATTATAGGTAGTATTGCCTTAAGTTGACAATATTCCATGCCCGATGTACTTGTTTCCCATCTAGGGTTTCGAGCTCATACGTTCCTTCCCCGAGCACCCGCTTTACTCGGTAGGGTCCTTCTCAATTTGACCCGAGCTTACCAACACCGTGCTCAAGCACCATAACTTTATGAAGGACAAGGTCTCCGACGCGGAGGTTCCGCTTCTTGACCCTGGCGTTATAGTACCGAGCTACTATCTGCTGGTAGGCCGCGGTCCTAATGTATGCGAGGTCCCGTACCTCGTCAAGTAGGTTGAGATTGGTGCGTAGCTCGTCTTTGTTTACTTTGTCATCGTACACTTCTAGACGTAGCATGGGAACCTCGATCTTGGCTGGGATGACTACTTCAGTGCCATAAGTGAGGTTAAAGGGGGTCTCACCTGTTCCGGTCTTTATCGTGGTCCGATAAGCCCATAGTACATTGGGTAGCTCGTCTACCCATAGTCCCTTAGCTCGGTCAAGGCGTGCCTTCAGTCCGCGGAGAATGACTCTGTTCGTGACCTTCGCTTGGTCGTTTGCCTGAGGGTGCGCCACCGAGGTGAAGTTTTGTTGAATTCCCATATCTTTGCACCAGTTCTGGAATTTAATATCCTCGAACTACTTACCATTGTCAAAGATCAGTACTCGGGGTAGTCTGAAACGGCACACTATATTCTTCCAGAAGAAGTTATGCACATTCGGCACTGTGATCGTTGTGAGAGGTTCAGCTTCTACCCACTTAGTGAAATAATCAACTGCCACCACTAAGAACCTCCTCTGCCCTATCACTGGCGGAAATGGTCCGAATATATCGATCCCCCACTATGCGAAAGGCCACGGGCTGGTGAATAATGGAGATCGAGGTGTTGACCAAATGGCTCAAGCTAATAATCCCAAATATTCTCAAGATCCTTTGCAAGGAATCGGTGGGCCAATGACTAGGGCAAGGACAAAGAGGATGAAAAAGGCTTTACAAGGCTTAATCATGGAAGTACATGACAAAGAGGCTGTTCTAGAACATTCTAAGACTGTTCTAGCAGTTCCCAAAACTTCACCAAGGATAATCACATATTTTTATGT
Organism: Nelumbo nucifera; assembly: GCF_000365185.1. The sequence goes on from NW_010729317.1 coordinate 228,631, forward strand.
GCAAGACGATGTGCAAAGCTTAGAACTTGAAGAACAAAGCTTGACGGGCTTGGCGCATGGACATGATATGAAAAGGCCCAATTCGTATGCAAAGATGTATTGAAGGGCTTGTTTTGTCATGTTGGGCTTGTTTTTATCTTGTTTTGTTTACTTTGACTTTTCTATGCTTAGTTGTCATTAGTTGTAATCTTTTAAAAGGATTCCTTTTTCAAAGTAGATTTCTTCTCCTAAATTAAAGGGATCATCATCAGTTAGGTGTTTCCTGATAAGATAATCATTAGTTAGGAGTTTTCTTATAAGATTAGGAGTTTCCTTATAAGATAATGATGTTTACATGCCTATATAAAAGCTGCAACTATGTAATACGAGATGAATCAATAATATAGAGGTATTTTCAGCAAGCTTAGCTTTGCCTTCTTGTTTTCTTGGTAGAATACAATATCTTGACTTATCAAGGGAGTGATCAACCTTTGTGGTGTCTTCAAGATTGGATTCTTTAAGGACTTAGTTTCCTTAAGGTTCTAATCTGATCAACTACAACTTGTTTTCTAGCTYMWRGGTGYGCATAACAACTTGATTCAAGAGTTCCTAGAGCAGGTCGTCTAGTGGGTTCTTATCAGAGATACTTCAGGTCGGCGGCAGGCTGGTGGTGGATGTTGGCACGCTTCTGGCACATGTCGCATCTTCTGACGAACTCGATCACATATGCCTTCATCGTTGGCCAGTAGTATCCCTGTCGTAGCGCTTTCTGGGCGAGAGCCCTGCCCCCCAAGTTTCCACCGCACAGGCCCTCATGAGTGTTGCAGAGCACAAGCTCGACCTCGGAAGGTGGCAAGTAGCGCAGATAGGGGAGCGTGTAAGAACTTCGATACAACCGTTTATCTATCATGACGTATTTGGCCGCCTAGCGCTCTACCCTTCTGGCGGCATTACGATCCACAGGGAGGGTCCCATGCAGCAGGAAGCTCGCGAGCGGGTCGATCCAGCTCGATAGGACCGACCTCCCCTGCCCCCCAGAGAATGCTAGGCCAAGGCAAGTTCTCTATGTACACGGTTCTCATGGTATTATCACTAGTGCTGGCTAACCGGGACAGGGCATCAGCCTCAGCGTTCTCAGATCTCGGGATTTGCTTGATGAAGTGAGACTGGAAATTGAGCAGAGCCTCTCTTACTTTGGCTAAGTAGGCGGTCATGGTTGGCTCGCGAGCTTCATATTCACCTGTAACTTGGTTGACCACGAGCTGAGAATCACTACAGATGACGATGTGCTTGGCTTTCACTTCATTTGCTAGAGCCAGCCCAGCTATTAACGCCTCGTACTCCGCTTCATTGTTGGACGCCGCGAACTCAAAGCATAACGCATACTCCAGTTTCACCCCGCTTGGCCCATACAGAACGATTCCAGCTCCGCTGCCCTGCTGGTTGGATGAGCCATCCACGTGAAGGATCCCGGGCTCCTCATCCCAGCTCGGGTTCAATCTAACTAGGAGAGAAGCCGCACTGGTTGCTACCTCACGGTGCTCGAGCTCAACCGGCCTGGGAACCTCGGGCTCATCCGACTTGGGGGCCTCGGGCTCGATCAGCCTGGGGATACTGTGCTGAAAGTGCATTCCACAACAAAGTCAGCTAAGGCTTAGGCCTTGATAGCAGTTCGCGGCTTGCACTGGAGGTCATATTCGCTGAGCTCGATGGCCCACTTTGTCAACCTACCAGAGACCTCAGGCTTGAGCAAGACTTGCCTCAGAGGCTTGTTGGTGAGGACGATGACAATATGAGCTTGGAAGTACGAGCGAGGCTTCCGAGCTGCAACAACCAGAGCATATGCCAATTTTTCGATCTCTGGATACCTCGTCTCTGCCCACTACAACACTTTGCTAACATAGTAGATAGGTCGTTGGACCCGGTCTACTTCTCTTATCAGTACCGAGCTGACCACCTCGTCACTTGCAGAGAGGTACAACTCCAAAACATCACCCTCCTCGGGTCAGGTTAAGACTAGGATACTGGTGAGGTACCTTTTGAGATCGTCGAATGCGAGCTAACACTCATCAGACCATTCAAAGCCTTTGCTTTTAATCGCCTTAAAGAAAAGCAGGCAGCGATCTGCCGATTTGGCCATGAAGCAGCTCAGAGCGGCTATACGGCCATTCAACCTCTGAACCTTCTTCAATTTCCGGGGTGGTCTCATATCTAGGATAGCCTTAATTTTATCCGGGTTGGCCTCAATGCCACGCCGGTTGACGATGTACCCTAGGAATTTACCCGAGGTGACACCGAAGGCACACTTGTTTGGGTTTAGTTTCATGTTAAACTTACGCAAAATTTCAAAAACAGAGTGCAAATCTTTTATAAAATCATTTGAAAACTGAGTTTTGACGACCATGTCGTCTACATAACATTCTATTTTCTTTCCGATCAACGGCTCGAACAACTTATTTACAAGTCTTTGGAAGGTAGCCCCAGCATTTTTCAGTCCGAAGGGCATGACCTTGTAACAGTACATGCCTAGTTCAGTTATAAAAGTTGTTTTTTCTTCATCTGTAGGGTCCATTCTTAACTGGTTATAGCCCGAGTAGGCATCCAAGAAACTCAGCAACTCATGCCCTGAGGTCGAGTCCACCAGGCGGTCAATCTTGGGGAGTGGGAAGAAATCCTTCGGACAAGCTCGGTTTAGGTCGGTATAATCGACACACATGCGCCATTTACTGTTGGCCTTCTTTACCAGGACTGGATTGACCACCTAGCTCGGGTAATGGACCTCTCTGATAAAGTCAGTTGCGAGGAGCTTCCCGACCTCCTCGTCAACTGCTCTCCAACGCTCTGGGCTAAGTTGCGTTTCTTCTGTCTAACGGGCCTAACTACAAGATCAGTATTTAGCATGTAAGTTATGATGCTAGGGTCTATGTCGGGCATCTCTGCCACAAACTACACAAAAACATCTAAATTTTCAAGTAAAAAACTTACCAGTTGAGATCGTAGAGGCTCCTTGACTGAAGCGCCGATCTGGATTGTTCGAGCTGGGTCCTCTGTCGAGGTTGGGACAAAGATAGTCTCTTCCGTAGGTGCAGCTCGCTCTTCGCATTGCTCCGCAGGTCGCTCCAGCTCGAGGTCATCGGCCACCTTGGCTTTCCCTTTGAGGGCGGCGACGTAGCACTTGCGAGACTCGAGCTGATCGCCTCGCACTACCCCAACTCCGAAGTCCGTGGGGAACTTCATCGCCAAATAATAGGTAGAGACCACCGCATGGGTGATGGGCCGACCTATTATGGCGTTGTACGGGGAGGGACTACACAAAAACATCTAAATTTTCAAGTAAAAAACTTACCAGTTGAGATCATAGAGGCTCCTTGACTGAAGCGCCGATCTAGATTGTTCGAGCTGGGTCCTCTGTCGAGGTTGGGACGAAGATAGTCTCTTCCGTAGGTGCAGCTCGCTCTTCGCATTGCTCCGCAGTTCGCTCCAGCTCGAGGTCATCGGCCACCTTGGCTTTCCCTTTGAGGGCGGCGACGTAGCATTTGCGAGACTCGAGCTGATCGCCTCGCACTACCCCAACTCCGAAGTCCGTGGGGAACTTCATCGCCAAATAATAGGTAGAGACCACCACATGGGTGATGGGCCGACCTATTATGGCGTTGTACGGGGAGGGCGTTGCGACCACCAAGAAGTCGTGGTTGATCCTTACTATGCTAGGCCAAGTGCTGACCTCCATAGGTACTGTGATTCTCCCCAGGGGCCTGACCTCCTCTCCGCTGAAGCCTACCAAGGGAGTGTTGGACAGTTTTGTATGCCCTTAGCTTCAATCAGAATGATGTACATTATGAGTTTATTGTAAATGAATAAAAGTACATATTTGATTCATGTTCCCTTGGTATGTTTCTGTGTAATACCCTTAAACTGGACACTTTATGAGACTCGTGTTAGTTTAGAATGTT
>NW_010729317.1:239641-290463 GCF_000365185.1 Nelumbo nucifera
TCGGTTACAGTGTTGGGCCAATTGACCACCACGTGCCACTTGAACTCTTTGTGCGTGATGCCTCTCTTGGCTGCTGTGAGCCGCACTGCGGGGTCCAAGTCGGGTATCTGCAAACAAGCGTCATTGAACCGCTTGATGTAACTCCGGATGGACTCTCCTTCCCTCTGAATTATGCCGATGAGGCTTTCCTGGGTTCTCGGGCACCGCTTGCTGGTGACGAAATGAGAGGTGAAGACTTGCGCGAACTGCGCCCAACTTCTTATTGACCCAGGCACGAGGTTCCTGTACCACGTGCGGGCTACTCCTTTGAAAGTGGTGGAGAAGGCCATGCACATGCAGGACTCAGTGGCCCATGCCAAGTGCATCTGCGACTGGAAGGCGTCGACGTGGTCATTTGGATCGAAAGATCCGTTATACTTGTCCAAGGGAGGAAGCTTGAAGTCCTTTGGCTTAGGGACGGCTAGAAGTTCTGGAGACAGGGGGGATGACACTAAGAGGAGCGGAGTGGCTTTCACTTCGTCCGAGCTCACCTCTTCCTTACCCTTGAGCTCGGGCAGGTTGTGAGTGGCAGTTCGGCGAGCTCAGCGACGTCTCCGCTGCTTCTTCGCTGGCTTGGCATTAGTACTGCTTGCTCCTGTGTTGCCGAGCTCGGTAGGCCTAGGAAGGGGCTCGGACTGCTGTCGATGGTTGTGAACTGAAGAGCCTTGTCTATAGTCCACGGCCAGGACCTCGAATTGATTTTTGGCGAGCGGAATCTCGAACTGCGAGGGCCGAGGCGACGCGGGTCTGATCGGCTGAGAGTCCCCCGACTTGACTACAGGCTGCGAGGTGGGGGGAGTAACTTGTCTTTCCCTCCTGCCATGGGAAAAGACCTGACTCCCGAGAGGGTTCTAAGTTTGGGAGGTCTCTCCTCGGCAGGGGAGACGTTCGCTGCGACGACGGGGCTGGACCAGCTGTGCAGTGGGGTGTCGAGGTGGAACTTGCTGTTGATGCTGAGGCAGCGGTGGGAACTGCTGTTGGTAGACGTGGTGAAGCATTTGCTGCTAGTACAACTAGAACTAATGGACCTGCTGCATTTGAGCTTGCATAGCTCGCATGTAGTGTACTAGGTTTTCCAACTGGTTCTGTCCGGCCACCGGGAGAACTAACGGTTTTGCAAAGGTCGTCTCTACCGGCGAGGGGAGTGGAGCACTTACCGGCGCCATGATCTGAGAAGCACTCATTGTAGGGACTCCGTCCGCGAAGAGGGGTACGGTGAATTGGCCAATGCAGACGGTAGGGATCTGAGGTCGTTCCTTGGAGGTGTTTTGGTCGGCACTTTGTCCGGCATTGCTGGAGGAAGCCATTGAAGTCTTACTGAAGTTGCTTGGTGAGAGGCTTTTTGAAGTGATTCCCACAGACGGCGCCAAATGATGTAGCGCGATCTGGTCACTCCTAACTGGCAGGGACCTCGCTCCTAGCTGGCGACGGACGACACCTGAGAAGGAGAAGAAGATGAAGGATTCCTGGGGAGCTCGCCCGACGGGAACACTCTGATGCTTAAGTTAGAACTCCATGGAGAGCCTAGAGAGTTGTAACGGAAAATGAGCTAAGAGTGGAGATGCACACTTACTCAAAAAAATTATTTTCTTGCCCCTTGGAAATCGGGGCCTTTATATACTGATGCTCTGTCAAATCGGGTGTAACCGCCTCTGGTTCTCTGCTACAGCCGTTATTCGCCAGGCTGATTCAACTGGTGCAGGTAACCGTCGCAGAGTACGGTCATGTCAGTTGAGAGACGTTATGCAGAGCTGGCATGCACGACGCCGCCTGACGTGAGACGTGGGCGCAGTCCTCTGGACTGGTAGGTGCTGCGCCGCCAGACAAGAGACGTGGGTGCAGTCTGACAGGCACGGTCTTGTCAGATAAGAAGTTTCCCGAAGATTCCAGGTTACTCAATAGCGAGCTCCTTTGTAGCGAGCTCCTTCGTAGCGAGCTCCAATAGCGAGCTGCCTTGCAGCAAGCCGTTCTGTAGCGAGCTGTTCAGGCTGGGTTTCAGCGGACTCATTACGCCGAGTTGTAGCCAAGCTGTCATGCTAAGTTGTCGCTTACGTCGAGTCATGTCCACGTGTCACTTGGTTAGGAGGTCGGATCAAATCACCCCCCATCAGGAATGAAAATTGGCTGTTCTCAAGAATAGATTTTTTTAAATGTCACATTTCACTCCAATTCTGTACCCTATTCTCGAGACGGGGTCAAATATTCACATATTTAATAAAAAAGGAAATATGGTCCCCCAACATTAAAACACGACATTTTAGTATCCTAAACTTTTAAAATATGCCAATCTAGTGACTATCATTGATCATCATCTTCTTCCTCAAAAAGATACAGAGGTATAGGTTTTTGGTACAATTTTGCAAGGGAATGACAATGATCTGGTTCCTACAAAAATAAAAAAACTCCCCCTAAATCCCCAGTTAATGAATGTAACAAGTGTTGAAACCCCAACAAGTTTGAGGTTGTTCGCCATTGCTTTGTTTCAAGGAAAAAGATGAATAATGTTTTGAATGGTAAAATTGACATTTTAAAAAATTTTAAATCGTACGTCATTACATGATATACATAACTGATAACTGGTTAACGACAAGTATTGAATTGGCACATTGGAGATCAAAAGTGAAACTAAGCGCAAAGTATAGATTACTTACTAATAAGGAATTTCCCTAAAAAACCACAAATAAAACAACCTTTTTTGTATTCCTCTGGATAAACAAGGGTAGGCTGTAGGCACACTCAGCGAGCATTCCAACTATGTACATTATCATTTTTGTATTTTTGTCGCCAATCACATTAAAACATTATCATTTCATGGATACCTGTCAGTGTCCCCTCGTATATCACATCTTATCTTATGAGAGTATAATTATGAGGTGGACTGAATTCTAAATTTTTCTATATTATAATTAAAAAAAAAATCCACCCAACAGTATCCTGTGCATAGGGCTGTGAGTCCGATCTAATCCTATTCGAATTTGATTGGATAAGAGTTTGAATTTGGATATTCCCTTTTTTGGAATTTGAACCCCCTGATTTATGATTTATTGAGTTGAATTGGATATAACACTATCAAATTCGATCCAATCATTTTGTAGCACTATCTATACATGCAACATTTGGAATCTGGTAGGAGACATGGGTGCTTCTAGGGGCATAAATGAATTGAATTCAAATGGAATCAAGCAATATCAATTTTTAAATTTAATTTAATCAACTAATTATTTTAAGTTTTTAATAAATATACATGATACAAGTATTTTATTTATATAAAGTATGAAAATATATAAATTATTTATATAATTTAAATGTTAATCGTATAAACTATCTACAATATTTAAATTATTATAATATATATAATTGATCAAGTTTGAATATTTATTGAATTGAATCATGTTATATTTGAGTTTGATTCAATAGTACGAATAGGATATTCAAATTTGATTTGCTATCTTATTTGAATTATCTAAATGCCAAATCTTGAATTTGAATTCGAATTTTCAGATACATTGACACCCTTAACCGCTTCTCCTTGCAAGAAATGAAAATTTCAAAATAAAAATAAAAATAAATAAGCTTTGGTCCTTTCATTATTAGTCTTTGATCCTTCTATAGGTTGTTCTTTTGTTTTGATCCCTCCAATATTACAAATTGATCACTTTACGAATAATTTTTTCTTATTTTGATCCACATGAGTTACAACAATATATCTGGGCTGGTTATTCTTGTATCATACTCTTCAGAAAATGGGATTTCTCAAGAAATGGTGCAACATGATATATCAATGTATATCCACAGCTACCTTCTCAATCAAAATTGCAGGTGAGTCTCATGACCGTTTCAAATTGAACGAGGGAGTACGATAAGGTGACCCCATCTCACCGTACCTATCCATCATAGGTATGGAAGTTCTCACACAACTTTTGAACCATGCCACGATCTCTGCACATATTGAGGGTGTAAAACTCAACATGAACAATTCTCCTATCACACATCTTCTCTTTGTTGATGATTGTATTCTCTTCTGTAAAGCTTATCTGTCACAAGTCAAATCTTTGCCAGACATTCTCCATAAGTTTGAGCTGATGTTGGGTTAAGAGATCAATTATTCCAAGTTGAGCATTTTTTTCAGTAGAAATGTACCTTGCCAACATCGTAAGTTCATCTCCCATGCACTTCATGTTAAAAAGTCATTGGTTGGATCTAAATATCTTGGATCCCAAGTGGGGACAAATATTCGGCTAGGCATCTCTCATAAGGAAATTGTTGACAATGTGCAATCTAAAATTAACTCCTGGAGCTCAAAACTTCTATCCCAAGATGGTCGCACCACCCTAGTAAAATTAGTTCTCCAGCAATCCCCACTTATTCCATGTCAACGGCCATTCTTCCCAAGTCCATACTTCACAAACTAGATAAAATGTATAAAAGTTTCTAGTGGAGCCAAACTTCAAAAACCTCCTATCATACCCTCCCATGGAATAAATTATGCCAACCCAAAACACAAGGAGGTTTAGGGTTTAGATCTTCATAGGCCATAAACCAAGCAATGTTTGGCAAGCAAATCTGGAGATTGTTAATAGACAGAAGTGGGCTTTGGAGCACTCAGATCAAAACCAAATATTTTCCTCACACCTCTTTGTTTGCAGCAAAGAAGGGTAAACAAAACTCAAAGTGGTGGCAACAGGCTCACAAACTACTCCCTTTTCTGCACCCCAACATGGTATGGCCAGTCAAGGATGGTAGGGAGATTTCTGCCGTATCTGATCCATGGATCCCATCTCTGCTTGGAAATATACCACCTCCGAACGTCCATCTATCGCAACATCAAGCTCAAGAGCCAAGAGTTGCAGAGCTAATAAACTTAGATGGCTCTTGGGATCTTCAAAAATTACAACAGTTTTTCTCAGACTCCACCATTTCCCATATTCTCCTAGTATCTTTGGAACCTAACCAACCGCATGACCTCCTAGTTTGGAAGAATAATGCCACAGGAATTTATTCAGTTAAATCGTCATATCACTCTCTGTCTTCTTTAGGAGCTTCGACGTCAAGTACACACTTTAACTGGAAGCTCAAATGGAAACTCAAAGTGCCATTTAGATTCCAAGTCTTTCTCTGGAAGATTCTTTGGGATGGACTACTTACAAAAACCAAGTGTTCCTCATGGCTCAACGAAGAAGATAGAATATGTGTGTTTTGTAAACTTCAAGAAGAAACAACTCACCACCTATTCTTTGGATGCCCCTTCGCTCGAGTAGTTTGGTGCGGTGCCCAGATTGGGTTAAACCCATCGTGCATATATCAACTCCCCATCCACGTCATTATCATGAATCGGTACACTTCCTTGTGTACTCATTTGGGTAAACATCAAGCTCTAATATGTCTAAGTAAATTTTCTATCATTTTATACTTCATATGGAAAGCAAGGAATAAATAGATTTTTGAAAATTCCATGCAACATCTTGCACAAGTGGTAAGCTCAGCGATAAGTTATCATGTGGAGCTTTCAATAACCCAGCCTAGGTAGCAAACACGGAATCAGCCAAGGCAAAATGACCGTCCCACTCTATATACTGATGGCTCTTTTGATACAGCTACAGGTAAAGCAGGACGAGGGTTTGTCCTCCAACACCCCCATGAACATTTTACCATCACTGAAGGAAGACCTTCTTGGGCCCTTACTAGCTATGATGTCAAAATTCGATTCCTTCTAGGTGGACTATGGACGACACTCTCCAATGGGATCTCCCATCTTTTGGTATATACAGATAATGCATCTTTAGTAGAGTTAGCAAACACTGATCGAATATCCTTCTGGTTTGAGCAGCTGCATAGAAGACATCTACGACGTCTAATAGACTCTTTTGTATCTATAAAGTTTGTACATATTTCGAGGCAGTTCAACCAAACAGCTCATCTTTTTGCTTACTTGGCCTGTAAAGGCCAGTTTACTTTGCACTTTAACTCCAAACATTCTCAGCATGTAACCTTTAATGCTTAATATATTTTGCATCTCTTTTGACAAAAAAAAACCATGGTTTTGTTTCACCCTTAATCCAGTCCTTGGCCAAAAACTGTTGATTTGGTCAATGACCCGTTGACCCAAGCAATCAAATTGCTAGCCTATTCGACCCATTTAATGGTTTTTGGCCTTTTTATTTTATTTATTTATTTTTAAGTTAGAACGGGTCATCCGTTCAAATCAAACGATTGAATTGTCAACTCCAAAACCAATGGCCAAAACAGTTTCAGTTCCACGTCAGTTTTTAAAACCTTGCTCTTAACCTTATCAAGAGAAATGAAAATTTTTGGGAAAATTAATTTTTGGCCCTTTCCTTATAAGTCATTGATCATTCTCTTAGTGCAAGGGCACCAGGTATGCACATGTGCAGGTAAAGGGTAAAGATATAACTCAACATTATATAATGAAATTTAACTTTTGTGACCTACACCAAAACCAAGGCAGGTAGGTATTCACTATATATATATATATATATTTATTTATTTATTTATTTCAATCTCTCTAATATTACAAATTGGTCATTTGATGAATAGCTTTTTCTTATTTTGAAACCTACATGGCTTCAACAAGACTACAATAAGTATGGTCAATCAATAATTCAAGTTCCCTTTCTCTTAAAAAAGAACAAAATAATAATATGGGCTATAGTAGCATGTGAGAACCATAGGGTATAAGAAAAACTCAACCTCTGGTTTCATGGCAGTTGAGGTCATGGGGAGCAGGTTGTGTGGTCACAATTCATTTTCATAGCAAAAAGTCTACCTTGTTTTCCACATAACGAAATGTACTTATTACATTTCTAGTGAAATAAAATATTGTATACATTTTAATGGTCGAATGGTGACTCCTTGTACATTTTTATTTATTTTGTGCAATCTCATATTAAGGAAAACCCAATTATTTTTTGGCATCATGTCTTTCTGGTATCATATTCATACCCCATTCATTTTTATACTTCTAATATTACCCACAATCTTTCTTAAATATTTTCTTTCATATTTTTATGATTGTTACTATTTCTTGAGATAGATCTTTTATGATATTTTTGTCGATATGTGAATTTTGGAACCATCGAAATGAGCTCAATTTATATGACAGCTAATGAAGGTAACAAGTGTTGAACCCCCAATAAGTTTGGGGTTGTTCACCATTGCTTTGGTTCAACCTTAATTGTTGAGGAAAAAAAGGATGAACAGTGTTTTGAATGGTAATTTTGATATTTTCAAATATTTTAAATCTACATATCATCACATGATACACATAATTGATGACTGGTCAATAGTAAGTATTGGATTGATACATTTTAAAAATTCAAATGCTAAATTATCTCATTTTAAAGTTTGGAGATCAAAGTGACACTAAGCCCAAAATATAGATTATTTACTAATCAGAAATTTTTCTTTAAAAAACCACAAATAAAACAACCTTTTTGTATTCCTCTGGGTAAACAAGACCACATCTGGTAGGCTGTAGGCACACTCAGCAAGCATTCCGACTAAGTACATTATCATATGTATAATTATGAGGTGGACTGAATTCTAAATTTCTCTATATTATAATTAAAAAAAAAAAAATCCACCCAACAGTAGCCTGTGCATGGGGCTGTGAGTCGGACCTAATCCTATTCGAATTTAATTCGACAAGAGTTGAATTTGGATATTCCCTATTATAATGAATTCACAAGTTGCAATATCCGGCAGATTTTTTTTGGAATTTGAACCCCTGATTTATGATTTATTGAGTTGAATTGGATATACACTTTATCAAATTCGATCCAATCATTTTGTAGCACTATCTGTACATGCAACATTTGGAATCTGGTAGGAGACATGGCTGCTTCTAGGGGCATAAATGAATTGACACCCTTAACCGCTTTTCCTTGCAATAAATGAAAATTTCAAAAAATAATAAAAATAATAAGCTTTGGTCTTTTTTTTAAGGTTTAAATCATATTTCATTCATTTAAGAGATTGATAGAAAGAGATGTCAATAAGGCTAATTAAAGTTTAAATACAATTTCTCAAGAAGAACAAAATAAAGAAATGGATGGAGAATCGAAAGAACTTCCGCAACAAAAGCAAGGTGACTTAAATCACCAACAGAAGTGGATAAGTATATCTCCAAATCATCATAACTAGCGATCAAACAGACATAAGAGGTTTCCAACTAAAACGAAAATTAACAGAGGAGGTTACAAAGCCAAAAGCCATGATCTGTAACTTCCACAGTATGATCTGTAACTGCCACCCAGCACACCGGAGAACTGTCAACTGCGAGCTGCCATCCAAAAAACGCCGGAGAAATGTAACGTCCATCCACAACACCGGAAAACTGTAACTACCATCCAAAATGCCGGAGAACTGTAACTGCCATCTAGGATGCTAAAGCACTGTCACTACCATCCAAGACGTCGGAGAACTGTAACTGCCTTTCAAAACTCTGGAGACGGCAATACAAGTGGCAACTTCCATCGGTTGTTATCGCAGAAAGGAACTCCATATCAAAATGCCCGCAGAAAGAAAGAAAGCATAAAAAAAATAAAAAATAAATAAAAACAGGAAAGAGGGGAGAAACAAAGGTAACAAAAGAAGAAACAAAAGAACAGATGGGAACAGGGGAGAAATGGAGAATAAAAGAACAGAAAAGGAAAAACGAAAGAGCAAAGAAAAGGAGAACAAAAAAGGGAAAACAAAAGAACAGATGGAGAACAGAAATAGAGAACAAGCTAACAGATGGGAACAAGGGAGAAATGGAGAACAGAAAAACAAAATAACAAAGAAATGAACAAAGATCAGAAAGAAAAATAACCTCGAGAGATCTCGAGAGTAAGCCTCTCTGGAAACAGAGAGAGGGGGGTGACCCCCCGAATAGAAGAGAGACGGGGGAAAGAAGAGAGACAGGGGGAAAGTTTTGTATAATTCCCTACAAATTAAGCTTTGGACCTTTCATCATTAGTCTTTGATTGTTTGGCTTAGGAACCATCCAGGCAACTGGCTCCATTTCACCCTTAACCCAATCCTTGGCCAAAAACTGTTGATTTGGTTAACGACCCGTTGACTCGGGCAGTCAAATCACCAACCTGTTTGACCCATTTAATGATTTTTTGCCTTTTTATTTTATTTATTTATTTTAAGTTGGAATGGATCATCCATTCAAATCAAACGGCTGAACTGTCAACTCCAAAACCAGTAGTGGCTAGAGCAGTTTTGGTTCTACGTCGGTTTTTAAAACCTTGCTCTTAACCTTATCAAGAGAAATGGAAATTTTTGGAAAAAATAATTTTTGGCCCTTTCCTTATTAGTCATTGCTTATTCTCCTAGTGCAAGGGCACTAGGTATGCACATGTGCAAGTAAAGCTGCATTTGGAAACAATGCAAATGGAGTGTAAATCCCGGTTCAGGGTAAATTTGCACTTTGGTTCACTTTTGCCTGTGTTTGGCAACATTACATTTATGCATTGACAAATGACAGATAAATGCATATTTACATTGATAATAAGATGTAAAAGTACATCAATAAAAAAGAAGTAAATTTGCATTCAAGTTGGCTTTTGATAAAAAAAAAAGCACATGCTTTATTGGAATTCATGTTTGCATCCATTACAGCGAGGGGCGGCAATTTTTAACCCAACCCGCTCAACCTGCCCAACCCACCCATTTATTAACGGGTAATTGGGTAGTAACTTTTAATATTGGGTTCTTAGCGGGTGGGTCAACCCAATAACAAAAATTTAAATGGGTTGGGCGGGTTGGGTCATGGGTGTCCAATGGATATCCATCAACTAAGGATTCTAGTTTTTCATCATTTGTTTATATCTTGAAGAGAAATCTCGACAAATTTCCCTTCCTCTACGAGCGACAAGTCTCCTCCTCTACAACTCTAAAATATGAGGGCAACAAGTCTCCTCCTCCTCTACAACTTTCATATCTGAGGGCGATAAGTCTCCTCCTCTACATATTTGAGATCTGAGGGCGACAAGTCTCCTCTCTCTCTCTCTCTCTCTCTCTCTCTCTCTCTCTCTCTATGAACAAGAACCCTAATCTAATGATAATTAGAGGTGTAAAACGAGTTGTGCCGAGTGTACCGGCCCTCGGGCCGTGCCACCCCCCCCCCCCGACCTGAGCCTTGGGCCAAAGCTATTTATTTTAAAAAAATTGACAAAAAACTTCAAATTTTAATTTTATATGAATTTTGATGTATAAAATTGCTTATATATACAATAATTAAATAAATTAGTATAATAAAATTAAATAATTATTTATTTTATTAATATATTATATACTATATGTTATTATATAATATTATATAAATAATATATATGGGCCATGTTGCGGGCCGTGCTGGGCCGTGTCGACACACGGGCTATAGACAACACGGCCTACTCGGTCGTGTCGGCCCGGCCCATGGACCTAAAACCCCAGGTCCAGCATGGCCTGCACGATTGTGTCGGGCCTAGCACGGCCCGCGGACCGTCGTGATGGGCCAGTCCAAATTCGTGCCAGGTCGCGAGCGGCATGGCCCGTTTTACACCTCTAATGGCAGTAGTATCAGTTGAGAAGAAGATCAATTGTTGGAGAAAGAGAAACCATCATTTAAGTTAGGGTGTTTTTCTTGGATTGCCTCCGTTCAACTATTTTTTTTAGGGAAGAGATTTGTTGGAACCTCGAGTGTGTAAGCAATGGGGCTAGTGTTATTGTTTGCTAGATATCTAAACGACAAGTATCATTATATACGATGAGAGGCATTTTGCCCAACGGTGGTTTTTCTACAAATTTTTGTAATTTTTCCAATAGCTATTTATATTGTTTGTAATTTCTATTATATTTCTTCACTCTCTATGTTTTTCTATGATTTTTTATATCATTCTCGAATTTTTGTTCTTTTTTTTTCAATTTGTAGTTTTTCTTTGTTTTTTGTAATTTCTATAATTTTTATTATATAATTATGCAATTTCAGTTTTTTTGTAATTTTATGTTTTTTTTTCAAATTTTTATGTAATTTCTATTAATTTTATGCATTTTTTGTTTTTGTTTAATTTCTATTTTATTTCCTACAATTTCTATTATTTTTGTGTAATTTTCATTATTTTATCTAAGTGGGTTGGGTTGGGTTCAGGTGGGTTTGGGTTGAACCCAACCCATTTAATTCTATCTAATTGGGTCATTAATGGGTTGGCGGGCAAACCGAATGCAATCCAACCCGCCCAAGTCCCGCCTCTAACCCAATTTTTCAATTTATATGAACTGTTTTACATTCTACATATTTGCGCTCACACTTATTTGCATCTTTTCCAAATGCGGCCTAAAGGGTAAAGATATAACTCAACATTATATAATGAAATTTAACTTTTGTGACCAACACCAAAATCAAGGCAAGTATATATATCCCTCTAATATTACAAATTGGTCTTTTGATGAATAGCTTTGCAAGTACCCCTCTATCCCTACATGGCTTCAACAAGACTACAATAGGTATGGTCAATGAGTCATTCAAGATCCATTTCTCTCTTAGAAAAGAACAAAATAATAATATGGTCTATAGTAGCATGTGAGAATCATAGGGTATAAGAAAAACTCAACCTCTGGTTTCATGGGAGTTGAGGTTATGGGGAGGGGCTTGTGTGGTCACAATTCATTCTCATAGCATAAAGTCTACCTTGTTTTCCACATAACGAAATGTACTTATTACATTTATAGTGAAATAAAATATTTTATATATTTTATTGGTCGAATGATGACTCCTTATACATTTTGATTATTTTTGTGCAATCTCATATTACGGATAACCCAATTAATTTTTGGCATCATGTCTTTCTGGTATAATAGTCAAACCCCGTTCATTATTATGCTTCTAATATTACTGACAATCTTTCCTATAATATTTTCTTTCATATTTTATGATTGTTACTATTTCTTGAGATAGATCTTTTATGATATTTTTGTGAATATGTGAATTTTGAAACCATCAAAATGAGCTAAATTTACATGACAGCCTTTAAATTAATATGTGCCTCTATGGGCCTAAGGCCCAAGTTTATGGCCCTAAGGATCCAACTATACCAAATCCAATTAAGCCAATGTCCCATTATAATAATGTGGTCTTATTGGCAAGATCAGTAACTCCTCTATAATAAAGCATGATTAGAATTAACCCTGATATTTACATAGGTTTGGTTAGCAAAGTGGACTCCGATGAAACCAACCTCTAGAATGATATACTAAACAGTTATATGTCATACTTAATAAAATAAGATTCTACGAAAAAAGAATGATATATTGAACATTGTGGAATACTTAATACTATTAAATCCAACAAGATTCTAACAGTAATATTGAAAGATACAAGGCCCAGCTAGTAGTAAAACCGCCTCAAAGAGAATGTATAGATTACAAAAAGACATTTTTCCTATCTTTTATTATATCTTCAAAATCATTATGGCTCCGGTTGCTCATTTTGATCTAGATAATCAAAATTTGATGGAAGTAAAATCCTTGATCGAGAGTGTAGGAAACTTAATTTTGTTTAGTGTAAGAGTCTAATTGATCATAGGCAATGAAAGGATTATCGTTTTGAATCATTAGTGGATCTATGAAGTATGGGGTGAAACATGATAGGTTGGTAAATTTAGGATTCCCGAGTCTAATGGAAATGCCAAATTCATATCTGGGTGGGTGCTCATAAAGCATTTTGGTTGTGATGGTTTAGCCAAATAGAATTTCAGAAAATCAATTTGACTAATATATATTAAGAATTTAAGTATATAATTGTGAGCGTCTGAAAACCGCTCACTTGGGCTAACTTGGAGTCACCACCCATCAATTATGTAAAATGGAGGCGATGAGACCTTCGACAATTATGTCAAAAATATTTTTCATTTAATAGTGACTCCAAGACCCAAGGCACTAACATTAGTTTGGATGACTTGGATGGGAGAGGAAAGGGGTTAGGCACCTCTCTCGGGTCCAATAGGTGGGGCCCACATGGGTCCCAAACAAATTCAAGCCCAAATAACAATTATTTAATCAAATTAATAATAAGGAAAACAAACCACAAGAATAGGCCAACACAAAAAAAAAAATCCATCTTTTACTTATCTATTTTTTATTTTTATTTTTATTTATTTTTTTGTTATTATTTTCTCATGAAACCCTATTTGTATATTCATTTATTAATTATTCATTGGAGTTACCACTTATTTATCCTATTATATCCTAAATTTTTGTTACTATTTTTTTTATTTTATTACTTTCTTTACCAATTAATCCCCGTTATATAAACATACCCCATCTAAATAGTCGGATCTGATAAATCTGATGTTATAGGCTCTTACTATTTCCTTTTATGTTTTTTTTTTCTCCCCTTTTATGTTTACTAGTAATTAAGCACATGCATTTGCACGTGGAAATTTTAAATTATAAAAACAATTATTATTATTATTTTATTATTATTATTATTATTATTATTATTATTATTATTATTATTATTATTATTATTATTATTATTATTAAATTTTGTATTCCATTTTTGGAATAAATAAAATTAATTTTTATTTTAACAATTACTTTTATTTAATATGATGAATATACGGCATTAGAAATGTTCCCAAATGTTTTTGACAAAATTTTGTACTTTAATTTTCATTTTTTGTGTTCTATCTTTTTTAAATATTTAATATTCAATTATGACATTATGAGTTTTTTTGAAAAGTTGAATCACTGACCCATCATCTAGATAATAAAATAGCTTTGCTTTCTTATCAATTTTAAATTATATATTTAAACTATATTATATAAATAATTACTTATCACACTTGATTTTTGTTTGTCATAATTAATATATAATTTTATTATATTCTTTTGATTACTTGTACCTTTTTTAAAGATTTATTATTTAACTATCGTATTATCAATTAATCTATTTGACCCAAATTGTTAACCCATCACCCAAAAAGAAAAATAGTTTGATTTATAGGTTGACATTAACTTTTGTATTACATCTCCATCATTGATAAAACTATTTCTTATGTATAATACTTATTTTTGTACAAATAATGAATGTATAATATTATAGATGTACCCAATATTCTATACTTTATAAATATATAACATTATATATCTGCTCAAATTTTTCTCTATTTTTTAATTTAGTGATTATTTTATTTTCTATTTTTAAAAAAATTATTATTTGACTATGACATTTCTAGGTTGATTTTAAATTTGGCATTCCATTTTCATCATTAATAAAAATACTTCTTACATATCATACTTATTTTTGTTTAGCATAATAAATATACAATATTAGAGATATGCCCACTTTTTTTGTATTATATATTTTATTTGTTGTATTCTTTATTATTTAATTATGGCATTATTTATTAACCCATTTGACCCCAAATGGTTGAATACTTGAATTGCTTACCCACCACTAGTAGGGAAGAAAATGGTTTTGTTTTCAAATTACTTTTCAAAATATTTTTTATACTATTAAAATTAATATTGTAGATTTAATTAGTAGAATTTAATGATAAGAAAAATATATCTTAAATATAGGATTTAATGAGAGAATATACCTTAGATATGAGATTTAATTAGAGAGAATAGGAAAATAGTTTTATTTCCAATTACTTTTAATTTTTAAATTTTACATTTGATTTCTATCATTAATAAAAACATTTACTATTTTTCATGCTTATTATTGTTTAATATGTCGAATATATGATCTTAAAATTTTTCCAATTTTTTTAAATTTCAATATTTTTTTGCATTTTATCTATTATTGAACTTCATTATTTAATTGTGACAATTTTTTAATTTTTAATTGAAAATTTTACATTGCATTAATTTATTTTCATTTCTGCATGTTAAAAATGCCCATGCAAGTTAATACCTTAAATATTGGATTTAATGAGAGGGAATTGAATGGATTGAATATCTTAAAATAATCTATTTTCATCTCATTTAATATGAATAACAAATTACCCTATTTTCCATCATTTTTATCAATAAATTTAAATATGGAAGGGTAAATTTTGTCCTAAAAATTTTCAAAAATATTCTTCAAGCTATTAGTGTTTTTTAAAATAGTATAGATTCATTTTATTTTTATTTATTTATTTATTATGGGATCTGTGACAAAGACCCCCCTATGCTTTGTTTTGCGACAAAGACGCCCCTGTACTATGACGGTGAGACAAAAACCCCCTTCCATTAGCCTTCCATTGAAATCCACCATTGCAATATTTTTTAATCCCCATACTACCCTTATAATAACTATTAGAAGAAAAACACTGTTCATCTTCCCTGACCTCACAATACATGAACCTGTTGGGCAGAATCAGAATCTTATTTCCATTCCTACTGGAATGGCATTTTTCTTTGGGAATGAAATCTCACTCCTGTTGATTTTAATTATCATTCCCATTCCTCTCTGAACCAAACAGATTATGAGAATGAGCATTCCGATTCTGATTCCAAAAGATTCCGATTTCGATTTCAGGGGATTTAGATTCCGATTGCAAACCAAACAGACCCCAAATTCCATTATTTTTTTACGTGTAAATCCTGACAAACAAAAAGCAATAGAAAAGACAGGGGAAAGTTCGTTCATCATCTTTCTATATTTGGTTTGAACATTTTCCGCCAAATTCGATTTTTCCCCTGTTTTTCTTCATTTTCTTTTTATTCTTATGATGATGAACCATCTCCCATTGGGGTTGATATAGTGTGTGTGGTGGGTGGGTCCAATCTTCAATCTTCAAAGTCTCGACAGTCTCTGTTATGCATGACAAATCAATCCATCTTGAATCCTCACCATTAGTGAAACGGTGTAAAAATCCCTGAGATCAGTTTACCCATAGGATTCTTAGAATTGATAGTTAGTTACTGTAATTCATCTCAGATGTGGACGATACCAGAAGCGGTGCAGACGGGCTTGGCTCGGAGGCGAGGGTGTAGAGACTCGTGTTCTAATTCCGGCATCGCCGCTATCATCTCAATGAGTTTGGGGGCACGGGCAAGGCCATATTTGTGACATGCTGCGGATTTGAGGGTGTTCAGATCAACGTTCTCTCCTCTGCACAAGCACTTCACCATGCCGTTCACGATCTCCACCATACTGGAGGAAATTGGGAAGAAGAAAGGGGATGAGAGAAAGGGGAAGAAGAGAGAGGGAGACAAAGGGAGACAGAGGAGGACTTTCGAAATCCGCTGCCGCTGCAACAAGCTCATGTATCGTGAGGCCGGGGAGGATGAACAGTGTTTTTCTCCTAATAGTTATTACAAGAATAATATAGAGATTAAAAAATATTGCAACGATGGATTTCAACATAAGGCTAACAGAAGGGGGTGTTTGTCTCACGGTTATAGTAAGGGGGTCTTTGTCACAGACCCTTAATACAAAGGGGGTCTTTATAATTTACCCTTACTATTATTATTATTATTATTATTATTATTTTGTTTTGCCTCTCCGACTGGCTTCCTTCGTCTAATCTGATCCTACAGGCAACGCATCCCCCACTCCATCATCTCCTCTCTGTTATTGAATTAATTTAATTTATCGATTTTATTTATAATGGAATCACACCGCTGGCCACTTCTAACCACAGTCTACTGCCACTCACATAGCCAAGCAACTTCAATGTTTCCCACCTCAGCTTCAAGAAACTAAATCAAGCAACTCTCCAACCCAATTCACAAAGCTGGAATATAACTGTTGAAGTATAAGTGAGTATATAGAGTAAACAGATCAAAATTAAAAAATAGTCGGTTATCCCTCAAAAACTTCTGAGCATATACATTGTTCAGTATATGAGAGATTATAGGTGAGGGATCGGGTCGGCATTGAGAATTTAGAGGAGACGGTTCGGTGAAATCTTATCACCGCCTGCGTCGGTCCTCCTCCGGATCCGATTCCCCAAGAAAAATAAAATAAAATAAAATAAATGGAACGAAAAAAGAACAGAGGAAAAACGGTGATCTTTCTCAGTCGACGAATGGTGAATGTTGCTAGCAACTAGAAGCTTGGCAAGAAGAAACGACCGTCTGGGGGTAGGATTCGCCGGAAACCAGGAAGATAAGTGGCGGTTGCTACCGCTCGTTCTGTTAGATCAATGGAACAGGGGAGATCTCCGTCGCTGAGAAACCTTTGTTAAGGAGACGAACAACGATGAAAATGGAGGAAAAATGGAAAAAGGAATCATGAGAGAGGAGTAGAGAGAGAGAGAGAGAGAAATTGGAGGAAGAAGGGCTGCCACCGCTGCTCTGCTCTCGTCGCAAGGAAGAAGAAGGTGAACAGTGCTCGGGTTGTTCTTCCGGTTTGATGGAAGAGAAAGGGGAACGGTGAGGGTGGAGAGGAGAAAGGGGAAAGAGAGAAAATCGGAAGGGGAGATCGGGGGAGGGATTACACCGCCGATCTGCCGTTGTGCGTCAATAGTAAAGAGATGATGTAACAGTATACTAAGGGCAATTTTCGGAATGTTTAGGGGCATTTTAGTAACGTTGGATTCAGAGGGTCAAATCGTGATTCAAATCTGATCGTGGGGGTTATGGGTCAAAGTATGAAGGGTTGAGATGGATTTGATCATATACAGTTGTCTCCATTGTGTGCCAATGAGATCAACCGAAATAGAATCTTTTTAGATGAATTGGAAATTAGGGGTATGTTTGGTTGAAAATTAGAATGGTGGAGTTTTTGAGCATTTTGGATTGAATGGTAAGGTCATATTGGCCCAACTAGGCCTAGATCCAAGAGATATGGAGGGGGAGTGATTTGGTAAATTTAGAGCTTTGAAATGGAATCTTAGTGCAATGCCTAAATCAAACATATTTGGAAGGGGCTTGATTTATCCCATCTAGAATTTCCAAATAGAATCTTAATGCGATGGAGGGGCAAACAAAGGTAGTTTTGGGTGAAATTTTATAGGTAGTGATTTTAGGATGCTCAGGATCTCTGATGGTGATGTTTGCTTAGGGTTAAGTTTGTAGAAATTAGAGTCAATGAAAGGATTTGAAATGGAATCTCAATTCGATAGAGGGGTAAATAGGGGATTTTGAGTCAAAAATTTATGGGCAAATATTTTGGTGCATCCAAAGTTCAATGGTGTGGTCTGATTGGTTCCAAGGTGTTAAGAATAGGGAAATTTAGCGAGTAGGTATTTGAGTTAAAATTTTATGGGTAAGTATTTTAGGAGGTCCCGGGTCTGATTGTAGTGTTTTATCTAGTGGTTGAGCTATAGATGGGGTTAATTTGGGCCATCAGATTGTTATCAGACAAGTTTAATAGTGGATCTAAACACTTTTGGGCTGAAATTTGGGTTATTGGGGTTTTTTGGTGTTTTAGAGGGATTGAAAAAGTCTAACTGAGTGTTTGAGGTAAATTAGGTATATGTTTGGCATCGATGCTGCAGTTACAGCACCGTTTTCTGATGTGTGGCTTGGAGCATTTGAAATCATTGTTGCCAGGTAGGACATTTCTTGGAGCAACAACAACTTTTTCTGTTTGGTACCATTGCTCCAGGAAACGTTTTCAGCACCGGTACCCATTATCTAGTGCCACATCACTGCCTTGTTGGCAGCAATGAGCTGCATCTCCAAGAAACGCCAAATATGGTATTACTCCAAGCCATGACTTCCCGATTTCCAAGACATGACTTGGAGCACTGTTTTTTCTAATGTGGTGCTGGTGTGGCACCGTTGCTCCAGGAAATGGCAACAATGCCAAACAGCCCCTAAAGGTACAGATAACAAAACAAACAAAAATAGGGTGGTGACAAGTGACAATAATGACCATAGTTTAAATAAAACTGAATCACTCTTTAACTAGATCAAATTCAAATTCAAATTCAAACAAATACTAATTGCAACCCTAAAACCGAATAATTAACGCCAGCTACAACAACATATTGTCATTATTTGGGTTCAAACTAACTTGAAACAAGATAGTCCAAATATTGATTAGTATGATATATTAATCTGATAAACTAAATTCCACCACTTTCACAACAATTTCCAAGTGCACGTGCATCTCAATAGTGCACAATTCACATAAACCATCAAATTATGCATTTCTTATGTGTCTGGATAATATTAATTCATCTGGTGTACTAATACTTATCATGGATTCCAAAGTACATCCTGATACATTTCTTGAAATCACCATTCCAATACCTAAGGTTCAAAGTATTGACACGTATCAGCCCGTATCGGCTGATACATATCGTTCTGGGACTCCTCTGATATACCCCTATAGTGGGTGTATCGGAGGTCTGACTGATTCAGGGGATGAAGGAGACCTAAACCGGCCCCCTGAACCAGTTGCGAAAAAAAAAACATATAAAAATGTAATATCGATTCACCTGATACACCCTTACTGGCCTATTAGGCGTATCGATATTTTGAACCTTGCCAACACCTCATGGGACACCTATACTTTATACCAAGTAGATGGTCATGAGAGAGAGAGAGTATCTTTATGTGCCACCTTATTATAGTCTCTTCTAGCATAAGTCATCGAGCAGTAGGGCTCTTAACTAGACTGGATTTGGTCCAATCTAATATTTGTCCATTTACAGATGGATTGGACCATGGTTTTCAAAACTGGACTGAGCCAGATGGTCGAAAAAGAAAAACCGATAACCGTTCAGCCTCCGGGTCTGGTTATACTATAAACCATTATTTATTAAAAAACGTTGAAAAAGTCAAAAACCGTTGACCCGGGCAGTCGAACCACTAAACCGTTCGACCTAGGCAGTGGATCGCGGGTAGAAAAATTCATTTTTGCTCGATTTAAAAAAATGTCGTTCATGTCCCCAGTCCCTTGATTCCAGCCTTACATTAGGGTTAGAACGAAAGTGAACTCACCCTCGCTACTACTTGTCGAATCCCCACATCATCCCCATTCGGCATCACATGAAGTCCCTGTCTATGAACATCATCTCTATTCTGATTCGCTTTGTGTCAGAGGAGAAACGATTGACTGCTGATTTGAAGATTCAGAGTTGTTTCCGAGGATTCTTGGTTAGAAAGAGCGTGAAGAAAATTGTTGTAATTAAGAAAGAGGTAGATGAAGTTGAACACTCTAATGGCTTTGCTTTTTCGGCTGAATTTAGTTCGAGGCATTGATTCTGGGGTTAGAGAGTGCCAGAAGAAGGTTATCAGGAAGGCTATTGCCTTGCAAGAGAAGGTGGATGCCATTGTTGCCAGTGATCAGGCTGCCACTATGGTGGATAGTGTTGGCTCTAGTGATCATATTCTAGGAGGGGACGACGGCGTCGATTCTTCTTCAGGTACATCTGAAACTTTTGTTGGCGATGGTGATTGATCCTTGGACTTCAGAGAATCAACTGATTCTTCTGACCGATATGAAGCCTCTGTTTCTCAATTATTTTTCATTTGTACTGTATTATTTTTGTATTTAGATAGTTTTATTTTTTGTATTTTTCTTATTTTTTCTATTTTTTATATAATTTAATACTTTTTTATTATTTATAAATATATATTTTATTTTTAATTTATTTATGATGTTACGGGTCAAATAGTTCAACCCGGACGGTTGAACTGCTTAATTGGAAACTGGTCCCCTGATCGGTTTTATTTCCGATTCGTTTTTAAAAAACCTTGGATTGGACTAAATCAAGTCTAATCCAATCCAAATAAAATGCAAATAGACCAGGTTGAGTCTAATGCAATCCAAATTGAATCAAATACCAAAATATCATGAGAAATCCAAAAATATATATAAAAAAAACTACAACACCTGCTGCAATCCAATCTAGTCCAATTAAAATACAAACGGATTGGATTGGATCTAATACAATACAAAGTTGATGAACAAAAGTACTTTTATAAAAGTATTTTTGTAAAAGTGCTTTCATAAAAGTATTTTAATATTTTCATAAATGTTCTTTCATAAAAGTGCTTTTATTAAAGTACACAAAAGTACTTTAATAAAAGTGTTTTCATAAAAGTACTTATGTAAAAGTGTTTTCGTAAAAGTACTTTTCATAAAATTACTTTTATAAGTGTTTTTGTAAAAGTGCTTTCGTAAAACTACTTCTATAAAAGTGCTTTTGCAAAGATGCTTTCGTAAAAGTGTTTCCAAAAAAGTGCTTTCGTAAAAGTGATTTCATAAAAATACTTTCATATAAGTGTTTTTATACTGACTTCATTTTTTATTGGTTTCAAATTTTACAAGGATTTAGCTTCATGACAAAATTATTGTGGATTTGGTTAAGGTCAGATTCAAACTGATAAAAATATAGACAATTTATTTTAGATTGGCCCAATCCAATAATTATAACAGTCCATCCAAATTCAATTTGATAATATTTGGATCAGATTGAATCCAATACATTGACACCCTTACTGAGCAGGAGGTGCCAAGGCTTCACCTTGTAACCCATCCAACAACAAAATTGCCTAGGTGATTTCTAATCACTAGGCCAACACCAGATTGCACAGATGATAATGCCTCATCAAAGTTCACATTCAATCAGCCATGGAGTCCAATAACAAATTTGTTGAGGAACTCGAGATGAGTGGACTTCCAACATTATGATGTCAGTGTAGTGAACATTCTAGATCTCTTCCTCCTGCTCACAAATGCTACAAAGTGTGTCAATTCAAATATGTTTCTTCCTCCTGCTCACAAATGCTACAAAGTGTGTCAATTCAAATATGTTTCTTCCTCTTGCTCAAAAATCTATACTACTTTAAAAAGCACAAATGACCTCAATAATATTTCTGGAATTTTTTAAGGACAAATTTTACCCATCTATATTTAAATTTATTAATAAAAGAATGAGGGCAAATAGGGTAATCAATTCTTAATATTAAATGAATTAAAAAGAGGTCATTTAAAGATATTCAATGCATTCAATTCTCTCTCATTAAATCCAATATTTGAGTTATTAACTTGTATTCATGTTCATTGAATCATATATTTAAGTTAGTTTTGTTTATTCTAATCATTAAGTTCTATTAATTGAATCCATACTTAATAGATTAATAATTCAAATGAAATAAAAGCCTATAATTTTAAAATCTACCTAGCAAAAATAGTGTTTTCATCTAGGTGGTGGTAAGAAATTAAATCATTTTGGGTCAAATGGGTTAATCCATGTTGTCACAATTAAATACTAAAATTAAAAAAATTGGAAACATTTTTAACATACATATTAAACAATAATAGTTATGATAAATAAGAAATCTTTTTACTAATGATGGAAATGGAATGCAAAATTTAAAACCAATTGGAAGTAAAAATATTTTCCTATTCCTCTCTCATTAAATCCTATATTTAAGATATATTTTTTCATCTTTAAATTTTTGTAATTAAATCCATAATATTAATTTTAATAGTATAAAAATAAATATTTTGAAAAGTAATTTGAAAAAAAAAAAACATTTTCTTCCCTCCCGGTGGTGACAAGCAATTTGACCATTTGGGGTCAAATGGATTGATAAATAATGCCATAATTAAATAATAAAATTAAAATAAATAAATAGAAAATATAAGAAGTGTTTTTATTAATGGTGAAAATGGAATGCCAAATTTAAAATCCACCTATAAATGAAATGATGTCATATTCAATTAATAAAAATTTTAATAATAAAAATACAAAGAATCACAAAAATATTAAAAAAAGATAAAGAATTTTTTTGGCACATATCTAATGTTATATATTTATAAAAAATATTGGGTACATCTCTAATATCATGCATTCATTATATTAAACAAAAATAAGTTTTATACATAAGAAATAATTTTATCAATGATGGAAATGTAATACAAAAATTTAGTGTCAACTTAGAAATCAAAATATTTTTCTTTTTAGATGGTGGGTTAGTGTATTGAGTCAAATAATACCAAAGACAAACAAAAATTAAGTGTGATAAGTAAAAAATATTTTATATAATGTAAATGAAATATATAATTTAAAGGGAAAATTATAGTCAAAGTTGGTTATACATTTAAAATTAGGCTGCAGGTTGGTCCAAAAACCAACAAAACTCTAACAACCAACAAAAAGCCAATACCGAAAATAGGTTTTCAGTTTCTCTCCCACTCCCCCAGTCTCTTGATCTCCCTCCCTTCTCTCTCTCTTACATTCATCTCTCGATCTCCCGCTCCCTCTGTCTCTCCCACTCTTCCATCTTTGGTCTGTAGCCAAATCAAAACCTAACTCTATTTCTCTCTCATTCTCCCTCTGGGTCAATATTTTCTTCTCTCTCCCTCAATCTCTATCATTCTCCAATTTGTGTAAATTACATAGCCAAGAGTTTCTCGTGAAATTTTATCAAATAGGTGTAACGATTTTTGAACCATACCAAGTTGGTCTCATGTTGTTTTATACAATCTAATTAATACTACATAAGTGTGTAAGAAAATTAAAAAAAAAAAAAAGAACGAAAGAGGGAGTGGGAGAGAAACTAAAGGAGAACGATAGAAATTAAGGGAGAATGAGAGATTGATTGAGAAAGAGAATGAGAGAGATTGAGGGAGAACGATAGGTAGAGAGATAGAATGAGAGAAATTGATATAGAGAACGTAAATATAGAAACCAAAAACCATTTTTATTTATTTTCAAATCACACAGTCGTTGAACAAATAAAGATGACTGTGAGAGTGAGAGAGTGTGAGGGAGATTGAGAGTGAGAGTGAGAGTGAGAGAGAGACAGAGAGAAACTAAAAACCCTTTTTTTATTTTCCAATCACCCAACATTAAAGGGCAATTTTGGTATAATCTTTTTGTTGTGTTCAATATGGATTAAGAGTCCCATGTTAGCTACAACCGCATAAGCCTTTGATGACATAGCGAGAGTTTTTATAATTTGAAATGTAGAGCCAATTGTTAGAGTTTTGTTAGTTTATGGGCCAACTTGTAGCTTAATTTTAAATGTACATGCAGTCGGCTCCGACTATAATTTCCCTAATTTAAAACTAATCATCCAACTTTTCAAAGAAACTTGTGATATCATAATTGAATAATAAATATTCAAGAAAAGATAGAACACCAAAAATGAAAATGTACAGAATTTTGTCAAAAATATTTGAGAACATTTTTTATGTTATATATTCATCATATGAAATAAGAATAATTTTTAAAATAAAAGTTATTTTTATTTATGATAAAAATGCAATACAAAATAATAATAATAATAATAATAATAATAATAATAATAATAATTGTTATTTTCTACAAGCATTTAAGTTTATTTTTAATCATATTGTTACTTTTGTTTATTTTCAATTTCTATCTTAACTATGGTATATCTAAAATTCAAGTAATTAATATGAAAAAAATTTTCTCACGTGCAACACATGTGCTTAATTACTAGTGCTGCAAAGTGTGTCAATTCGAGCATGTCTTTTAATGAGCTCTGATTTAATTGAAATGCAATGGAAACCAATATGTTGGATCCAAGACTTTGACCGAATTGACAAACAATTCGGGCTCTTGGGATGTTTATGGAGAATTTAGAAGGGAATAAGTCCTAGACTTTGACCGAATTGACAAACAATGGAAACCAATATATTGGATTGCTCCAAATTTTGGTACTATTAAAATCAATTTTGATGCCTTTCGTAGTAGTGATGGAAATGTTCGGTTGCTAGTATTGTTTGTGACCACTTTGGTCGTGTATTAGATGTTAAAGCTTATAAACTGGGTATTTGCACCATCAACCAAGAAGAAGCATGGGCTGCTTGGGAAGCCCATAACCAAGCAATGAACTATGGGGAGTTTCCAATCATCATCAAGGGACATTCAAAACTTATCATCTCTTGCCTCAACAAAAGGTGGAAGTTTCATGGTAGCTAAAAGGCATCATTTCAAGTTGCTTGCGGAAAAGAGTTCTAATCAATAGATGTCTATGGTACCAGCATGTTTTTGAGAGGCTAACCAGGCAGCAGACTGGCTTGCTCGCAAAGATCACTCTTCCTCTTCTCCTTCTCTTGATTTTATTTTTCCTTGTTTTCCCCATCTCTTCTTATTTGTTTTGCTGATTTTTGGCGATGTACTACCCCTTGTTGTGTGTAGTACACTTTTGTTATTTTCAAACAAAAAAAAAGGCACGCTAATAAACTACAAATACCAAGTTAGTTGTTGATGATTAAGGTAAGGAAGTGAGATATTTGCAGGCCGAAGCGGTTGTAAATTGATCGTGAGAGTCAAGGATGTTGGACCTTGTGAGCAAGGATAGAGGTGTGTACTATTGCTTGGGCAATATTAGTAGGAAAATGTGAGTAAATAACATCACTTCTTCATTACAATGGTTTGTAGTCGATTAGCAAAGGCAACCTGATGCAGTATGGGATTTGGCTCAACTAGGTGAACAATCACTAAAACAATTACTAAGTTGGTTTCGACAACCCATCTTAATTCGTGTTTACCAAGTTAGTGCCATCGCATAATTTCTATAAGTTCGTATTTATCAAGTTAGCGTTATAACGGACTTTCAAATTTATATTCAATTAAGACTTTCTTTTTTGAAGAGATTTAGTAGGATTATAATAGGGAGTGTTTTAATAGATTAGGAAACTTGTAAGAAGCATAAGGGCATAAAGAAGTTTATATAAAGAGTAGCTAGGGCAACGCTAGAGGAGTTCTATTGTTTTTCTCTTAATTATTCAATGAAGAGTTGCTCATCCTTTTTACTTCAGCTTTGGTTCTTTTCTTTTAAACTTCTTTTAACGTGATTTGTTTTTCGAACTACACCACAACCTTAGCTCTATAAATGGCATGTGCATCTTATAGGGCCTATGGAATCCACCCATCAATCCAAGGATCATTTAGAACATCTATATCCCAAGACCGGATTGGTTGGAAACAAAATCATGCACACCGAATTGGGCAACCTATCATGAGTGAACACTAGGGAATGCAAACGGATTGGATAGGATTCAAATCAAGGTATATCCGGATCCGATCCAATCTGATACTATGAATAACAAACCTGATCGGAACTCACAAACATTGATTTGAAATCGAATCCGTGAGGAAGTTGAATATTCGGATCTAATCCGATCCAATTTAATTTTTTAAAAGAATTAATAAATTATTAAAAGAAAAGTAAAATATAAGAATTTAAATAAAGAAAAACAAAAAATACAAGTATCTTTTCAACTATTTTTATCATACATATATATATATATATGCTTTTTATAAAAAATGTTTTTTACATATCATATATATATATACATGTTTTTTATAAAAGATAAACAATATAACAAATTTACGAATGCAATATAAATAACATATTTATAAATAAATAAATAACATATATATCAGATTGGATCCTCTCGAATCGACTAGGGGTGATCCCAATTCGATCTAATTTCTTATCACATCCTATTATCCAATCTGATCCAAAGATCTAAAATGGGAATATCCGAATCCAAAAAAAAAAAAGATCAAACTTCAGATCAAGTCATGATTCGATCCATTTGCACCCTAGTGAACACGCCAATTTTCATTATGGGCCCCATCTATATTGAATATTGGTGTGTTCACTCATAATATATAGCTCAACCCGATGTGCATGATTTTGTCTCCAACTCATCCAAACCGCTATATCCCCCCCCCCCCCATACCAACCATCCATTGTATACATAGTTGTACATATTCTGTGATTTACCTCTTGTTTGCTATATATTTAACCTCTCTCAATTAGCTCTTATTTGCTTCAAAAATCAAAGTATTGGTATCAGATGCCATATCAAGCATCTCAGATACAGATACAAATATACTTTGGAAATACATGGATACATATGAAAGACATGAAAACACTTGGATATACTAGGGAAATGCATACAAAACACTTGAACATGCTATGGAAATGCATGAGAAATGCACACTTTAATTATCACTCTATTTCAATTTTTGTTAAAGTTTTGAAAAATTTTATTTATTTAGTATTTTTAAATAAATAATACCATTATTTTTTAAATGATAAATATGTTTTATTCATCAAACTGGGCACCAAAACATTTCTGTATCGATGCATATCAGACTGTATCCACCAATACGACACAATATGGTATCATGTTGATACACACGACTCGTGGAATATATACCTAGTTGTGGTGTATCCCATATCTATGACCATGAATACAGATACAATATACTCTACATCAGGAGTGTTGTATCGCTACTTTAAACCTTGGGCTCTAAATTCTATTCCACGACCATTCAAAATCATGATACAGTAGTTATTTAATTCCTTTTTTTTTAGAAATAGGAGGAACTACACAAGGAAGAGCAAGGAAGAGCAAAAACTGAGTGTTAAGAGGAGATGAAGAGATTGGTTCGCCACCCAGTCCGCAGCTTGATTGGCTTCTGTGAAAGTTACTTAATTCTGGATGCCGCCCCCCGCCCCCCCCCCAGTAAAATAGAAATCAGAAAATTTGAATATCCAAGTCAGTTGTCGAGTTTCAAACGTCTTCAGATGCGTCTTTTTGAGTAGAGTAATAATTCCAGAACAAGGGAAGAAAGAAGTTTCCAAATAAGCATGAAGATCCACTTGCAAGCGTATCAAAAGTGAATACCATTTAATTTACACAGAAATAATATTTTTTTGAGACATGAAAATCCCAACAGAGACCACAATTCCATGACTGCAGACTCGAGCAATGGTTTAATGTGTCTTGAACTCTTGAACCAGAAACAAGAAAAGAATACATTGAAAGAAAGCACTAATTTTCACACAATCAAACTCCATGAATCGCTACTATATCAACATACTCACAAAGACAATTTGTGGAGCACCATTATAGAGAGGAGAGGGAGGGTCAAGGTACAAATCCAAGATCCTTGAAGTATTCATGCTCGAGTGCATTCCGTGCAGTAATTCTTTTGGTCGGATCCAAGCAGAGCATTTTCTGGGGCAATTGTACAGAAATGATGAGAAACAGAAAACATAAATCTCTGTCAATTTTTGCTATAGGATCAAAGGCAAAAACATCACAAAAGATACTAATACTTCAGACACGTGCTGAGCAAGGAGGTTGCCCCCTAACCCGGGCAGAAGCCCCACAGAGGATCTTTGACAACCTCCACACTCCACAGTTGTGTATATCTTTTAATGGAAAACTGTGGTGTTTCTCTTTCACTAGCCTGTTGTGGGTCTAGTACAACTCAAATACAAGTGGCAACCACAAATAACCAGAATGTTCCCTACCAATGGTGTGCGATGATGGGGAAAACGCTAATAAGCACATACAGGTTAACATTATCACTAAAAGGGTATGCCATTATGCCTGCTATGAGCACTACTTTTTTCATAAAATATATAAAAAAATTCAAACTTACAGAAAGAAGATCAATTCCAGCTGGTTCAAGGTTTGGGACCACAGTTGCAAGATCCTGCAGAACAGAGGAACCACAGTGTAAATCTCCTACAAAACAAAGAGGATTAACGCAAGGACAACCATATTAAATCCCACTCACCTTAGGAGGCCACTTAGGAAAGGCAGACTTGAAATCAGGTAATGAGGTCACCCCAGGCCATGTTTCTTCATTTGGAGTACCCAAATATCTTCATAATGAGACCACATGTAAGTATAGAATACAAGCAAGGAGGACAGTAAGACCTCATGAGCATAAACCTGATAAGTGAGTAAGCATTAAAACCTTAATAACAGGGGTCTAAAATCCCCAAATTTGCCAGATATCTCATTGAACAGAGGATACAGATCAAGTATTTGATTGATCCCACCAAAGGGATTCCCATATGCCAAAAATCAGCACTTCGCAATCAGAATGACAAAATTAAATAAATAAATAACTATTCTGGAACATCCTTGAGTTGATCTGACTCTTTTAATGAGCCCAATAAACAATGGATCCCAATCCTATGAGCATGAGATAAATGGCAAATTATAGGGGCCTCAGACCAACCTTCAGGTTCTGTAGCTCCAGACCCAAGATATTGCACACCTGAAAATCTTGAACAGTTCATCAATTTCAGAGTCTCCCGGGAATAAAGGTTTCTGGTTCACCATCTCAGCAAATATACAACCCACAGACCACACATCAACAGGGGTAGAGTAATGGCGGGAACCAAGTAGGATCTCTGGTGCCCTATACCACAGTGTTACAACCTGAAAAGAAGATTACCAAGGTATGACACAAATTAAAGGTGGTGCAATATCTGCATTGTCATGCACAACAAACATGTAACAGAATTTCTTAGACATGTTATGAAAACCCTACCCCGTGCCTGAAATACACAATATACTTATACAAGACAACATCATGCATTTCAATTTCCTTTTTCTTTTCTTTTTTGCTAGTTGAATAAAAAGCTATTCCAAAAGAAATAGGGAGCAAACAAGACAGGTGAAAAGGAATAACCAATAAAATAAATGCGCTCCAAACACTTGCCTACACAGATCAGCACTCATTGGTACATCCACCGCATGACATTACAAAACTCAATGGCGCAATTACAACCCCCCCCCCCCCCCAAAAAAAAAAATAAATAAATAAATAAACAAAATCTCAGGATTACAAACAGCACTTATTTCTAATTTTCTAGCACACACCCCTGGGCCTTTTGTAACCCTTTTAAAACTTTGACAGGGACCAACACCACATGTCCCACTTTTCAATCTAGAGAAGATTTTAGTAATATTGACCAAACAATGAATTAAACAACCCTGTCCCTTCTCTCAAGGCACTGACTCAATCATCCTGGATCAGTGACCAAAGCCTCTTTAGGAATTGAACCCAATATCTCACCATTAAAACACATAAGCAAGTTAGATTGATTCAGTGATTCTCCACCATAGTTTTCAAAGTGCCAAGGCGGGGCTAGGCGACAGGGAGCGCCTAGTCGCCTAGACAATGGATTTTTTTGAAGTAAAAACATGTATCCTAGGGTAGTTCCCTAGGTTCCATAATCATATTTCCTTAAGAAATATCCATAATTTTCATAAGTATAAACTTCATGTTAAAGTATAGAAAATCAACACATTCCAACATATTCATGAGAAGAAAAAGAAGAAAAGAAAAATCGAAAAATATAGGGGCTGAATCCCTATTTCTGTTATAGAAAAACACAAAATTAGTAAAGAAAAAGAAGAAAATGTGTTGATCGGACAACATTTTATGTTCTTTCTTACTTATTGGTTCAGGTTTTGAAGTCATTGAGGGTTCAATACAGCATTTAGCAATATTTGTGTTGATTAAACCCTAACAAATAAGAAAATAACAAAAAGAAATTAGAATATAAACACATAAAATGAATATTTTAGTTTAAAATGTCTATTTATAATTATAACCTCAAAATTTTAAAAATATAAAAAGTTTGTTATAACACGCTATAGAAAACTGCTTGGTGATTAGGCGAGACGAGACTCCAAGGGTGCCTTGTTGCCTAGACGTTGCCTTGACAACTATGTTCTCCTCACTTTTTTTTTTTTTGATAGAACCAGAAAAGGGCTACACAAACAGGGGGTAGCACGTCCCCAGAAATCAAAGCAAGTGATTACACTTAAAGGCCTAGGAATGGAGCTGATAGATACTTCATTGGTTGCACATAGTTAGCTAGCCAGGCTGCAGCAATACTTCCTTCTCTGTAGATGTGACGATACTCAACCATTCCCTCTAATCTCCCCCTTAAATCTCTGCATTCTTCAATATTGGACGCACTCTCCACGGGGGGCTGGAAATCCTTTTCAGACTATCAATAACTAGCTTCGAGTCACCTTCGATGATGATGTACCTGTTAATGCAGCCCATGCTTCAGCAACATTAGTGATTCTCCTCACTAATACACCCTAGCCTCACCCCAGTCTATCCATCTAAATAATGACATACTCCTCCATCCTGCACTCCTTATTTGCAGCGGAAAATGCACCTGATGCACTCTCAGTGGTACCCGCCCAATAGAGGTTGATACGAGCCAAGCCAAGCCAAATATTAGACTATTTTATCTTGGTTCAACAGAAAAGCATAAGGCTCGAGACTCAGCTCGGGCTCAATTCGATCTAGAAATACTAGCTCGAAATCAACTTGACTCAAAAGCTCATATGACTGAGATTGGCTTAGCTCAAGCTTGACAATCAACCAAGCTTCATATAAAAAATTAAAAGTGGTACATATCAAAAACTAGTCCTTATTATACATAAAAGAATTAAAAATATTATATAAGCTTGATTAGGTCCGCAAACTTCCTACCATTAGAGCTCAACTCTATTAGCAATCAAGCCTATGTATTGGGCTGGATCTCAGCTCGAAGCTCAATTTGAAATGAGTTGAATTGATTTTTTTGTGAGACGAGCTCAAATGGCTCACAAATAGCTTGATTTGTGTCCACCCTTACAAATTACAACTGATTTATAGAAATTCCCTTTTAATGTAAGGCCCATTCTTTTCCTAGGAACATACTCGGGTAAATGCACTACCTCGAGTAAATGCATTTCCCTATATTCTTTTGTCAAAAAATGCTAGCTGGATAAGTGAGATAATTTCCCAAAAACGCCCAACTTTTGTGTGCTAAGGGGCATTTTAGTTCCACAATAGTTTAGCCAACTTTTCCCCTCCATGGGAAAGTGGTTTACCCAATTGGGAGAAGGTTAACACTTACACAAGAAAGTGGCCTAAAAATTTAACCGAAGGAAAATAAATGTACTTTCACAGGCCTTACAATACCATGCAAAAGAATGCAGGAAAGTTGGTCAACTTCCCCATTGACCAATTCCCCACTTGTACAGTTTAAAAGAACAAAGTCTAAGTTGTATTTGTCATATCACATAAAACTCCAAATGCACCCCTCCATTTTCTTTTGATAGGTAACAAGAAAATTTTATTGAAAAAGAAAAGTTGAATACAGGCTAAAGGCAAGTGTTAAGATAACACCCCCCAGACCCAACAACTACATCTAACCGCCTACAACAAAGGAGAAACAAAGAAAGAAAAACATGAGAAAGCACTTACACAACAGACACTACACCAGCCAATCAGATCTTATGCACAGATCAAACTTCCGCCTCATCAAACTCATCCGGACCTCCTTTCTCATCCCAAATTTCTCCCCCTAACGCTTCAGGAACCTTTCCAACTTCCTCTTTTTCTCCATAGTTTCAAAAGCTCTTGTAGCAAACTCCTCTCCTCCTAAAAAGAACAAGCCCATATACTTACCAATTTCCACCTCTCTATCAAATTGAGTTTTCAAGTCCACTCCTCTTTCCTGCGTTGCCTTATCCCCCACCGTCACTTCAACCGAAACCTCTATCAAAATAGCATCGGACCGATTTGTTTTTTTTTTTCTAAACGGTCAGGCACTTTTGAATCCATTCTTTGGGAATCCACCACAGGGGAAACCTTTCTAGCCCCTTCGGAAGAGAGGAACAACTTCAAACACAAGTTCTCGAGACTCGGGGAGTTATTTTTAACCCCATTTCTTTTGTAAATTCTTTTATACTTATTGGTCAGCCCATCTCCCACCAAACCATCTTTCAATATTGAAAAAACTTTCATAGCGTGAATCACATTAAGCTTGTTTGAAACTATCGTCAACTTAGGATTCTCCAAGACCTTACCACTTCCAATCAACCTCTTCTTACCTCGCGACCCACATCCAATCCCAGTCTTCCAACAACCACTTTGGAAACCTCATAACTGACACCATTCCTAATTAACTTATCTTGGAGGTTCAAAGCAATCCCCTTCTCTCCCTCAGTTTCAAAAAAGCCACTTCCTACCTCAATGATGTCTCCTTCCTCCCCTACCTTGGTTTCGATGGTCAACCCTACTTCCACCTTCTCCACCCCACCCTTGCTCACTTCCTTCACTACCGACTCCTTCTCCAAGCCTTCCTCCTGCAGACAAGCAACAATACCCACATTCTCCTTACTCAGACCCAAGCATGGAGATGAAGAAAGCGGATCTTGCTTACCTTTGGCTTCATTAAGAGACAAGAACACCTCGCTCAAACTCAAAAAAATATTGCCTGCCCCTGATCCATGCCCAATAAATTGGGCGCTAGAAACATCCACCTCTAATGAAATGGCTACCGAGACCTTCTTCCAGTGGATTCTAAAAGACACCCAAGCTTTGCTCTAGTTCTTCTCTTTATTCTCCCCTTCCAAAATCCTAACTTACCTTTACCAAAGACACAGGACCCACCCATCTTAAAGTTGCACACAAATCTCCTAAACTTGTGGGACCCACTCTTATACTGAGCCGATTTCAAATTCGAGGTAGAGCAACTAGCTTTATCGGGAATGCTCCCCCTCTTAAAATCTCCATCAATCCATCCACGTGTCCCTTCTCCACTAAAGACTTCTCAGCTCCCTCTTGAAA
The DNA here is from genome assembly GCF_000365185.1 of Nelumbo nucifera. The sequence continues at coordinate 273,007 of NW_010729317.1, forward strand.
AATTACAACTTCACCCCCCATGTTTCCAGATTCTCCCCTATCCCCCTCCTGATTATCCACCTGCCCAACCCTTCAATTTCCATCATCTTCTTCCCCTAGACTTCTAATCCCCTGCTCAATCGATTCCCCCAGTTCCTCTGCAAAACAGACCTACTCCTGAGTTCGATAGGAAAAAATCATTGAATCTACTTTAAGCCAACGCAGCAGGACGCAACCTTCCATAACTAACCTCAAATTGTATCACTCCCCAACAAAGTTTCACACTAGGCTCAGGGGAATCAAGTGAAGGTTCTCTACTTCAATCAGGATTCTTGCTACAACCATATTCTTCAACTTATATGCTTGGGCATCAACCCTTCTCAAACAACCACAGGCATTCCCAATGGCACAAAACGTATTAAGATTCCAGGCATGAAGAGGAATCCCAAAGGCATTAATTCAAACAAGGATTCTACTTCCTACTTCTCGAATTGCACCCACAAGAGGATTCCATCTACATAGTCGTAGGTCTAGCGTCCTACGCTTAGAAGTTTCTCTCTCCAAGATTTTATTTGTCTCTTCCTTGCTACAAAAAATAAATAAAAAGAAAGAAGCCTGCATTCAATTTTCTCACATGAATGACTTCTTTTAAACTCCACCCATCTCAGAACCTCTACTTCATCAAGATCAAAGTTCACGAATTGACCCACTAGACACTTCTCTAACCACTTCACCCTCTCAAAGACTTCTTCACTCGAGTTCACAAGGATTTCTTTCATCATCATTGCCTTGTTGACCTTTCTTCCTCATTCACAAGCACGTCCATTGTTCAAAGAGTTCTTAGCCTCTACTTCCCAACAACACAATTCAAACACCATGCACTATTCCAGTTCATCTTTCAGCCAATAAATAAAACTTAACACCTCTATTTTGCCCATCCTGCTCTAATTCTACAAGCAACGTCCACCTCAGTATCTCTTGTTATGAATTATTGAAGAAAGATACAGAAAAAAGGTCACATTTAGTTATCTCTTGATCACTAATCCTAATTTTTTATAAGTGGTCTCTAATCCTAATTGTTCCCTGATTTGCACTTCTATTTTTATTAAATTTAGTGATATCATATATTCTAGTGGTCCTACTTATTTTAAAACACACATATGTATACACACACATATACATACACGTGCATATATGTATAACATATAAGCATATGTTATACATGCTACTTGTATACCACCATATCCACCTCTGGTTCCATGGCCACCACCTCTCACATTCCCACTTCTACTACGCCCTCCTCTACTACCTCCTAAGGCCACATCTAAGGCAAATCTCTCTACATGAAAAGGAAGATCATTCTATGTGGTAAACACCCCTTTAACACAAGAAAACACCTCTGAAAGAGGAGAGAAACTGCCACTAAAAGGATTCAAGCTCTAACTGGCTTATAATTAGACTGCAATCCAGATAAAATCTGGCAACATCTAGGTGTATCCAGTACCATCAAAGTTTAAAATTTTGCAACATAATGGACTGTATTGGCTAATACATATCATTCCAACGAGGGCCTGATATACAGAACATATAGAAATCGCTTGTTCTGTTCCTTTTCATCTATATCAAGCCAACACGAAACCTGCATCAGGCTGTTCTAGGTCTATATAGACCAATACTTTACAAATTATTACTCCCTCTCATTAATCATTTTTGTTAATTACTCTTGCATTAAGACAATTACTTCCTATCTCACATTAACCTTTCTCGTTAATTAGTCCTACATTTAAGGCAAGTTTTCAAATTCAAATTCAGCATGCCATATAGTGCCTGATTTGAATGATATGCAATTTTTTTTATCAATAAAAAATTTTAGTATGAAAAACTACAAGTAGGCAATAGGAAGATTTGAACCCTAGCCATTAGGTTTTAATGACCACAAGTCCATCACTATGCAATGCTCTATTTTCTTGTTATAATCATATGCAAGAAGTGTATATACATACACAATTACACATTAAGAAATTTTCTCTTCTTAGTAGATGTTTGTCAATAAATTCTAAAATTGATTAATAAAATTTATATATTAACAAATATTAAGATACTTTATATCGATTTTCGGGAAACTAAGGGTATATGCATACACATTTTAGTTTTTCCATTATTTTACAATGGTTACCAATTGTGTCCTGATATCTCACTTCTTATAAACCATTAAGTATGGCTTTTATGTTTAATTAACTTAATTATAGTCATATATAATTTGTAATTATTGTCATTAACACATTTTTTAAGATTTATTTGAGTTCCCTAGTGTATCCACCATGCATATTTTTGTTTTTTTCATCCATATCCATGCATGCTAAAGTGTATCCCTATTTATCTCTTAAAATTGCCTTCCCAAGACACCTTGTGTTTCTGATACTTTGTAACTTGGGTACTGCCACTGAGCCTTCAAGTCTGTAGATAATGGTTGATACACACTCAACTCATTTCTCAAATTCTGTAGTGTAGCTGTGTAGATATATACTCCTCAGCACCTTATCACCTTGTTGAAGAGAGTATTCCTAATATAACTGGACAATCCTTGATACATTGTTTCTGTCCAGAATAAAACTTTACATAATTCTGTATTTCTTTGGCTATACCCAGATTCCAGAAACATAAGATTTACACATTCTAGGCTCCCTGCAGATTCGGGTTTAGGCTTCTTTTCCCTAATATACTTGGCTATCCCTTTTCTGACAAAGGACTCCACTTATTTGGCCCATGGTACATTATTTTGTCCATTTAGTTTCACTGATGTCATCATTCCAACCACTTCTGAATCCAATATCATTCCAGATTTGCTATCACCACTTAGGTGGCGTTTGATAATCTGAAGTCTGAAAAGTCATGTTATTGGGGTCTGAAATCTAAAAAGTAGAAATGATTTTCTGCTTTTTAAAGGTTCCGAAAAGATAAGATCATTTGAGTTGGAGCAATTGTCCAACATCTGAAACTGTGGCATTTGCTATTTTACCCTTAGAAATAGCCTATTTGATAATATTATAAATAATAAAAAGAAATGTTAAATAAATTACTATTCTATTAATAAACAAATATTATGATTCGTTAAAATAAATAATTCTTTATTATTTAATTAATAATATTATTTATTTATTATTATTAACTAATAATAAATAAAAATATTTAGTTATTATTAATAAGCATATTATTAAATATTCTTATTAATATATAAATATTAATACTAAATATTATTATTTATTTAAATTAAAATGAAATCATTTATTATTTTAGAATAATATTATTTTTATTACTATTATTGTTAAATAATTATTATTAATAATATTATTATTTATTTAAATTAAAATGAAATCATTTATTATTTTAGAATAATATTATTTTTATTACTATTATTGTTAAATAATTATTATTAATAATATTATTATTTATTTAAATAAATAAATAAATATATTTATTAATTAATAATAACAATACTGATTTATTATTATGATTAGATTATATTAAATAAATATCAATATTAACTATTATTCTTTAAACAAATAAAAAATAATATTATTAATTAAATAACTAAAAATAAATATTGCATACTAATATTCATTATTATTAAATAATATTTTTAATATTATGAAATAATATTTATAATATTATTTAAGTAGCTTTTATTATTTATAAATAAATATTATTATTGTTACTAAATAATGTTATTAAATAGATATTATTAATAAATGCTATTATTTATGAAAATAAATAAACAATATTATTCATTATTTAAATAACAATAAATGCGTCTGATTTTGGTAAGACGGGAAACCTGGTCTTACCATTTCAGATCGGAATTTGTGTTTCAGATCCTCTAGTCAGACCTAAACCCAAACATTGGTGGGGTCTGAAAAGCAAAATTTTCAGACATCAGACATCTAAAAGGTGTAATCAAACGCCACCTTAGCCACCATCTCTCTACTTTATCTCGAGATAACCTTCTAACAAATAATCAGCCAATCAAAAGATTGCAGCTTGCTAACCACACTAAAGGCACTAAACAAACACCCTGTAGGCAAAATTCAAGACTATAACCACAAGTTACTATAATATCATCAGATTAACATAAATCAGCACTCTTCATAGCATAAAAAGCTGCTAGGACTTTCTGTGAACACCACAACTTCACAATAACTTAACTACCAACTATCTAATGCTGCCCACCTCTCACAATTCAAGAAGCATGCAGAGAGCATTACCTTGTTACTGATCATTTGTGGTTTTCCACATTCACAACACCAATCACTTGAAACACCACCACAACCCTCTTCGAACTATTGATTAGAGGGGCTCATCAAACCACCATAAACAATTTTACCACAACCCAATATACAGTTGTCTCAGTTCAGCCAAGATCTATAATAGCTTTGCCGCAAAATCTTTTTTGTACCCAAAGGAGGAGGAGCAGAAAAGAATAGGTGAATGAGATTAATCCAGGTCACTAACAGTGCTCTGATACCATTGAAGTAACCCGGAGCAGAAAAAGAAAGAAGAAATAAAGAGCGGAAGTTAGGGGTGAGCATTCGGTTTATTCAGTTAAAAACCAAACCGAATAAACCGAAATAAAAAAATGAAAACCAAACCGAACCGAAACCGAATTACAATAAAACCAAAATAACCGAACTGAAAATTTTGGTTCGGTTTTCGGTTATTTTGGTTAAAAACAGAATTTAATTAATATATAATATTATATATTATAACCTATAATATATATTATGAAATTTAATTTCATTATAATACATTATATATAATATATTAATATATAAATATATAGCATACTATATATTAAATATTATATATTATATAATGAATTTTAGTTAATTCGGTTTTTTTGGTTAACTGAATTTCTAAATCTGAAAACCGAAACTGAAAACTGAAATTGCTAAAAACCAAATTAACCGAACCGAATTATCCAAAAACCAAAAAAACAGAACAAAAAAGAAACCAAAACCAAAATTTCCGGTTCGGTAATTCGGTTTTAACCGAATAATGCTCACCCCTAGCAGAAGTATAGTAGAGAGAAGAAGAGAGTGTATATATATATATATACCACACAACTCTCACCCACCAGCCAACCAAGTGTATATATCAAGTATATGTATCTTTTATTCAACAGAGTACATTTAGATAAATACCCTCCTTGAATTAAAACAATATTAAATGATTATAATACCCTGCCACCTAACAACACTAGTACTTTTAACACCCCCTTAGTTGTTACAGAGAGGCAAGTATAAATAGCCTATACAGTTTTATAGATATAACTTAATCCTTTAAAAATTCCTTTCTGAGCAAAATGGTTGAATGAGTAAATAGCCTATACAGTTTCTTAGAACTCACAATGCTGGGTAAAAAAAGGAATCAAAGGATGAGATTTGTATTTATAAAGAATAATAATAAGATGCCATTGAAGAGAAAATTCAAAATTTCAACTGGACCTCTAGTTGATACCTCATGAGTGAATGTCCTAACAGGAATACCAAATGCCCTGGCTAATCCAAAGTCTGCAAGCTTCAAAGCGTTGGTACGACGATCTATAAGCAAATTCTGAGGTTTCAAATCTCGGTGTAGAACTCTATGGGAATGGCAATAAGCAATTCCACGAAGAATTTGATATAGAAACAGCTGCAAGACAGGACGAAAGTCAATTAATGAAGTTAAACTACACTTTAGCCTCATCACCAATTCAACATTTGGTCTATTGTAAAGAAATGCAATCAAATATGCTAAACTAAAATGAAAAATCAGTTATGAATCCTCCTAGAATTTTATCAAGAAATATAATCCTCTTGGGGAAATGGTTCCAGAATGTCTCAGTGTAGCAGCTAAACCCTGAAGACCCATCAAGTATGTCTTCCTATAGAACTGCATGAATATCTAGAAGGGAGGGGAGGGCATATCACGCACTTTAATTAAACGTGGATCCTTTGCAAGCTCTGGACAAGAATCCATGTGCTTCTTTAAGTCCAGGTCCAGATATTCAAAAACAAGATACAAGCGTTTTTCACTGTGAACTACATCCTGCAACCTGTTAGATAGAATCAATTAACTCGTCATTAACAAGAAGCAAAAAAGTTGCAATAAAATACACAACACACCAAGCTCAAAAACTAAATCAAACCAAAATAGAAGATCCTCTCAATACAGATACATCAGCCAAGAGGATGTAGTATTCAACTAGAAGAGACCCGTGCATCGCATTTTAAAAAGATGCCCACATTACATTCAGTTTCCTAACTGAATTAGCTGTGGGTGAACTTAAATAGCCCCAAATTAATTTTATATTTTTAAAAATTCAGAAAACCCACAAAATTCTAAAAGGGTTGGGAAGCAATATGAGCAATCTGACGTGGACAACAGCATTTTAGAATATAGTATAGATTCAACAGGTTGCAAGTTCACCACCATGGGCTTTAATTGAAGTCTGAGTACGGTTTCTATTGATGATTGTGATGATGATATGTTTATATATCCTTTTGTTTTGAATAGATATGAGTATATTCTGAATGATCTGATTGACTGTTTTAATCATGTACTAGTTAATGTGTTAGGCTCCACCTAACTCTGATGCTCTGATTGCAAGTTGACTTAATTCAGAGAAGAGAGGGAAAAGGAAGGAGAGTAGAAAGACGAGAGAAGAAGAGGGGGGAAATTCTGTTTAAGGAGTTTGATGACCCAATTTCTCATTCAACATAATTCTATAGTTTGTTACAACAGAGAGTATAGGCTCACGTCTAAGGGCCCCATCAAGTCTCAGTTAGTTGGCTGACATGGCCATCTTACATAAACATACCAGCGAAGCTCGGTGTGGCTTGAGACTTGGATTGGAGAGCCGGTCTCGTGAATACTGGGCCCGCTGTGGCCCTGATTGCTCTGTGTCCCGGGCTTACCCTCAATTTGGCCTGCTGGATTCTTAACACAATGTTAAAGGGGGTAAGAATACTTGGATTAATGGGAAGAAATCAAATGTGTGTGTTAGGAAGAAATTAGATAGAGCTTTCTTGTATGAAGAGCTTTTGACTTTGTTCCCTAATCTGACACCCACAGTTTTCGCTTTTAGAAGATCAGATCAAAGCCATTTTTGTTTCCATGGGTTCTGGTTTGGTTTCAAAACCTGAACCTTTCAGATTTTTCGATATGTGGTTAGAGGAAAATGAATGTATTAATATTATAATTGCTAGAAATAAAACATAAATAGTTATGCTGGTTCTAGAATTGAAATTAAATTAGATGCAAGGTTCAACTCGTATCTTTTAGGTTCCAATACACCTATTTTAAGGTGTTTTTAGGAAACCTCTTTTAATAATTAAAACACATAAAAATGGGCCCAAGCTGAAATTTTGAAAAAAAACAAGGTTCGAAGTATCAAATCTATCGCTACATACCCTTTCGGCATAATGGGGTGTATCAATATTTTGGAACTTGATTATATGGGATTAAAAATCAGCTTTGTAGATGGAATTTTGAAAATTTTAGGAATATTGATCAGAAATTGAGGTGGGCTGAGGATAAAATTGCTGAACTGGAGACCAGGATCAAAATGATTACATTGATGATCAAATTCGAGAATTGATTAAAGTAAAAGAGAAAGTGTTAATTCAGCAAGAAATATTTTGTAAGCAAAAGTCCAGGAAGCTTTAGCTCAACCTTGGTGATAGGAATTCAAGTTTTTTTTTCATAAATCTATTATCATTAGAAGGAAAAGGGATTGGATTGATTGGTTAAATGATGACTTGGGAATGATTTTTTTTTTTTTTTTGATAAGCCTGAGAAGATGGTTTAGTAATGATGAAGATAGTGCAAATATTTTGGTTAATTACCATAAAGATCTCTTTGAATCTAAGAGGGTTGGTGATTTTCAGCCTATCCCTAGTTTATTTGAGTTGGTTACATTTGAGGTTGACAATGAGATGTTAATGACTGTGCCTGATATGGAGAAGGTTCTGGAAGTGGTGAATTCTATTGGAAGTTCAAATGTGCTTGGACCAAATGGTTTCCAGCTTTTATATACCAAAAATTTTGGAATGAAATGAGGATATTTATCAATATGTTTGTGAGTTTTATAAAAATAAAAAGATTATAAAAAGAAAAAAAAACATACTTTTATACTTATCAAAAAAAGGCATACTTTTATAAATTTAATCCCCAAGAATGCTAATCCTTTTTTTTATGAATAAGAATGCTAATCCTTCCTCAATCAAAGATTAGACCAATCAGTTTATGTAATGTATTAAACAAGATTTTAACTAAACTGGTGGCTAACAGATTGAAGATTTAGAATTGTATTTCTCCCTTTCAGGCAGCTTTTGTTCCAGGAAGGCTGATGCATGATAATATTGTAATTGTGCAAGAACTTGTTCATTTTATGAAGAAAAGGATATCTGGTTGTGGTTATATGGCTGTTAAAGTCAGATATTTCTAAAGCATATGATAGTCTTGAGTGGGATTATTTAATCTAGGTTTTTGTAACGAGTGGGTGTCAATTAGTTTTGGAGTGTGTCTTCAATTAGTTTTTCTGTTTTAGTCAATGGCAGTCCTAAGGGTATGTTTGTTCCCTCTAGATGTTTGCACCAAGGAGATCCCCTATCTCCTTATCTTTCTGTTTGGTCCATGGAAGGTTTATCTAGGTTATGATTAAGACTGAGTTGGACAATAAAATTCATGGTATCGAGATTTGTAGAATGCTCCCTGTGGTTTCTCATCTTTTGTTTGCTGATGTTTTGATCTTTACAAAAGCCTCTATAAGTGATGTTTGAACTTTACGTCTAGAATACAATTATATATTATTTAATTGATATAATACATGTTTATACATATATGTATGTATATATAATATGCCAATGTATCACAGTCTGACCTGTCCAACCAGGATGGTCAAACTGCTGACCTGCAACCTGGAGGCAAAAACAGTTCAGCCTCCAGGTTGGTGGTTAAAGCAGCATTGGGAGGTCCCTTGTGTCTCAGCTTAATAATTTTGGTTTTCTGGTGTATGCTAGATCTAGTTCGAATGTATGGAATCATACTTGGATCTTCAAGAATAATAAATTTAAGCCCCAAATAGGACCCCCAAATAAAGATATGAGAAACATGCGTGTTAAGATTTTATTGAAGATCAAGGTAGTTGGATAATTTGAACAAGGGTTTTTTTTCCAGAGGATGCGCAGGATATTGTTAATACTAATGTTTTTGCCCAAAGGAATGATGATAAAATCATTTGGGTCTTAAACTCTGAAGGCAAGTTTACAGTTAAGCAGTTTTATTTTAATGAAGATAAGCTTGATGTGGTTCCATTGGACTGTCAACCTACAAAATAAGGAAGATGAAAATCCCTCTTTGATTTAAGCTCTTTATATGGAGGGTTTGTAGACAGTTTATGAAAACTAGACCTTTAGTTGCAAAGAGGGGAACTATTGGGGACCTGTGTTGTTCCTTGTGTGGAACAGATGAAGCCTGTTCCTCATCTGTTCGTTTATTTTGAGTTGGCTCGAGCAGCCTGTTTGCTAGTCCATGGAATTTTGTTTTTAATAGTCTTAATTTTGGTTCTGTCGTTGAATTTTTTCAATTCTGTCATAAGTAAATAAAAAGGGCGTGATGTGTTGGTTGGATTGCAATTACTTTTTATTGTGAGTTGATGTTATGTGTTTTTTAATTTTGATTCATTGGATTGCAATTACTTTTTTATTATATTTGGTATACTAGAAATGAGGATGTTTCTTAATGAAAAGCATAAACCCGTGATGTGGATGGTTTCACATATTTCCAATATCTTCTCTTCTATTGTTTCTGATGAGTCTGATATGTTGGGAAGTGTAAGATTGAGTTCAAATCTTGTTTGCAATTCTAATAGGTCTACTGGTAGTTGTATTAAATGTGATGCAGGAGTCATGGCCAATAGTAAAGGTTTCTTTGATCTTTTTTTTATAAATGGTCTTTTTGGTCTTTATGCAGTAGATAATAATGCATTTATTTCTGTGGCAGGTGGTTTGTTGGGTGATGTGGCTGATTATCTGGAAGCTGAATCGGGTGCCCTTTTGAAGTCTGCTTTTTGCTGGGGAAGCAATTTGGAGATCAGTCCAGATGGAGTCTGACTACTTGAATGCTATCCACATTTTGAATGGTTTTTCTGAGTCATTGACTTAGTTTGTTTAGATGTGGAGGGCCAAATTAGAGATTGTCTTAGGCTTTTTTATAGCGATATGTTTGTATATATTTCTCATTCTGTGGCACACTGTATGGCCCAGCAAGCTAAATCTTTTCTTAGGTTTCATGTGTGGTGGTCTAAACCACCAGAATGGTTGGAACAGATGTTTAACTCTGATATCCCTAATAGTTAATAGTAATGTTTGTCTGACTACCAAAAAAGCTTCAACATCATGGTGGGTTTGGGGCATTTATTTCTGGTTAAAAGCCACTTACAAAAACTTGGATTCTCCTACAAGAATGATGGTTTTCTGAAATAGGAAATATATTTATTATGTGTGTAAACCCAAAAGACCCAAAAGAGCAGCAAGATCCCATGTATTTAGGCCATGTACAGTAAGGTTCTATACAGCAGGCACGGCATAATAAATATAGAGCAGCACGCCCATGTGACATGCCACAAAAAAATAAAAATCAACAATAATCTGTCATGCTGCTGAAAAAATTGTCCAAACGAAAGAGATGGTTCAAACAAGCCATGATGGGCAACATCTCTGAATTTCTTCTGTGCTGCCATCCATGAGTAGAATGTAGCAAGGGCCCTTCAAAGCACCAAATCTTCAGATGAGATTTTCCCTTCAAAAATTCTTGCATTCCTTTCTGTCCAAATAGTCCAGAAGATGACCAGAGGGATGATGCTTCAAAGTGGTTTGCCCCTCAAGTTTAAACCATTTACTTTCCACCCTTCCAGTAACTCAATTATAGTTCTTGGAAGGCACCAGTTTAGGTTCAACAATTGACAGAAATGCACAAAGAGCAGGGAGATGGGAGGGGCAGAGAGGGCAGTGAATGAATATGCACTTTATGGTTTCTAGCTCCTGATGGCAAAAGACACAACCATGTTTGTATATTAACATACCCCAGAAGGATGTAGAGTCCAAATCTTCAAGGTAACAAGATCAAGTTCTGGGAGGATCTTTGGGTGGGTGAAGCCCCTTTAAAGGTTTCTTTCCCTTCTTTGTTCACCCTTTCTGCTCTCAAGGGTAAGCCATTTTCTGAGTTTCTGCTCCCCTCTCCCTCAGATAATGGGCTTGGGTGGAATCTAGGTTATCATAGAAATGTGAGGGACACTGAGTTAGGCCTTGTTTCAAACCTTCTACACATTCTTGAAGGGGTTTTCCCAGACCTAAGTAAACAAGATGATAGAATTTGGACTCTACATCCTTCTGGGGTTTTCAGTCGTGCTTCTTTTTTCAAGTCGTTGTCTGTGCCTTCTCAACCAATTGCTCCCTTTCCAATCAAAGAGATCTGGTGTCATCCGATTCCCCCCAAAGTGAGTGCTTTTTGTTGGGAGGTCTTCCATGGTGCAATCAACACTTGTGATATTTTACAGAGGAAGAGACCTGGATGGTGCCTCTCCCCAAATTGGTGCTGCTTGTGTGAATCCAATGGTGAATCTGCTCTTCACCTGTTCATTTCCTGTCCATTTGCTTGTGGTATTTGGGATCGGTTCTTTTCTCTTTATGGGTGCAGGTGGAATACTCCAGACAGATTGGACAGGTTGTTTGATAGATCCACTTTCAGCTGGCCAAAAAGGAGGGAAAGACTGATGTGGAGGTGCACAAGAGCAGCAACAATATGGACCCTATGGGAGAAGTAAGCGTATATTTGAGGAAAAGAAAATAAGCAAGGAAGCATTAATTGAAGGGACCATGGCAAAAGTGGCCTTCTGGATAAAGACTTGGGAGTTGTTCTCAGATTTCTCTATTGATGATATATTAAGGAACTGGAGAACAATTGCAGCCTCAACTTCAGCTAAGCGGAAGACACTAAAGGACTGAGAACCCCCAAAGGTAGGTTTCCTGAAATTAAATTTCGATGGAAGTAGTTTTGGGAACCCGGGGCCCTCTGGAATTGGAGGGGTTCTAAGGAATGAAAGCGGAGTGATTTTGGGATTGTACTCAGGTCCCATTGGAGTGTGCAACTCTGTAACAGCAGAATTGAAGGCAGTACTTTATGGGATGCAGAAATCTTTGGAAATGGGGTTTCGGAAGCTAATAGTTGAAGGCGACTCCAAAATAGTAATAAGTTGGTTAAAGCAGAACGAGAAGATTCCTTGGTTTTTCAAAAACAAATTCAAACATTTCAAGAGGTTCTCAAGGGATATGCAGCTGATATTTCAATGGGCTCCTAGGTCAGCAAATGGCTTAGCTGACCATCTAGCAAAGCAAGGGGTAAATAGAGCAGAGTGCTTCTGGGCTTAATTGTGAGACTGATCACCAATTTGTCTATGTATTCTATTGTTGGTAGCCGAGGCTTCCCATGTTTCTGTATTATCTTTTTTCTCTAAGTAATGAAATCTACTTTGATTACTGATCAAAAAAAAAAAAAAAAAAAAAACATACCCTACTAAAATGCTTATCCCTTGAGAGGACATTTTCATAATAGGCTGACCAGATCATACAAGTTACCTGTGATGGGACTAGGATTTTCTATATCTTACTGTGAGGAAACCCAACAGTCTTATTCAACTAGTTGAATAAAGACTTAATGAAAATTTTCCATACCTGTCTGAGACCCAATGTTAGAAATTGCAAAGAAAAAGGGGCATTAATACCTTTAGGAGGAGGGTTAAGGGGCAAGCTGACTGTAGGAGCTTCAGCAACTGGTGAACCAGGTCCATCACTGACTGTGCAAAGGAGGATGGGAGGAGGTGCTTTGGAAAGCTCCACCTGTTCTGCCCCATGACTGTTGGTATCCTTAACAAGCTTTGACATTTCTGTCCCAATTACGTATACCCTGTTTTTTTATCATGATTTGGGTGTGAACTAACCTTCTCCAGGGTTACCAAGCAACTCACCTCTCCTAAACTAGAAGTCCTGTTGCAAGTGGTAGCCACATCCTTCCTACTAGAGTTAATCGGAGAAGCTTCCACGAACAATATCACTGTTCCAATGACTGCATCTCCTAATAATTTAGCAGGTTTCTACTATCAACAAATGTTTGAAGGTTCTCGATTTTCTTCATCACTTCCATCTAACATGGATACCCAGCCCTTGTCTCCTTCCTCATCTTCTGCCCTACTTTTATACCTCGGATTCAGACACTCAGGTGTGGTAGAGTTATCTGAGCAAGTGGGTTTCCATTTTTTTTAAGTAAAAGGCAAGTGGGTTCCATTCCAACCTAATCGTTCTCAAAACAACAGAAGCCTTGTGATGGTTGTTAGGATTGGGGCTGGACAATGATGGATCATTTGTAGAGTCTATCATCAAGGCTTTGGAAGAGGTCAGCTCATGTGCTTACTAACTACAGTGTGTGCCTCTCTAAGTTCAAGAGGCCTACTACTAATATTTGGGTCCAACCTTTTTTTTCCCAAAGTCAGCCCAGGCCCATCATTCCTCACCTATGGCTTTAAGTTGCCAAATGCTAGCCTCAACCAAAGTGGTTCCCCCAGGTCAACTCGAGTCGGTTCATATACATTGTCCCCACTGAGTTCCTTCGCACCCACCCCACTATTAGGTTAACCACCTATCAACACTTGCATGTAAAATCTACCACATGCTTTTTGACTAGTTTTTGAATAGAAGCCAAAGAGAGTAGTTTGGTGCACTTCTTTTCCCCTGTCCAGAATTTTAACTTCCATTTTCTTCTTACCCCTATCCGTAGTTTTCGCCACATAATGCACCTTCCTCAACCCTTCTGTCCTCCTGCTTGCAACCTTCTTTACAAAGCACTGTTTTGACGAAGGTCACCAACCAAACATTAAAAGACAAACCATCGAAGAATAACTCAGCCTTCCTAGGAATGGATTCTAGCTACATTGTTGTTGAGTGTAGGTCATTCAAGAAGAGCCCCTTCAAGCCTCCTCCACAAATTGATCCTATCAACTCTAAGGTTTCCTTTTGCCATAGATGAAATGGTAGACTAAGGAGCCTAACTATTATACTTTTCTCATGGAAAAAAAAAAAAAAAATCCTTAGAGTTGGAGCAAGGACGCCATCTTAAAATCAGCACTTGTCCTGCATGCATGTGAATCGTTAACACATCAAAATCCATCTTCTCATCAAGACAGCCTTCTTCTATCAAATGGAGTTAGCATAATGGATCCCTTCAACTTTAAACCCCTGCTAATAGATTCACCTAACAGTCTCCAATTGTCAAGCTCTTCCTTAGTCATGATCACTCTCAACTTCTCTCAACTACCCCTACCCTGATTGATCACCATTTTAATCAAACCATTGAAACTTGTTAGCCTCATGATCTATCCCATCACAAGAGCCTCCCTGTTTGAGTTTGCTTTTAACAGTTCTGGGGCATCTTCTACAGTCTTCTGCTCCTCCCTCAGGTTCTGCAATAACCCATATCACCTGGACTACTTCTCTTCAACTTACGCTTCTTTTTACTTTAGGAATGCACATGAGTTATTTCCTCCCTTTTCCAAAAAAAGTCCCACAGAGCTACAAATCTACCTTTAGTATTACTCTTCCTTTCTATCACATATCTCCTTCCTCCAGTTTCCATTGTTTTCTTCCATTTGCACTCCCACTTGGTCAAGATAGCTCCCTCTAAACAATCTTTGAGTCAAGCAATCACTTCTTCTACTACCACCAGTGGTTGTCTTCAGTTCTCTAATCTTTAATGTGTTTAGCCCTTAATCTTGATTTCTTCGAAGACAAAGATCTTTGCCTCAACCTTCAAGCTCCTCCTCCATCACACTATCTAAACGAACTTTCCTCTCTCCATCTCAATTCCTAGGGTGTATCTTTCTATTAAGATAATTGATGGAAAAAAAAGTTCAAATAGAAGAAAAGAGATTTTCATATGGTATTCATTAATCTAGAAAAAGTGTATGATAGAGTCCCTAGGAAGATAATATGGTTGGTTTTGCAAAAGAAGAGTCCTAAATAGATATGTGGACCTAATTAAGGATATGCACAAGGATGCAACCAATGATTTAAAATGCAAAAGGTGTAAGCCTCCCAGGAACAAAGCCCCCTTAAGAGGCGAGAAAGGAGGAGGGAGAAGAAGAAGAGAAAGGAGGATCACATCTTGTTTTTCCTTGTTTCTTTTTATGAAGATGGTTTGTATTAAGAAAGAATGAAGATGCATAACACTAGATAAACTTGGGGGGGGGGTTCCTGTCAAAGCAGAGGCGAGCGAGTGAAGTGAGTGAGTGTCCCTTCCCTTTCCTTTTCTCTTTTTTTTTCTTTTGTTACTTTCTTTCTTTTTCATTCCCTTCCCTTTCCTCTTTTCTTTCTTTTTGTATGAGGCATGCACAAGATGCATGAGGCATACGCCGCAAAGGCATAAACACCTCTAGCATGCACCTTAGGGCGTTTTAGGGACACCTAGCCTGGAGGAGCACCTCCAAGCATATGCCTCCCATGCATTTTAAAATATTAGGGTGCAACAACCGATGCTACAACACCTAAAGGAGAAACAATAGTTTTTATAGTTACAACAGGCCATTACCAGGACCTAGGCTCTCAACACTTAGTCCCTTTTTGAATAAGCAACTGATTTCATTGATTGAGGAAAAAAAGATTACAAGTTTAATGGATAGGAATCCATACACCATAAATCCAATAACAGCAATTACAATGTTATGGGCCCGCGAATAGGATCTCATCACGGGTCGGTCCATGAGGAAAACCTCCTGTTTTCCCTTGTTCCTCCCTGCTCTTGATGAACCTATCTTGGCCGCCCTAACGGTGATTTGTCCAAGAGATCACCTAACTCTCCTTACTCTCTTCTTGATTGAAATTTTCGATGCCTTTATTCAATACTCTCAGCTCCTTAAATAGGAGATTACAAGAGATAAGAGTCCTACTTTTAGGAAGACTCCTTGCCAATTAGGAAGACTCCCTACTAATCTATCCTACTGAACTGATAAGATAAGATAAGTCTCTCTTAATCCTAATCTAATAAGATAAGATAATCTAATCTACTAACTTAATAAGATAAGATAGGAATAACAAGATAGTCTAATCTAATATGCCGAATGGATAAGACTATTGTTGCCGAATTGGATAGGATGAGAACACCAGAACATTGTTGTTGTTGCTCCCAATACGCGTCCACATCATTACTCCCCTCCTGGACTCCGAGCTTGTCCTCAAGCTCAAATTCAGGATGGGTGTCTTGAAACACAGTCAAGGGAATCCCGGATAGGTGGAATGACTTTGCCCTCCTGGATCGGGTTCCAATGAAGAAGGTTCATCCTCATCTTCCTCTTGTTTCACCAGGAGGCAGAAAAGTCTCTTGCACTTGTGCCCTGCTGAGTAGAGTTCATCACAATTAAAACATTGTCCCCTCGCCCTGTGTTCCGCCATCTCAGCCCTAGACAAGTGCTTAATAGGGGGTGCAACGACGCTGCTCCGCACACTGGATGCTGATCTGAAATTGTTGCTCGTCTGTGGCTTCCGTTCTTGGTTGGCTGCTGAATATGAAGCCATTCCGAGTGGTTCCGGGGATGCCCATGCTGATGGAGGTCGCCCCATACTGAAGGTTCCGCGGATGAGTTGTAGCTTGCGTTCGAAGGCGCGAGCTATATTCATGGCTGTGACCAGGTTGGGGGGGTGTTGCATCTCCACATCCACCCTCAAGGGTTCTGCTAACCCTGCAGTGAACATGTCTACCTGCTGGTCCGATTATACCGAACCTGCTCTGGCAAGGAGGGTCTGGAATTGGCGCTGGTATTCAGCCACCGTTCCTGTCTGTTTGAGGTTGATCAGTTCACTAAGGGGTTGCTTGTCAGTGGGGGCCCAAACCTAAGAAGGCAGTAGGATTTGAACTGGGTCCAACTGAGCCCGGGTTCTTCCTGTTCCAATCGATAGAACCAGAGTTGCGCTTCCTCCGTTAGGTGAAAGGCGGCTAGGCTTACCTTGTCTCGGTCGTCTGTCCGTTGATWGCGAAAAAACTGCTCGCACCGGTACAGCCAACCCAAGGGATCTCTGTTGCCGTTGTACGATGGAAATTCCAACCTGTTGTACTTGGGAATGACCGCGGCCCCCTGGTTGACGATCTATTGCTCGCCGGAAGACTTCGACAAATCCGGTCGGCGACCGCTAGTGGCTGCCTCCCCTTCTGTGTTCCTCTCCTTGCTAGAAAGGAATAACTCCATCAGACGTCGTAGCTCCCTGACTTCGTCCTTGATTTCCCGTACTTCCGAGCTGGTCTCCACAAGCCAGTGCTCGAGTTCGTGGACCCTAGACGGCAGCTGCTCCAGATCACCCATGACGCCTTGCTCTGATACCAAAATGTTATGGGTCCGCG
>NW_010729317.1:290665-363252 GCF_000365185.1 Nelumbo nucifera
GACTCCCTTAATCTATCCTACTGAATTGATAAGATAAGATAAGATAAGACTCCCTTAATCTATCCTACTGAACTGATAAGATAAGATAAGATAAGTCCCTCTTAATCCTAATCTAATAAGATAAGATAATATAATCTACTAACTTAATAAGATAAGATAGGAATAACAAGATAGTCTAATCTAATTTGCCGAATGGATAAGACTGTTGCTGCCAAATTGGATAGGATGAGAACACCGGATCATTGTTGTTGCTGCTCCCAATACGCGTCCACATCATACAACTAAGCCCAAAACAATTTATCTCAGTGATCTCCCTGTTCAGCCATATAGTCAGCTAGCCCATTTGCTAATCTCCTAACCCAGTTGAAGATAGCCCCCACATCCTTAGCTTGAGACAGAATTTCTCTCATTTTCTAGGTGGGCAGGCACCTCAGCAACGAGACACCTTGGCACCTTGAAAATTATGTAATAACCGTTTTATGAAATTTTCCATTTAACCTAAGTAGTATTCTCTTATCAAATAAGATTCCAAACATGGATTTCAAGGCGCCAAGGCAAGGCTATGCAATAGGGGGCGCCTTGTCTCCTAGTCACCTAGGCAATGGATTTTTTTAAGTAAAAAACATATATCCTAGGGTAGTTGCCTAGTTTCCATAATTATATTTCCTTAATAATTATACATAATTTTCATAAGAAAAGTATAGCTTCATGAGAAGAAAAGGAAGAAAGAAAAGAAAATTCAAAAAAATA
The DNA here is from genome assembly GCF_000365185.1 of Nelumbo nucifera. The sequence goes on from NW_010729317.1 coordinate 291,416, forward strand.
GGGGCTGAATGCTTATTTTTGTTATAGGAAAAGAAGAAGAAGAAAAATGTGTTGATTAGACAAAATTTTAAGTTCCTCCTTACTTATTGGTTAAGGTTTTAAAGTCTTTGAGGGTTCAATACACACAAAATGAATATTTTAGTTTAATAATGTATATTTTATAATTTTAATCTCAAAAAATTAAGAATATAAAAGTATTTTATAACATAGTGTACAAAACTGCTTGCGATTAGGCAAGGTGAGCCTCCAAGGGCGCCTTGTCACCTAGGCATCGCCTTGACAACTATGATTCCAAATGTATCCCTCCATTTTGCTCATCCTACTATGGGAAACATCCTCCTCAATCCCACCCCTGTTATGGATTTCAAACCAATGTAATAGAAAAGGCCACATCGAAGTATCTCTTGGTCTCCAATCCCAAGTTTGCCCCAATTTCCACTCCTTTGATCATGTTATTGATCAATGAATAAAAATTAAAAAGGAGCTGTTGCCAGTAATGGTTTAGAATCTAGATGCAAAAGCCATGATCTCCTGGTCCCAAATCCAAGAGAACTTCTCAGGAAAATCAATAAAACTTCTACACGTTAATAATCTCTTAAACCCCTACCAAGATCTCCAAGATAGAAACTTACATGAACATGAGAATTTATGATTTTATCACGTGCAAATTCAAGGTGATGCATGCTTTCCAAGTAGTGAGGTTGTTTTATTTGTATCTTGTTTTATTTTATTCCTTAGCATTATAAACAAAAATTATGTAAGGGGCAAATTGTGGTGCCCATCTTATGTTCAGCAAACAAATTGTCCATCTTAAGTTTCCACTTATAAAAGTTGATGTTATTATGCATCTTTGAGGAACAATTATGCTCTAACATGATTAGATTCTCATAACACTTGTGCAATTTCTTGATCTCTATTTCTATTTAGTCATCCTTCTACAACAAGATTGAAGAACCAGATTATCTGGCCAATAAGGGAGCCACTGCCACATGCAATGGTTAGGCCCGATTTTTTCATCTGTTGTTTTCTTACTAAAATTCAAGGAGTAAGCAGCATTTATAGTTTTTATATTCTCACTATGGCAGTCACTTCTGGGTTTTTATGTGGGTCAGTGGGTGTTCTCTCTACACCTGCTACATAATGCACATCTCTAGTTTTTCTTTTTCTGATAAAGTAAGGGTGTACAGCATTTAGATTAGAATATAAAACTCATATCGGTTTATCTCTTGTCTCTGCTTTGAAGATTAAAGTACCATGAAAATAAAAAATGAATAAAAGACGACTCACCAACCTCCTATAATGGTCTAGAGAGCCCTTTCAGATCAACAAATCTCTTTGAGATAGTATAAATCAAAAGTGAAGCATAATTTATCTTTCAATATATTGATATCATTGTTGATATATAATAATATGGGAAGCAACAAATCAACGTCCTGCCAACCATAAAGTAATGACTGTATGCCATGGAAAACAAAGAAACAATGTATTTCTATTCAACCTCTAAATCTAATACAGATACATGGGATTGCTAGAGTGACCTGACTATGTTTCCATGCTGCATTTCTTTCAAAAGGGATATTTCTCTTATTGCAGTGCTTGGAACCCCCTCATCTTCCTGTTCCAGTCGGATTTTTTTAAGAGCTATGGTCTCATTTGTCAAACGGTCACGAGCCTTGTAAACCACACCATAAGTTCCTTCTCCAATCTTCTCAACTTTCTCATACTGCCAGACTTACAAACGTTAGAACACAAATACACAATGAAGGCAACCAAAAGGCCAATGAATGACAAACTGCAAGAACAAGATCTATTACCTGGTCCATGGACCCGAGATAAGGAAACCTCGGAGCAAAGAAGAATCTGAAAACCAGCATTGGAAAGAAAAATGAGACTGAACAGTCATGTCAAGCATGTTCTCGATAAACACACTTACTAATAATAGCAGCATCAAATTCAAATCTAAAATTGATAATCAATCAATGATAATAAGAGCAAGGAAGAATCTGAAAACCAGCATTAGAAAGAAATGGAGACTAAACAATAAAGTCAAACGTGTTTTCAATTAACGCACTTTCTAATACAACTATCATTTTCAAATAAAAAAACGATAATCAAACCATGAAATAAGTCATAAAAATGCCATCATCCGTTAATACATCACTTCCTACTAAGTAATTTGTAAGTAACAATTCACAATTCACATGAATCCCATAACAGAAACACATATACAACAATCAAAACATCATGGATACTAACAACCAGTCATCTCATGTTCCAAGGAACAGAAAGCATATGTTTTCCAAATTCCAGGTGAAGCACAAACTGTAACTACGAGGGGAGGGACCCCTGTTTTCTTGAAGTAGCTGCGGCGGCAGAAGAAGAAGTTTGAAGACTAATGCAGGGAAAAAAAAATAGTGTACCTGTAACTCTATATGAAGCATCCAGCGCTCCACATCCAAGCCTCGAAGCTCAGACCTCCCATCTCAACTTCTCCTTTATCGGCAAATGCAAATCTCCACCACTTCAGCGCTCGACGGAACCCTAAACTGCTTCTCGGTTTTTAGAGTTATGATAAACACTAGTCTCGACCCGTACAATGCACGGGTATTGTGAAAAGAAATTGTGACAGGAACCTCGTGAGTAGTAACAATCTCAGTTGGGCCAGACGCTGGAGAATGAAACCCCTTCCCCCCACCCCACACCAACCAACCAGACAACTACGAGTTAAGATCTCTACCAACAAAAACATGTCCCAAAACCCTACCAACATGATAATACCACACATCACACCGTTAGACCCCCCCCCCCACCAACCAACCAGACAACTACGAGTTAGGATCTCTACCAACAAAACATGTCCCAACACCCTACCAACATCTCACTGTTAGACCGAAAATGCCATGTATGAAATGTGCATTGTGAGATCATGTTAGTAAAGTGTTGGAATGTATTTTATTAACAGGAGATCTGGACTCAACAGCAACACTTATGGGTGAGCATGAATTGGTTCAGTTCCGTTCCATGGTAGAACCTCTAACCTATATTTGGATCAATAATCAATTTTAGGTTTTTTGGAATTATAACATACTTTATCATGATCAATTACATGGAGGGTTCAAGCCTTGGCATTTTTAGGGTTGATCGCAAAGTCTACTCATGGAACCTATTCTTTCTTTATTCAAGTTAAAAATAATAATCTATTCTATAAAAAAACCATAACAATAAAAAATCAAATTAGATTGCTATATATGTTATTATAAGTCGTGTTTTTTAACATTAAGAATTATAAATGAGGAATCAATCAATCATCTATTTTCATTATGAGGCTATTAAAAAAGTTTGGCTTGGACCCCTTTGGAGTTTTTGTACAAGGTGCACAATTATTCTAATTGGATTTCTTATTGGGCTGGTATTTATGCTCCCTTGGCTCTTGACTCTTTGTCAACTTTGGCTTAAGTGTGCCATTATTATATGGCATATTTGGAAGGCTATACGCTAGTTAGTTGTGGAGGAATTAAGATTTGATCCCCATAGAATTATCAATGAAGTAGTGTCCTACATCCCCATAGAATCTCTCTCTCTCTCCCTCTCTCTCTCTCTCTATCTATCTATCTATCTATCTATCTATCTCTCTATGAGGTGTGTTTTTTGTCTTCAATTCTTTATAGACATGAAACAAACCAATGGATTAGGCCCCTAATGAGATGGCTGAAATTATTAAACTTCAACGCTTCCTATAGGGAGACTAAGGCAAGAGCTGACTTCATTTTGAGAGATCACAATGATTTTATGATCTATGCTTGGTCCTTGAACATTAATGCAAGGTCACTTGTAGAAGGTGACTAGGTAAGGCTATGGCTTTGTCAGAAGCTTTGTTTTTTATTATTTCTCTTCATTTGGATAAAGATTTAGATTGAGGGTGATGCTTCAAAAGTTATCACTTCTTTGTTGGAGAACACTTCCCCTCCTTGGCGTATCATGTCATTGATAGTAGAGTGTAGAAAAATTTTATCACATATCTCCCATTACCTAGTTCGTTATATTCCTCATGACTTCAACAAGGTGGTGCATATCATGGCTCATCATGGATGCAATCTTAATCATGTGCATACACAGACCTCTCTCCTTTCACTTATCATGGAGGCTTTAACTGAAGATCATTTGGTCTATATAGCTTGTCAAGTCTCTATGTTATGTTATAATCAATTTATATAATTAATATTATAAATTAATATTAATTATGAATGCAATATAATTACAAATTATATCATTGATAATGTTATAATCAATTTATATTACTATCAATAAATACTATTGATTAGTTCAAAACTTATATTACCCTTATTGATTAAAATAAGTAAATTATAGATTATCATAATATACTGACATATAGTTCAAAACTTATCATTATTATTTAAACTTCGTAAATATTACCTTTTACATTATGTATCATACACCTTCAAATATTAGACTGAAGAAAATTATCAATTCACTAAGTAACTCAATTGTCAAGTGAGACCATGGTTTTTGTAAACATGAGTGTTTTGGTTCAAATGTTCACATCCTCAAAATATTTTGGGATTTATTTCAAGGAAAGTTTGGTTTCAAGCCTAATTCCACAGAGGTCAACCAAAGGCAATCAAAGTTGATTCTTTAGGTCACTTCAGATAAGATAAGCCCTCAAATCCTGGAAACAATCTAGGTGGTGGTTGATTCCAAGAATTTGGAACCAAACCATACCTGATAATAGATTGGGTAGGGTCGGTTCCAAGTTCTAGGTTGAACCTATTCATTTGCTCACCCCTAACTACACCTATATATTATTTTGTTTTTGTAAAAATATCATTTTATTTGAGATTCACTACTTATCCCATGTTATATCTAATTTGAATCTTTTATTTTATTTAAATAATTAAATCAGATTTACATTGTAATTTAAAATGCTCTTACAATGATTATTTTATTTTAATTATGAAATTGAATTATAGAGATTAATATTGGGCCTGCATCATTTGGAGTGGATACCATTTTATAGGTAGTTATGTGTTAAAATTAACTTGGTGTGGATACTTTTTTTTATCGACACACTACAAAAAAATTGACATTTAGCCACATTTGCATGTTTGTTGATAAAGGTTTTAATTACAACTGGATCAACTATTGCCGATAGTGTTGTGGTTAAATGTTTTTAATTACAATTAACTGTTGCTAATGACGATGTATAACAATAACTAATATAAATGTCCTTAAGATTATTTTTTGCAACAATGAAATTCAACTGTGGCCCAAAATATTTTACTTGGAACAATTACTATTGATTGTAGCTAACAAGTAATTTTTGCAACAATTTGCTAACTATAGTCATATATGTCACTAGAAACAAGCCCACTAATTGTTGCTAAAGCATAAGCAACAATCAATCATTTATTGCTTATAACCATATTTTGTAACAATTCTTAACAAAATAAAAACAATCAAATAATATAATTGTTATCAATTATTAATAAAATAATTTAATTAATTGTTATCAATTGTATTAACAACAATTATGCAATCATTGCCTATATATCATAAGAAACATTTGAACTAATTATTGTTAAAGCATAGGCAACAATCGAACAATTATTGCTTATAACCATTTTTTGTAATAATTTTTAGTGAAAATCATATAATTGTTGCCAATTGTTGATAACAAACAAATTACTTGTTGCCAATATAATTGATAACAATTATGCAATTATTGCCTATAATTTTAACAACAGTAATCATGAATTGTTGTTAAATTAGCAACAGGCAAATAATTGTTCCAATTGTCACCAAATAAATTGTATTATATTTAGTTACAATTGCAAATGGTTGCCAATATTCATTTAGTTGATGTTATCAATATTTTTAATTGTTATAAATAATTTACAAATTGTGGTTAATAGAAAATTTGACCATATCTACAAGTAACACGGTTGTTGCTAATGATCACATAATTGTAAGTAAATACTTTCCAATTTTCATTAATAACCTAATTGTTTGTTGTAAATATTTACTCAGTTGTAGTCAATTTAAACCTAATTGTTACCAATAAATTAATTGAGCATTAAAACAATAAAACTATTATCAATATTAAATTCATTGTTGCTAACAATTAACTTATGCTACACCCATATAGCATATTTTACATATAATTTATTATGGATATTCATTTGCTCATTTAATCAATAGACAATCTTAAAACCATCCATTATATAAATATATATTCATTGGTTTCTAAAAGATAAGTTCAAGTCATAAAATCTAAGATATAAGAGGTTTAAATAAAAAAAGAAAGTAATAGTTGAATAAAAAATGCTAGTCTCAAATAATGTTAAAATTTCTTCTCATCAAATTTGTTCTTGTGGTGATTGATTTCCAAAAGCACTAGCACCCTCATTATTCCCCTACACAAAAAATAATGTATGAATAATTTTATCAATTATGATATTAAAAAATTTACTTAATTCAAACTTTAAATAAATCTATTAAGAAAAAATTACCTATGATGCTACAATCGAACCATGTAAGATATGTCACAAGTCTATAGTTCCATTTTGAGCAAGATTAGCCAACAATGAAGTCATAACCAACTGCATTTGGTTTTGTTGTGTCTTCAATTGTAACTTGTCATTCACCATTTTCAATCTTTCATTCTCTCCTTTTTTGCCCCAAACTTATGATGAAGTTGGTCCAAATCGAAACAATTGAACATACCCACTATGCTCTAGACCAAGTATTTGAGAAATAACATCCTGATGCAGTTTGTGAATTTGAGAAATAACATACCCACTATGCCCCATTTTCAATCTTTCATTCACCACTATGATCTAGACCAAACTTATGATGAACTTGTCATTCACCATACCCACAATGCTAATTTGTGAATTTTCTCCATCCATCTCTATCTCATCTAAAATTCTCTACAATATAAATTAAAATATGAAATATTTACTTAATTTCATATACATAAATTTATTATTAAATAAAAATATAACAACAATACTTACAATAGCATGAGCAATATCTTCATTTGGAACATCTCCATTCTTTCTTTGATGTGTGACCCTAAATATCTTTGTTCGTGTGGGTTCCCTTTTTTCTGGATGCTTGTTTTTCTTATTTTTTAATATACAATAATTATAAGTTTAAAATTCATAAATGTAAATATAACTTGTAATTTGTTTCAATTATAAATAGAAATTACCAAGTATTCTTGATTTTGCGCAAAAGACTTTGAACCAGAAACATGAACCATAGTATGCTTCGCTCAGTTTAATTTACCTCTTCCACTTCGAGGTTGCACTGTGCATTCATATAAATGCAATATTTAAGATAAGAATAATAATAAAGACTAGAAATATAAAAAATGCCAGATATTATAACATACCTCAAATAAATCACTAAAAAATATTTAACCAATTCTTTTTATTGATCCAAATGAACATTAGGGGGCAATTGATAATTCTTTCTTCATTAATTTCATACTTATCATAATAGTTCACCTCATTTTATGCCTATATGCCCTCCACCTATCTCTAAGATTTCTCATGACCAAATCCTTAAGTTTTTTCTTTAAGTTCAAACTTCTTCTGCAATTGGTTAATAAATTATAAAATTAAAATATATTCATTTTAGATTGATAAGGCAACATAACAATAAAAAAATGATTTTATATGCTTGTTGGTAATATTACTTGGATCATCTGCCTTACCTCATCCTTATGCCTCTGAGGAACCTCATTCTAATCCACATGATGGATATGTACAAGTCTCCCATTCCTTGCTTGCATCCCTATATAATTTACAAAATTTTCTCTATGTTCCCTAATAGGATGTAAATCATAATTCCATTGTAACTTAAATCTTTGATCATTGGGTAGTTCTACAATGTTTCTAAGGATTGTATGCCCTTAACCCTGAGTTTGTTTTCTTGTATTATTAGAAGCTATATCAAAATAAATAACATATTATAGTGTCATACTTAAAAAATGATATAAATATGAATTGTGAAACTATTTTCATATAAAAATTACTTGTAGGCACTGGACTAGTAGAACTACCAAATGCACTAATGGAAGGGGTATCTCTTTGTAAATTCGTTGCAACATGACCTTCCGAGCTTGAAGCCTCATTTCTATTAGTAGGCTCCCTTTGTACTAATTGTGGGGATGGCATCTCAATATGATTATTGGATGGGGAGCTATCAACTTGTGTCTCAGCCTCTCTTGATGCATTCTCTCGGAAACTTTGTAGAAATAATTGACGTTATGATCTCCTCATTTACTATGCAATATTCGACTACCTTAAAACATATACACAAATTATTCAGACAAGCACATAGCTAATAGGAACAAAAATAATGCATTAAGGAAAATAAAAATGATTTATACCTTAACCCAATTATATTGATAAAAAATAAAAAGTTATAATAGCAACCAAACTAATAGATCAACATCAATCTTAAGGGATGATGTAGCTATGCTATCAACAAAAATAGGGAAGATAATCCCATTAACATTGGTTAATGATAAGTGTAGGTGAGAATACCCAAGCATATAAGTTTTTGTCTAGCAAGTAGACCTATCTAGTTGTAGGTCCAATCCCTAGAATGTGGAAACACTTTTGACCTTAGATATAGGGATAGATTATATGATAAAATCATTTAATTTCTTCGGTGGCTCTCATTATGATATCCTTCTTAGAAGCAAAGTAGCATTCTTTTGTGTTAGCAACACTATATAAATCAAATTAAGTCACATTTGCATAAACATGCTAACCTAGATCTTTGGCACAAACCCATAAAAACAAAAGCAAAAAAAAAAAAAAAACTAAAAAGATCTTTGCCATGATTGCATTTTCCCCATACTTAGTATGGGAAAATGTTATTTTGGATGTGGATTCCATCATTGATGAAAATGGGTTGAACTCATCATGGTTTGAAGTCTAACAAAAATGTAATGAACTTAATTTTCCTACAACCTTGACCCCTGATGAGTATAGATTTGGCCCTCTGCTGACCTAGTGACACGTTACACCCATTTTCGCCACTTTGACACACCTCAGTGCCACATGGATAGACGTGTATCTCACCGAGTCAAGGGGATGCACCCCGAAATCAGTCCAAGGCACCTTATACACAACTTGGGCACCTTGACAAGGCGGCTAGCAGCACCTCGTCTAGGGCCAACATGTAGTACATCATCATTACCGGTCCAAGGGATCTCAACCAAAAGTTCAAATCCCTCTTAAACTAAAAAGAAACCCTTTCAGGATCATCATGGAGCTAGCCCCTCATTAACCTCCACCGAGCAAGAGTTGTTAATTGTGCTCTACCAAGAAGAATTGGCTTGGATGAAGGAGACATGAAGGACATATAAGCATTCCAACTAGAAAAAAATAATCAAGTTTAATTTTTTGTGCCTCACCCCAACCTAAACCTTCTTGAAAATGTTAAAATCCCAAAATTCCAAAAGTACGATGGATCTAGTTGTCCCAAAGAACACATCCATCTTTATTGTACGAACATGTTTCAACTTGGATCTGATGAAAGATTGTTATCACAACTATTTTCTATGATCCTAAAAGGAGCCGCTTTGGATTGGTATACCCAGCTCAACCTAGACACTTGGAGGACATTGAGCAAATTGGTGGAACAATTTATTAAGAGTTTTGACCCATCGTTGACATGGGGTGATCTAGAACACTTTACTCAAGGACCAGATGAAAACTTTTATGTGTATTTGAAACGATGGAAGATTGCATCTATCAAAGTGAATGAACCCTTTCAAGAGGATGATATGATTAAGATTTTCATCAAGTCACTCAGATAACCTTTCTATTCATTAATGATAGGATAAGCTTTCTAAGACTTTCATCAGTTGCAAAAGGTTATTGCATGCATCGAATGGGGAATTAAGCACGAGAAAATCCACCTAGCATTCACAAATCCATTAGTTGAGACCAAAGAACCTACTATAGTTGCTATCATACATCAACCTTCATTTTCAACATGGAAACGTCAAAATTTAACTAATCATTTCAAAATAAGAGTCAAGAGACGATTCACTCCCCTCCCTCTGTAATCTCAATTGCTTACTTAATTAATCGAGAGTGGATATCTAACACCTTTGTCACCTAAACCAATTCCCAATCCCCTACCAAAGAGCTTCAAGATGGGTAAGTATTGCTCTTATCACCAAGGATCAGGGCACTCAATGAACAATTACATAGTTCTCAAAGTTAACATTCAAGATCAAATCAATGCCGGATAGTAAACTTTATAGCATAACTAAAATATGTAATCAAATTTGTAACATTTTTAAAAACTACGACTAGTCTGATCCCTCACAATGGGTACGTAAGCAGCTTGGGCAGTTGTGTTTGGGTGCGACTTGGATAATCAAATAAAAATAAAACTTTAGGACTCTCAAATGAACACCTTTTAGAATCTTCTCCTAAAAACTCTAGGTTTTTTACCTAGACGCCCCCTAGGTACCAACCCTTATAGTTTAGGCATTGCTTGCAACATTTATGTATTATTTCACTAACATTCATTACATGCATGTTTGCATTCCATCTAAAGTCTAACTCTCCCAATAAGAAAGATGACCACACCTACCAAAGATCAATTCAAAATCCAACAAGAGCTTCGAAAAACAATGGACCTGTTAATCCTCCAAGTTGATTGGCTAATCTCCCGCACAGGAGTAACACCACCAATTTTTGTTTCAAATCCTAAGCCACCACCTCAACCATCCAAGAAAGAAGTGAAGAAGTTTAACATGTTACCTTGCCAACCTTCCCAACTTTTGCCCATCTTGGTCAAGAAAGGACACCTTCATTTATTGCCTTAAAAGCCTCTTATAGATTCAAAGAATTTCAACAAAAAGGCTTATTGCGTCTACCATCAAATACCAGAACATGAGACTAATGGATGCTGGCAATTGAAGTATGCTATCCAACACCTCATTGGTGATGGCCAATACAACCCTGCGCTTAAGCTTATGGACATGCTACCACCTAAAGAACACTTGTATTAAACATTGTTTTCTTTGCACCATAAAGCTCAGTGTACTCAGTTTTTACTTAATGAAATCTTGCTTTATGTCTTTTATCAATCTATATTTATGTCCCAATGCTTGCTCCAGACAAAACAATGAATTCAACTGGACCCAATTTATACTTCCAATGTATCTAGATTGGATGATCGAAAACTTGCAACAAGTTTTATCGATATGATATTGAGAAATGTTGGTTGTTGAATGGAAATTCAAAAAAGGAAATGTTCGAAGAAGGAACAATTTTGGGTAGTATAGACACTAAAAGGCAATAGGGCATTAAATTGAATTCACAACAGCTACTCATAAGTCAGCATAAAGGCATCAAAACCAATATCAATTGTTCATTGATCAAAGAAATGACTGGATGCCATTTTCGATCGATCATTTCTTGGTCCCTCATCATTCATCCAGACCACCTTATCCTTAAACCACCCTTATGAAATCCAAACCATTACTGGGGGCATTAGATTTACTTTAACATCATACACTTTGCACCACATAGTTTTCATCACCAGAGTTATCGAAGTTTTAGTGTGCAAGTAACTCCTATCTGAAGGGCTTATTACCTATCAGAACAATATCATGCGCTATAGCAATCACATGGCCTTTGTCAAATTTTCAAAATGATTTCAACATCAAACATAAAAAACCAAAACTCATTGAAACTCAAAGCAAAAGGCAAAATCTATATTCAATTAGTAAACCTCCACCAAATATTTAATTTTAAAAATCAAAACCCATAAAAACGCAAATAAAAAAAATCAAAATCCATATTAAATTAGTAACTACCACCAAATATTCAAATTAAATAACTGATTTCAAAAATCAAAACTCATAAACCCAAAACAAAAATCAAAATCTATATTAAACTTCCAAAAGATATTTTCAAAAATTAAAACGCATAAATATTCATATAAAAAAATCAAAATCCATAAATCAAATAACTAATCAAAACCCATAAAAATTCAAATTAAAAGTCAAAATCCATCGAATATTCAAATCAAATAACAAATTTCAAAAATCAAACCCATAAAAATTTAAATCAAAAGCCAAAGTTCATTTAGATCAAATAACTAAAGTGCACAAAAATTCAAATATTTAAATCAAATAACTAGTTTCAAAAATCAAAACCCATGAAAATTCAAAATCCACCAAATATTTAAATTAAAATCAAGACCTATAAATAACTTAAATCAAAAACCAAAATCCATATTAACTTAGTAAAATTCCATCAAACATTTGAATGAAATAGCAAATTCAATCTTCAACATCAATTATCAAAAACCTAAACTCGTAAAAAACTCAACAGTCTTTCAAATCAAAATTTATAGGATTTCATCAAATAATCAATTCAAATGTCATAAAAAGGTCAAACCCATACAAACTCAACTTATAAGCAGCCAACAAATAACAACTTTAACATCCATAAAAATAATAAAAAAAATAACAAGCTTCATCTCATACTAAAACATATCAAATCCTTCAAATCATCAATCACCAATGCATGCATTAATAAAAAATCAAACATCAACTAAGGCTAGCTATTTTGGGGATGGCATCACTTGTTTTTCCCGTGTTTGTTTGATAGGTGCAATTTCCTTCTAAGGCTTGGGATGGTACAACACCTTCCAAGCAAAGGTTTTGCACTACATCAGCTCCAACCTCAACTGAAATTCCAACAACGAAATCTCCTTGTCCAAACTCTTGGCCCTTACAAAAATTTCCGTGTGCTTCCTTTTCTTTGTTGTTCGACACCTTGCTAGCTCCAACAAAGGGGCATTTGTCAGCACCCAATTTTTGCTCTGTCCCTTCACCCTACCTCTTCTTACCCTCCTCTTAGACCTCTGAAACTTGGAAACACAACCAAATCAACATGAGACTTTCCAAAACTCGGAATACTCTCATTTGACACAATCCACGGGACGAATAAGAACCTTGAGATCAACAACAACGCCCGATCATACATCATCCCCAGTTCGCTGATTTAAGCATCAGAGTGCCCACCCCGGGTAAAGCATCCCGGGCTCTCTAATACTGCCTTTTCATAAGTCGACCCGGCGAACTTGCCAGCTTGGCATTCGAGTTTCCTTCCAGCAGGGATCTGCCAGATCGCGCATCATCAATTGGTGTCGTCTATGGAATCTGCTACTTAGAAGCCAAGTTCTCAACTCTCATTTTAAATTCGCACTCAATGTTAATCAGCCCGGACGAGCCTCGTCAGCTCTATTCGTGAGGTAGCCTCTACAGGTTGAGCCCTTCGCAACTCTTAAAAGGAGTCGACGACCAACAGACTGTGCAGTCGCCCTTGCAGGTTGAGCCTTCCAAAGCTCCCATGTGAGTTAGTGACCTATAGTTAGTAGAGCCGCCCCTGCAGGTTGAGCTCACTGTTGCTTATCGTAGGAGTAGATGACCAACATCTTCGAGGGTTGATGCGATGTAGCTGTGGCACTGACCTGCTGTTCAATGTCAACAGTGATGCATGTATCAATAATGCTACCACAAGGGGGGCAGAATCTAAATGACCAGCTTGAGCAAGCTTCAACGATCTGGCCCAGATACTCTCCTAGCCCTAATTGCAAAGCCTCACTACTTATTGAGCTCTCCATGGCTGTTGTGAGAGTTGGCACCTGGCTGACTTTGGAGCCAGTCTCACAAGTCAAACCTGTCATAGTTCCCTTGAAATTAGGTAACCCGTAGATAGTAGAGCCATCCCCTCAAGGTGAGCCCTACATAGCTCTAGTAGGAGTAGGATCCAACAGTTCCAGGGGTAAGTGCAGTACAATTGCGGTATTGACCCATGAAATGAGACCCAAGAAAGTCACTCCCTTGCGATGGCATAACGGCAACTGCGTTTTGTGATCGGCTCCCAGATGATTCGGGTGCACCCACGGTTGTAGGATGACTAATAAGCTCACAGAGTGAGTATAAATACTACATATGTCCAACTAAAGTTGGGTAGAAAAGCAATTACAAAATGACTTTCCGCTTTGGCAACTTGGTCAAGCCAAACTCTAAGGGAAAAATAAATCGCTTTCAACATCAAGGCCCCCTATGTTGACGTTGAAATGCGTCAGCAACAAGTATGCCAACCTATGCAGGTTAGACCCCATCTATCTAGCTCGACAACATTTTGACTTTGCTGCCACTACACTTAAATCGATCTCAAAGGACATCGGTATCTCACCACTATCCTAATAGAAAAAGGGAGAAAAAAAAAAAGAAACGGAGGAAGGGAAAACTTCAGAAGTTCTATTCAAGAGAGGATTTCATACAACCAGCGAAATAGAGAACAAGTCGCAACAAATTCATGTTTTTCTGAGTTTGTTGGCCCAGTCTACAGTAATAAAAAAAAAGAGTTCACCACTAGTCATCATTCTCATTGCCACCCTTACCATCATCCTCATGCCGTCCACCTCCTCTAGAGTAGTTGCCTCTTCCTCAACCTCTTGGGTCAAATCGTCTGGAACTGACCTAAGCGCGATAAAGCTCAAGTCAAGGTTCGGGTACTAGTGTTGAAGAAAGCGGTGGCACAATTTGAAGCCCCTCTTCAGAGAAGGTACCGTCGCTTTAATTCTCTTCTGTTCAAACTCCAAAGGTTGGTGAAAGCACTCAACAACAGTAACTTTTGCTTGGTGAATATCGTCAGAGTGCCTGGGCCACTGCTCCAGAAGATTGCCGCTCAAACTGATAATCATCCCCCTAGCTTCCTCTAGCACACAGTTCATATTCGCAGTAAGGGAAAAGAACAACTGACGGTCCTCCTCAGCGCTGAGATGGGCGACCTCTAGCTAATATTGGAGGCTCTCTATGTTGGCTTTCATTTCGCGGGACTCGCGCCTCGAGGAAGTGGCTTGATCCAGCATTACTTGACCCAACGAGTTGATATGTGGATAGAAAAATAGCTCGGTTAGCTGCAGAACGGTGACCTTCCATCTACCTCTCTTCGACCTCGCGATTAGACTTACCAACCGCCCTTCTCTTCTTCTTCAATGGCCTTCGTGCTGCATTTACATTCAAGGAAAAGCTAGTCATCCCTGCGATCAAATGAAAAAGAAAATCAATCGAGATGCTAAGGGCAAGAAACAAAATTTGAAGGTAATAAATATAGTGTGACCTACCTATGAGGCTAAGACCAGCCTTGATGAGCATCAGTTCGACCAGGAACTCGTCGACCAAGGAGCGCTATTCAATGAGGAGTCTAAGGTTGTTCAGCAACTCCTCGTCAAACTTGACCTCATACCGATTTGCCTCGACCCTCCAGGTTGTTAGGATAGGCCAACTCTCCTTGCGGCTCAGAAAGAAGAACTTCATTTTCTAGTTCACGATCTTGGATGGAAAACCATATAGAACCCTAAACCCAGGTCGATAGGTGATGTAGAAGCAACAATTTTCATTTGGCACTCGCTTTACATGACATGTCCTGCTGAAGATCTCTATATCTAAGGGAAAATCGAGGTGATAGCTAAGAGAAATGGTGCCTACAATGGTCCTAATTGAGTTCAGATGTAGTTAATCTAGTGCCAAACCATAGTGTCGAAGGACTTCACGGATGAATGGATGAAGGGGAAAGCAGAGCCCGACAATGAGGGCCTCCTTGAAGACATAAACATTAGTTTTTCTATGGTTCCATGGATATTGCCCGTCCTCAGGCAGGATACAGTTTAAGTTGTTAGGGATCTGATAGGTATTAATCAAGTCCATTTTCTCCTCGTTAGACAGCTAAGAGGGCCTGAAACCTGTTCTAGATGGGGCTTTTTGATAGGTCGAGGCCCCTCCATGGGAATCCCTTCGTTCTTGAGCCGAGGTCCCCGCCTTGGTCCAAGCGTTTGGGTAGCACTCCCTCTTTGACTTGCTAGACATAACTAAGAAAAATGGAGACTTACCAACGATAAGAAGAAAAGGATGAGTTGTTGGAAACCATCACAACCAAGCTGGAGGTCATCAAAATCATCACCAATCTTTGCCTTGGCGTAAGTCCAAAACTGGAAAGCGACATAGGGCCTTTTAGGGTCCCCCCCCAATTTATAGATAGAAGTGCAGACTACCAACAACCAAGATTCGCCCAATCCAACGGTCCAGAAAAAAGCTCGCTCTCAAATTTTCAAAAGCATGCGCATAGTTCAAATTTTGAAAGTGTGCCATGTTTTGAATTTCAGAAGGTCACACGTGCTCGGAATTTTGCAAAGTGCTCACATAATTTGAAAGCACGCCCTATTTCAATTTTTGAAGAGTGGTGCTTGATTTCAAGTTCACGCCTTCATGCCAACAAATAGCCCGGCAAGTCGGCAAAACCAATGCGGATTGACTCGGCCGACGTCCAGAGCATGTCACCTCGGGCCTCATCTTCAAACAAGCTACACCCTTCACCAAACTGGCCTCAACTCGAGTGTGGGGAGCAATTCATGAGGGAAAATTTGGCCCTCCATTGACCTAGCGATACATGGCATCTGTCTTCATCGCTTGACACCTCAATGCCACACAGATAGATGCATATGTCATTGAGTCAAGGGGATGCACCCCGGAATCAGTCTAGGACACCTCATACAAAGCTCGGGCACCTCACCAGGGCGGCTAGCAGCACCTCGTCTAGGTCCAACCTATAGTACCTTGTCGTTACCGATCCAAGGGACCTCGGCGTGAGGAGCAACCTCCTCGAGGACTTGTCAACCTGTGGTACTTCGTCAGTATCGGTCGAAGTGACCTTGGCGTGGGCAGTGACCTCCTCGAGGACTTCTCGACCTGACTAAGGTCCAGGTGGCAATCTGCAAGACGTGCTCGCTGACCTCTTCCTTAAGCAGGTCATTGCTTTTTACTTCTTTGGGATCACGACGCTCGACCATTACACCCGTCTTTTCGTATCATCTGCATAAGAGTTGATCAAACAAACTCTATTCCTCTCCTCCGAGCATGGAGGGCACGGTTTCTTGGGAATCTTGGATGCGTTACAAGAAGCTCCCAGTTTCTTACACCTATATAAAGGCATCCCCTCCCTGAGAGAAGGTACACACGATTCAACTCTCAAACACTCTAGCTCTCTTGCTTTTAGCTCTCTCCAAAATCTCTATTTCATTGACTTAAGCATCAGAGTTCCCACTCTATGTAAAGCAGCCCAGGCAATCTAATACTATCTTTTTACAAGTCAACCCGACGAACTCGTCAACTTGGCGTTCGAGTTGCCTTCTAACAAGGAGCTACCAAATCGCACATCATCAACCCCCTTGCATCCTAAACAGAATGGGAGAGGGGGCTACAGAGTTGGGTATGATAGGGTGAGATAAAAAATAATGCATTTCAAAAAAAGATATAAAAATAATAATTTAGAAAAGAATAAATATAAAACAATATAACAATATAAAGAGCACTTGAAATCTTCAAATCTAGGCCTGATACGAATCCATTGTGGGGTAAAGTTTAATATTAGAGGCAGACCAAACCCCGTGGCAATAGGCACAGATTACCTGATTAATGTTTGACCCATACCATTACCAATAGCTAAAGAAATCCCAAGCTATCCTAATACCACTTAAAAATATGTATCAACTTAGCAATATTATGGAATATTAATACAACAAAAGTGACAGGTATAACAACACCAAATGTTGTGAAAGCCTGGGCAGCAAGGGAAGTTCATATATTTATTTACAAAAAGGAATCTGGTGCAAGGAAGGTCTGGGCACATGATAAATCTGAAACCTTCTAGAACATCAAATCTCTCATCAATGACCAAAGGACTACAATCATATGATGAAACATCTGATCTTTATTTAATCACACTAGATTTCTTCATGTTATTCTTGGTGTTTGGGTTCTTCTTAGAGGGGTTTCTGACAATTTGATAAGTTCCATTCATGCACCAAAGCCAACTGTTGGAGGGAGAGGTCCTATCTTTTCCATAATTGGATCTTGGTTGATCTATCAAAGGTGTTAGAAGGCTTGTTTTAGAAGGTAGTAATTGCAACTGCTCTTGGATTTTGGACCAATTGATGAATGGATGCATTTTGGGGCAGCTTGTATAGGCATTGTTTATTGCTTTCTATTTGCTTGGTGGTTAAAGGATCTAAGTAAGGCTGGAAAAGTGGTTTGGAACATTATACCTGTAGTTGTGTTTTGGGCAGTTTGGCATGAAAGGAACCAGAGAGTTTTTGGAGGACGTCATCAATCAAAAGAGGAAGTTTTTAAAACTATCATGGGCATGTTGTTTCCATTACTCATTTTTTTCCTACATATCCTGAATTTCATTTTTTCCTTTTCTTGAGTCAGTCTGACAACAGGATAGATGGGCTTGTGAATTTCTTTGAATTTGTTGCTGCATCACTTGTGGGACAACCACTGGAGCAACCTTTGATCTGAGGTCATGGATGGCATTGTTAAGATTTAAAAGATTATTTAAGAAATATTTAAAAAGACTGAATCATTTTTTCTTCTTACAATTTATCTCGTTGAATGAAACTATTATAAATTGTTTTGACATTGATCAAAATGAGATTCATGAAAGGTCTTCCACTCAAAGGCTCATTATTTAACATCGATTGCAGCCTTCACCATTTAAGGAAACACAAGGGTGCATCCCTCAGTTCAAGGATTGCTTTGGTGCTTGCTAACAAAGTCAAGTTTTTTGGTTGCAAAGATCTTTAGTTTCAGGTGTTTGGGGGTATGTACAATGAGTACCTTGGGTGTGGAATCCATCATTTGATAGTGATGTCTACGAGATCTACTAGGTGAACAATGAAGACAATTGGGTGTTTGGGTGTCAAAAGACCTTTGTAGTCTATTTAAACTATTGCCCCATTTGGGGTGTCTTTCGGTTGCTTACAAGCCGGGAAGACAAAAAATCGGTCTATTCCCATTTGGCACGTGGAATATCTCGCCGCCAAAAGATGTGGGAAGCCCATTTTGGGCTGATTTTCTTCTGCATTTTAATCTCGCGTTGAAAGAATCGAAATGACGCACGGAAAGATGCACGTCTGACAAACGGTCTTCAGGCTGCCTAGATCTTATGTTAAAAGCCCAATGTGTCTTTTGGCTGTCAGAGATACGAGAGGATCTTCTCAAAAAGACTTGCCAAATGGGCCCTATGTTTCAGGGACATAATAGTGGATCGGACAATTGAGGTCCTTTTGCCTTGTTGGTTGATGTGGAGATTTATGTAGGTTTTGGTGATTGGATTGTTTTGATTCCCTAAGCGCATGTTAGTTCTTGTTCTCTCTTAGAATCTACATATTATATACGTAACATATATAAAAATCAATTTAACTAATCCTTAAATTTTAAGAGGTCTAAAAGGCTTGATTAGAGTTATAAAAGGGAGTTTTTTTTACTTCACTTTGCGACCTGCCTATTTTTGGAATTAAAGAGGCTTAAAGATAAAGAAGTGATAGGTTTGTTTTAATACTTCTAGATCCGGTCTTGATTTATCTTCATAAGAAAAAGAACTCTGTGAAATTTCCCTTGTGATGCCTTCATAAATGAAATACGCCCTTGTGAGAAGATTTCATTTCAAAATTGGGTTCTACAAGTACCAAGAAGCATTTGGAAATTTTATAACATTTAAAATAACAAATGTCTTTAAAATGTCATAGAGATCTTCTAAGGTATATAAAGAAAACTCAAGTGTAAAGTTGGATTAGCTGTTAGGTATGAGGTAACAATTACATATACAAACATGTAGTTAGGTGTTGTATATACATAGGTATATATCTTTTGCAGACACATTCATGGTTACTTACCTGCTTTTTGGTCCTTCAAGAGAAAGAAAAGCAAAATGAAAGGTTCAACTTCAAGAGCAAGAATGCAACCTCAAATTGGTAAACCCATGCCAAATAAGCTACCAAAAACACCATAAAAGTCTCCCAACATCTTAAAGAGGAAAAAAACTTATGCATTAGATTGTATAAGCAAATGATATGAATTTCTAAATAGAGTAGAAACTCAAATTCCCAATATTTTGTACTCTTCAACAAAAGAAACTAAGCAAAATGGAGCTAAAAATTTGTAATCATAAGATGGAAAATGAAGTAAATCAATTCAGTCTCTGCCTGAATCATATCTAATCTTCACTAGTTCATATTGAACACCCAATAAAGCTCAAAGTTACCTCATGCAAAGCATTTATTTAAGAATTTATTTATATGTAAAAGATTGAAGATAGTGTTCATTAGCAGTAATAATGGGTAATGTGTATATAACCTGTATCTGGAATCAACTAGGGAGATGATGTCTCCTTTGGAGTTGTGGTTCCATCATAGGTCGATACTCCCAATGGAGGAATGAGAAAGAGTGGTCCAACTTTTCTAGCAACTGTAAAAGTCTCAACATTCTTGACTTTAGGCAAGATGAACTTAGATTGGTTGAGAGGCTTGAGAGAGTTTCCAAATTCAATGTCATTGTAGTCTTTTGGGGTTCCACAACTAGAACTAATAATGTCTAAACCTGCCATGCTTTGCACCCTCTTGAAAACAAGACTCTAATGATTTTGGACTTTACCCTTTGTTTATTTTATCAAGTGTAGGGGAAAATACATGAGTTCTAAACTTAAGTTTTTGAACTATAATAGGGTATGACTACTAGAAATATCAAACACCATGATGTTTATGTAGTGGAATTTCAGTTTATGTTTATGAACTGATTTATCTTCCTCTGTTAGAGTGGATTATAGTTAGTTGTTAGAAAGTATCATCATTTGTCACTGTGGCCATGGAGCCACCTATATTCACATGGACATACATTCTCCCTCTAGCATGACACCAATGACATCATTTTATATTTGGTATTTGAAATGGGATGGACAACAATGGTGGATTTGATATTTGATAGTATGACACCAATGGAACCAAATAACCAATGGGCATTGATGTAAGGCTACTTGGTAGGCCTTAGATCGCACCACGTGGCACCAGCCATATCAAATCTTGGTTGCACCTCACTAACTCCTTCCAACCACTCCTAAGGGAAGGTTAGCTATAAAAGGGGGCACTCACTTCAAGGTAAAGATCCAGATTACCATTCTTGGCCATTAAGGACTAAACTCTAAGCTCTCGTCTCTTGCCTGGTCCGACCCCTCTCTAAGTACTTGGCTAACTTGACTGTCGAAGTCTCTGCTCCTTGGATAACACATGGGGCCTTTGACGTGTGTTCTTCTCTTACTTACAGATTGGACTAGTCGGCCTTGGACGCTAAGGAAATTACCTTGTTGCCCTCAGCCCCATATATGGCATTAACAATTGGTGTCATCTATGGGAACATTTTCAAGACTTCCCTCTAAAAACAACATCACTTAATGAACCAAGTTTTCAACATGGCTGATAAGCAAGACAATACTCCTAATGCACGTAACTTAGTTACGATGGACCAATTCAAGTTGGTCCTAGACAGGCCAGATAACCTAGCCTAACAGATAGACGAGGTAGGGAATCTGACAGGAGACCGCCTCGTCGGGAGCCGGGGACAATACAGTGGGTGATCCACCCATACACCATTGGGCCAATGCTTGATCGGCCAAGGGAAGGCCGATCCCTCAAAATCCAATAATAGCAACCAACGAGCTAGCAAGTCCCTGTCAAAGACCTCTTGGCTCCTTATCCAGTGAGGTGAACCTGTGGGGTCCCATGTCAACCGTAAGGACCATGATCACCACCATCATTGCGTGGAGATCAACCGGGACAACGGTGGACGCTCTAGCCACTACAATCCTCCTTTGAGGGCCGGATGCTAACGTTAAACCTCTCCCCCACTAGTGTCTGACCTTCGCGATCTCCTTAACGATTGTCAAGCTCTCAAGGCTCAAGATGTACTAGTATCTGAGCACTTCGAGAATAGGGCCAACTCATCCCACGTGAAAGAGAACATGGACGAGGTTGAGGCTCCGATTAAATAATGTCTTAGTGACCTTCAGGCATCAATTGGCGCCATCCAAGATTAGATTAGACAGGTGAAGGAGGGCCGACGTGATGCCTCCACTAGTCAAAAACTATCATCTACCCGGATGGAGGCCTTCACTGACTCCATCACCTTGGAGCCACTCCCACCTAACTTCAAGGCTCCCACCCTAGAGACCTATGATGGGAGCACAAATTTGGATGACCACTTGGAGAGCTTTAGAGCTCTCATGGTCCTCTACGGGTATTCTGATGCCTTAATGTGCCGAGCCTTCCAAGCCACCTTAAAGGGAATAACACACAAATGGCTCTCCACACTCCCCCTAGTCTGTCAACTCTTGGGACTAGTTTGCAGATCTCTTTCTCTCCCACTTTGTCAGCAGCAGACAGTGCCAAAAGACCATCGTCTCCTTAATGTCAATCAAGCAGAAGCGAAGGGAAAGCCTTCGGAGATACATGGACCAATTCAACCAAGAGGAGCTTAAAGTAAGGGACCTTGACCACTCGGTCTCTATGCATGCGACCATCAGCAACCTCCGGTCCGGACCCCTTAGCTGGTCCATCTCCAAGACGCCACCCAAGAACAAAGCTGACTTATTGAAGAAAGTTCAAAAATACATCACCACCAAGGAGGCCGAAGCCAACAAGCGCCTCTAGGAACCAGAGGTCGAGGCCAGCCGAGGGGTCACCGAAAAGAAAAGAAAGGAAAGGGATGACCGTGACCATGGCCACATAAGCAAAGACAATGAGAAGAAGTCATCGGCCCCTTCCTTCAACAGATTCACACCACTGAACTCTACCCGAACATATATACTAATGCAAGTAGGGAAAGAGGAATACTTGAAGTGACCAGTTAAGTTGAAGAGGAACCCTAAAAGAGGTAACCCCAAGAAGTACTACAAGTACCACTACGACATCGGTCATGATACCAAGGACTGCTATGAAGTCAAGAATGAGATTGAGTCCCTCATCCGTCGTGGGCACCTGAAGGAGTATGTCAGGGGTGACACCGACGCCTCATCCTCATAGCAACAACAACAGGTTGGGCTCCAGGCCCATCACCCCCTAGCTAGAGTCATTAAAGTTATTGTTGGGGGTTCAGCCTCGGGTGGAGCATTCTCCTTGGCTTAGAAGGTATACGCCAAGAAGTATAACATCTAGAGCCCGACGCCTAAAAGGCCGAGGCGGAAAGACCCCATCTCCTTCTTCAACGACGACCTACAAGGGGTCTCATTACCCCATGATGATGCATTGTGATGTCTATGACCATTATCAACTATATAGTAAAGAGGATCCTCGTGGACAATGACTCCTCGGCCGACATCTTGTTCTATGACACATTTGATAAGATGTAACTGACGCTAGATCGGTTGCAACCTATGGACATGCCGCTAGTCGGGTTCTCCAGAGCAGTCATCAAGCATGAAGGGCAGAAAGCCCTACTAGTCGCAATAGAGACTAGGCCTCGACAAGTCACCTGGATGACCAAGTTCTTGGTTATGAAAATAGGCTCCCCATATAATGTCATCATAGGAAGGTTGACCCTTCATGCACTCAAGGTGGCCATCTCGTCCTGTCACCTCGCCATGAAGTTCCCCACCGAGCATGGCATGGGAGTAATCAGGGGAACCAACAAGCGGCTAGACAGTGCTATGTCACAGCACTAAAAGGCAAGAATAAAGAAGCCTTACCACTAGAGGGACTCAACCTAAGGGATGAACTAGCGAGCCAAGGCTAGTCGGTTGAGTACCTCATCCCGATTCCTCTAGACGAGGCTGAAACTGAGAAGACAATGCGAGTTGGGTCATGCCTCCTTCAGGACATACTTTCCAAACTAGTAAGCTTCCTTAAAACTAATGCTGACGTCTTTGCTTGGCCTGTAACTGATATGCCAGGAGTTGACCCCTTGGTCATTACTCATAGGCTAAGCGGTGGACCTGAGCTATAGGCCTGCTCAGCAAAAGAATTGGAACTTTGCGCCGAAGCATTGGAAAGCCATCGGAGAGGAGGTTTATAAGCTACTCGACGCCGACTTCATCAGAGAGGTACACTACCCTAAATGGTTGTCTAACATGGTCATGATTAAGAAAGCTAATGGAAAATGATGCATATGCATTAACTTCATAGATTTGAACAAGGCTTGCCCTAAAGATAACTTTCCTTTGCCAAGGATTGATCACCTCGTCGACACCACCACTGAGTTGTTAAGCTTCATGGACACTTTTTTCGGCTTCAACCAGATCAAGATGCATCCAACGATAAGGACAAGACCTCGTTCATCACCAAGCATGACACCTACCGCTACAAAGTGATGCTTTTTGGACTAAAGAACGCCACAACCACTTACCAACAGTTGGTGAATAAGATATTTATGGACCAGATAGGGAGGAACATTGAGGCCTACGTCAACAACATGGTGGTGAAAATCCTGAAGGCTAGCTAGCAAACCTCAAACCTTGACGAGACCTTTGAGGTGCTAAGGAAGTACAACATGAAATTGAACCCCAACAAGTGTGCCTTCGGCGTCACTACGGGCAAGTTTTTGGGCTTCGTGGTCACCCAACGAGGCATAGAGGCCAACCCTGAGAAAATACAAGAAGTTGAAGTCAGCCGATCAAGGAAACCCAGAGGCTCACCGGCAGAGTCACAGCCCTCAGCTGATTCATGTTTAAGTTAGCCGATCTATCAAGAAGTTGAAGGACTTACAATAGTTTGAAAAGTGCCAGAAAGTGTTTGAAGAATTGAAGTCCTACCTCACGTCGCCTCCTCTGCTCACACTTCCCCTCCTGAGAGAGACCCTATTCATATACCTCTTGGCCAAGCACGAGGCCATCGGCTCAGTTCTGGTATGAGAGGACAAAGGAATTTGGAGCTTGTTCTATTATGATAGCAAGGTCCTCTATAATGCCGAGATCGGGATATCATAACGACTAAGAGGATGTAAAATTTCATTTGGAAGAATATCATCTTCCATTTTGGCATCTCCCATATGCTCATCACAGACAATGGCCAACAGTTCGACAATGCGAGCTTTAGAGAATGGTGTGGAGGTTTGGGGATAAGACAACAATACACCTTGGTCGGTTATCCCCAAACCAACAGACAAGCTGAGGTCACTAATAGAACCATCCTGGACAAGCTAAAGGAACAACCTTGATCTGTTGGAAGGCGTCTAAGATCAAGCTCAAATCCGGGTTATGACCTATCAACAGAGAGTTGCCAGATATTACAACTCCTGGGTTAGAGAGCATCACTTCGAGGAAGGTGACCTCGTCCTTAGGAAGGTTATTCTTCCCAAGCCTGGCGTTAGAAAGTTTGGCTCTAATTGGGAAGGGCCCTACAGAATCAAGCAGGTGGTCGCCCCTGGTATTTTTCGGTTTTAGTACATGAGTGGAAAACCAGTACCCCATACCTAGAACTTCGAGAACCTCTAGATGTAATATTAGTGATGTAAACATGGTTAGTGATAATTTTTGAATAAAGTATGCAAGTTCCTCTCACCTCGGCTTCATTCGCCCTAGTGTAATTTTTTTTTGTTTTATCTAACAGCCAAGACCCCTCGGCCGAACGACCGGCCATAGAACACAAAATTTATTAAGGTTATATGCTTAGACTTGATGTCGGCCTAAGGCATACAACTCTTTGAGAGTCATACACCTAGTCGCCTATTTTACTAAGGAAAGAACTTTCGGGACCTCTGCCATTGTTAATGAATGACCTACAACATTGGCCTTGGCCTCAAAGACCCTCAAAAGAAGTGAGTATTTGTGAAGGCCAAAGAGCCGACATCGACCCATTACTTAACACAAAATACAATGAACAACACACTAAGCAAATAATACCACTCCATCAAGGCAAAGGCACTACTTAAAAACCTTCCCTCCTAAGTCCCTAAGGAAGAACAATCCATGTGGGCTAAGGCAACCACCTTCCCTCCTTTTCGCTATGGTAAAAGGTTCTGAGACCTCAGCGACAAGGGTCGACCACAACTTAAAAACCTTAAGATGAAACGCCTTCGCGAGTGGCTTCTAAGGAGGCATCGGCCCCTTGCGTTAGAGAAAAGAAAAATAAGAAAAAGAAGGAAAGGCACATTTTTAACAAGAAACTCAATATGGCAAAAAGTCCAATGTATATTCATTTCAATTTCCTTTACAAAAAGAGACCTCTAATGGGGGAGGCCGAGCCCCTTACGAAAAGTATCTCAAAAAGAAAAAGAAACAAAAAGTATGTTCAAAAGCCTTTGAAGAAGGGAGCCTTAGCCATAGACAAGCATCCTCACTCGGCCCCAATATCATCGTGCTCATCGGCCGCCACCTCTTGCTACGTGGGCTATTGAGCACCATCTTGGCCCTTGGCCGCACGTGCTACCTTAGCTATCTACTGACTCGAAAGACGAGGACCCAGTTGATTGACATCGAATTTAGGAAAGAATGTAGCACTTGAGCTTTGGTGTCCTTGATCCCCTCTAGATAGGAGGCAGCACCGAACTCGGCCAATTCCTCCTTTTGGGCCTCCAAGGTCTTGTGCTCCTCCATGGTCTGGTGGATGCTTCCTAAAGGTCCTTCTCCACCTCATCCAACGAAGCCCTAGCGGCCCTCAAGTGGTCCCTATTGGCAGCCACATCGGCCTCGAGCTTCTTACAATGCTCGTATTACCCATGAGCCATCTCAATAGTGGCTCTCGGCTGGCCTACTCCTTGGCCAACTGGTGCTTCAACTGCTCGATCTCCTCTTGTGACATCCGTAGTTGTTGTATTATCACCTCCATCTTGTTGCAGAGGCCAACAACGCAAGAAGATGTCTACAAAGACATAAAGAACTAATGTTAGTTAGAAAAGTCTTAAGGTAGAAAGTCGTGTCATAAAGCAAGTAAAGGTCCAGGCTTACCTCGGCCAACTTGTCATGTAACATGTCTCGGACAACTTATTGAGAGACCTAGGTACACAATTGATGGTCCCTAGCAGGCAACATGCCAGTTATTAATGTGCGATCGACACCTGTGTTGCTCAATGTGTCCCCCTACCTGACGCTCCAGCACGGTCGGCAACGACATATCCTTTCATGGGTCCGAGGAGTGAGACCTCGACTGCCGAGGCCCCTTGACAACACCTTTAGCTCGGCAGTCCCTCATCGTGACCTTCTTTGTCCTTGTGTTGAGAGAGACCTCGGCCGACCGCTTTAGCGTGGCCGCCTTCCTCTTCTTGACCTCGGTGTTCCCCTTTGGCCGAGGTAGATCCCTTGTTCGGCTTTCGTGATGTTCCCTTGGCCAGACCCTTCCTCGACTTGTCCACCACAACTTGCAGTAGCCTCTCCTTCAAGCCACCGTCCATCTTTGCAAGCAATAAGAAGAGTTGACATTAGAAGAACAATGATAAATGCTGAAGAAGTGACACAACTAGTCAACAACAAGAGTTCTCATACCAATGGGGGTAGGATTGAGGCCAACCAATACGAAGGCCTCCTCCTCCACTAAGGGACCAGCATGGATTGTCCCTATCTGCTAAAGTCGATTCATCATATTCCTCATCCTTGTTGTTGTACGGCCTGATCCTTTCGACCAACAAGTTTGGCATTCCCTAGTCGATCCGAAAGGACCAACTTTGTGGACAGATAATGAAGAACTTCTTCTTCTAGTTGTGGACAAACAACAAATTGTCCACTACCCTACCCCATCGGCTTTAGAAGTACCACAAGCCTTCCCTGTTAGGATGCTTCCTCAATAAGAACAAACCCCAAAAGATGCTCAGGGTCACGATCACATCTCAATGGTAGGCCATCACCAACATGGCCACTATGGTCCTAATGGCGTTTGGAGCAAGCTAGCTAAGGGAAAGGTTAAATTAATTAAGGATGTCTAGGATAGGTGAGGCAAAGGAAAACAGAGGCTGAAGTAGAGGTAGTGCTCATGGACATACACCTCCCCCTGGGGGATACCACGGCCGACTATAGACACAGGGGACTCTAACCCTATAGCCCCCAAGATATGGTACATTTTGGACAAAGGTCTCACTTGCTCTTTGCAGAGCTCACTAACAAAGTCGGAGCAGGGGGTAATGCATCAACGTCACGCCTCAACGTTTGGCCTCAACTCGCTTCTCGGGTGTAGATTCCTCAGCTTCCTCTGGATCCACCACATTGGGAAGCTTAGGGTCATTCCCCGTGGTGTTAGGCCTTGGTCTCGTAGAGCCAGTACTTTCATCGGGAGAGCCACCACTTCCAGGCAGTCCTCTCCCTCAGCACCTGGATGCTAGGTGCCTGAGGGGAGCTCTCAGAGTCACTTTTGTCACTCCCACTACTAGTCGAAGTGGAAGGAGAACTGCTAGGGTCGCTCCAGTCAAGAAGGGCATAGAACTCAGGTCTAGAGTCTGAGGCCGACATATTGAAGACGAGAGTCCTTTGCCTAGTGTTCATTCAAAAAAGACTTGGGGAATTAGTTGTTGGTAGCCGGAGTCTCTAATTGCATGTGAAAAATTAAGGATCGAGCAATTGGTGAAAACTCTCTCAACTAACCTCCCAATTTAAAGGAAAACGTATGATTTAGATCTCTTTTATCCAATGGCCGTGGACTAGCTGATTTGATAGCCTGAACCGACGGGCTCCACAAGACATCGACCTTGGGAAGACGAAACAGTGTCGAAGGAAGGTGTTGGTTCACCTGTTAGCTTCGGGTCAAGAATGGACCAAACTGGATGCCCCTCCGTCCCATTTCACGCATAGTCCCGACCGGTCAACACCAACGCTCGTCCTGTGTATGGACCTGTATTGGATGACATCAACACCTGTGTGGGGCACGACTGACGAACGTAGACATCCCATACCTGTACAAGCCACGGTCACGCGTTCTCGACCCATAACAATCCTCCACCAATATGGAGAGTGAACAGAGAAGCAGTCGCCACATAGCTGCCAAGAAGTGTCCCCTGCAACTAGACCTGTTCATGGGCCGGGTGGCCCGACGGGCCGGCCTGACCCCCGGACGGGCTTGAACAGGATTTTTGGCCCGCGGGCTTAACCTCGGGCCAAAAAGCCCGGCCTGCATAAAATTCGAGTCGGGCTCGGGCTTTGCCAAAATAGCCCGGCCCGAGCCCGGCCCGGCCCAACTTATAGTTAAACTTAAGTAAACCCGGCCCGACCTATAGTTAAACCTAAGTAAAAACCCTATGTGATGTCTATTTGAATAAATTTTTTGATTTGAGGTCATTGATTCACTTGTAGACCCATTGTTCATTTAAATTGGGGAAAAAAACATTTAAAAATTAAAATAGAAAATGTCAGAAAATTTTGAATTCCTTTTATTAGGTCGGGCTTCGGGCTTGAGCTCGGGCTCGGGCTTCGGGCTTTTTATCAGGGCCAGGCTCGGGCCCATGTTGTAGGCCCGTTGGTCGGGCTGGGCTCGGGCTCGGGCTCGGGCCTAACAGTTTTCTGTTAATAAAGAGTCAAAGCCCGGCCCGAGCCCGGCCTGGCCCGGCCCATGAACAGGTCTACCTGCAACTAAGGCTGGCACCTCCACACAACACCTTAGTACTCTTTTCAGCTAAGGTTGATGCCTCCGTGCAACTCTATGGTACTCTTTTTGGTTGAAGCTGAGGTCTCCACACAACAAGTCATCAGACCTTGATCACTACAGCCTCAAGAGTGGGGGCAAGTGATGTAGGGATACTTGGCAGGCCTTAAATTGTGCCACATGGCATCAACTAGATCAAATCCCTGCTGCACATTACCAACTGCTTCCAACCACTCCTAAGGTAAGGTTAGCTATAAAAGGGGGCACTCACTTCAAGGTAAAGGTCTAGATTACCATTCTTGGCTATTAAGACCTAAACTCTAAGCTCTTATCTCTTGCATAGCCCGACCCCTCTCTAAGTACTCAGCTAACGTGTGTTCTTCTCTTATTTATAGATTAGACCAGTCGACCTCGAATGCTAAGAAAATTGCCTTGGTGCCCTCGGCCCCATATCTGGCAGCAACAGGAACTAATGACACCAATGTGATCATAATCATTAGTTCCAAATTCCCCATGAATTTCACTCTTGACCTTAGCTAGATGCTTATTTGCACTATTAGAACCATGTATACAATCCCTTTGTGAACTTACTAGGTTGTTATCCAAATGTTCAACACGGGAAAAGTTGACAATTGAGGGTGTTGCGGAAAATTGTGGGCATGAGAAGCTAGTGAATTTAGACCAACAACCTTGCCTTCAAGTGTCATTTGATATAAGCAGGTAAGTTTATTTTTTTGAGCTTCTTGCCTATTTCAACCTCCAAGCAAGTCTATTGTATATTTACTCATTGCAAATTCAACAATGTTTCACTTCAGGAACTTTACTAGCATAACAATTTATGTCATCCCCAAAGGTAGGGATAGATTTGAGCCGAGCTGAGCCGAACCGAATAGCTAGGTATTCGAGCTCGGCTCGCCACGATAGTACAAGGCTCAAGCTCGGTTTGATCTAGAACCTTGAGCTTAAGCTCGGCTCGAGTCAAAAGCTCGTAAGCTCAAGCTTGACTTGAGAAAAATGTTTTATAAAAATAAAAAAATTATATACAAAAAATATTTTTTATTTGATATTTAAAAAACTAAGAATTATAATAATTGGTTCTTCTTATATATAGAAACAAAAATATTATATATATAAATTGAGCTCGAGGTTGGCTGTTATGTATGTATGTAGCTATTCGAGCTTGGCTCGAGCTCGGCTAGAAGCTCGGTTGAAACCGAGCCGAGTCAAGATTTTCATGAATCGAGCTCAAGTAGCTCATGAAGATTTTCAACTTTAAATTTGACAAAAGAGGCTAATAACCTCGCTTTGAGCATTAATCAAACATAGGAAAATCAATTGATAGCCCAAGTTAACTCATCCGAACTCAACCTCAATTCCAACTACCTGGGGTTGGCTGGATGAACTATGGGTTATTGTTTTTATTAAGAATATTTTTATTTTTATTAAGAATATTAAACAGTTGGTGTTTTCAAAGAATTTATTACATTTTTATAGACTATTTCATTTATTATTATTCTTTTCAAAAAATTGAAAGAAACTATTTAATTGTTTGTATTTATTACAAACGTTTCTTTCTTTCCTTTTTCTAGTCCCATGGTTCTAGCTAAGAGCATCTAGCTAGAGTTTAAGTTCTTTGCATAATTTTTGTAAAAATTATGAAGATTGTGGTTCTATACTTAGTTGAAGTTCAACTGATATTTGTCACTAGACTAGTTGAGGGTTTGTCAATATTGACACAAATAAGATAAAATGATCTTTTATGTGAATTGAAGAAGTTGGGAAGGGAAGAAGGATCGGGTTTGGGTTGGATGCCTGGACAGGGGAGAATTCCCTTAAAGGGTATGTTTCCCACCTTGTTCAGTTTGGCTGAAGATAAAGAAGTAGTGGTAGCAGATACATTTATGATAAGGGATAATGCTATTTACTAGGCTCCAACCTTTAAAAGGGACTTCAATGATTGGGAATTTCTTTGTTTTTCTTTAGTCTCAAGTTTAGAATTTGCATTCCGAGGATTCTTTAGTGTGGAATGGGAACAAAAGTGGGGTGTTTTCAGTTCCACCAAATAATTTTTCGGGACCCTGCATATGTGCTACTACAGGCTCCACCAAATATTTTTTAGGGACCCGGTTGGTATCCTCGTAAGTTAATTCTGGAAAGGGGATGGCGAAAGGGCTTCAGGGTGGAAAGTTAATAGGCCTAAGAGGCGGGTGGTGGGGGGATACTCGACAATATTGATTTTCAGGCAAGGGGAAAGAAATGACGAGATGGGGCCTTTTAGGCTCTAGGGTAAGGGCAAAAGTGTCAAGTTGAGTTACTGGATAGTTCAGGATGATGGGATTCTCCATAAGGACTATGACTTCCTTGGGATCAACAAACATCTCCCCAGATTCTATGAGGTCGATGGATGAACTTGGACCAGCTCTGTGGTCGGGTAAAGGGTTTTGTGTTATGCCCAGAACTGGCTGAGGAGGTCGGTCTCGTACCATATTAAAGGTAATCAGGTTTTGATCAATCAAGTCTTGGATGGAAAATTTTAAAGGCCAACAATGGTATGTGGTATGACCGGGTCCCTGGTGGAATGCGTAGTATGCATTCTCGTCGTAATTCCTCGGCTTGGGTTCTGTCAAGGTTCGATGTATCAGCCTGTGTCGGTGGTTTTTTTCTATGTTTTACTTAGTTTTTTCCAAATCAATTTAGAGGGGCCGGTTTAAGGCCCGACTACCCTCTGAACCAGTGGTTGACCTGATACAACCCTTGTAGGGGCATACCAGGAAGCCACCGATACGATATGTATCAACTGATACGGGCCGATACGTATCGATACTTTGAATCTTGGGTTTTGTAGGTGGCCTCCACTTCAACAACTGCAAATATCCTTCTTTGACCAAGGTGGGAATTAGTTGATAGTATGGGTAAGGAATTCGGGTATGCTCTCTCCTTTCCCTGCGAGGGCGAGGGGGAGTTGTTGGGGGATAGGCAACAGGAGGCACGTTATTATACTTGAGAGGAGGGTACCAGGGGTTTACTAGAGGTGTAGGCTGGTAGGGCATTGTGGGGTGAGGTGGTTGTGGACTTGTGGTTGAGGTGGGAGGTTCATTATAAGGGTGGTCTGATAGGTCAGGGATTGAGTTGAACAACGACTACAAAGTTAGTTTGGGGAAAGGTAGAGGGCTGAGCAACTCCATAGGTGGAGATTGTATTTACTCCGATCTCCTTGGTCTAGGGGTAGGGGTGGATTCTAGCCTAGTCGAATAGCTAGCTATTTGAGCTCAACTTGAGAAAAATGTTTTATAAAAATAAAAGTTATATATAAAAAATATTTTTTATTTGATATTTAAAAATTAAGAATTATAATAATTAGTTATTATTATATAAAAATAAAATATTATATCTATAATTTTTTATTATATATTATTATTATTATTATTATTATTATTATTATTATTATTATTATTATTATTATTATTATATGTATGCATGCATGCACATGCATGCATGTATGTATGTATGTATGTATGTATGTATGTATGTATGTATGTAGCTATTTGAGCTCGACTCGCGAGGCTTTATTAGGCTCGAGCTTGGCTCGACTAATAAACGGGCCTGTAAATTGGGCTTGAGTTTGGTAGGAAGCTTGGTTGAAACTGAGCCAAGCTGAGCTTTTCATGAGTCGAGGGGTAGAACTAGGTGAGCTTCCTGCCCCAACTATCACCAGATTCATGCGCCCGTGACACATTGACTCCTCTATCCTCACGACACCTCTAACAACATCACTAAAGTCTCTCAACGGCTAGGCCACCAATAATGTGTGATATGGATCCTTTAATGTTTTGATAAAGGTCTGAACCATTTCTTCTTTATGCATGGGATGGTAGAGTTTGGCCGCCACCTCACGCCATTGGTAAGCATAGTCTAGAAAGTATTCCCCAGACTTCTGATTCATCAATTCAAGATCCACTTGGTCCGGGACCAGCTTCATATTGTAGGAAAAATGGTTTAGGAAAGCCTCTAAAACCTTTTTCCATGACATTTTCTTCTCCTCCTCCAAATTTGCAAACATTGTTCTTGCACTACCTGTCAAACTTTTTTGAAACATTTGGATCAGCAGCTTCTCATCAAACCCATACTGAAACATGTCTCCATAGAAAATTTTAAATTGAGCTTGCGGGCATCCCTTCCCGTCATATTTCTCAAAATCAGGAATCTTAAACTTTTCAGACAGCTTGGCGTCAGGGTAGAGACATAACTCCTTAAAATATATAACCCCCAAATTGTGGACCCCTTTCACTTGCCTCATCTCTTCTTTCAACTTTTCTACATATTGTCCTTTCATCTCTTGCATTAGTACTAGGTCAAATTAGAACTCCTTTTATATTGTCCTTTTCTTATTATTTGTTAATTATTATTCTCCTATTAATTGTTAAGTCATGGTTAGTTTTTTTTCTATTGGTTAATTTAATATGATATAGTTTTGTTTTCCTTTTCTTGGCTACTTTAGAGTGTTATGTATTTATCACTTTATTTCGTGCCCAAAAATTATTAAATAATCTTTGGGACATTGGTCAAGTAGAGGCCGGTTTAACTAGGTGTGTGTGAGGTGCTTATGACTTCTCACACCGTACCTTGGTCCTCGGACCCTAAGAATTTCATCCCCATTGGGTAACGAGTCACTAAGAAAACAAATCATTTTTCTTGAAAAATTCCAAGTTTTCCTAAATTCCCAATTCCCAAAAATTTAGGCGGTAACTCGACAATCCACTCCATTTTGTCCCCCTCTAGGTCAAGTAGCCACAGTCCTATTTCTAGATGATAAAGGAGATGACCTTTCCTTCCTGCAACTATTATGATTTTAGAATAAGGTGCAACTACAAGAGACTACCATTTCAAATTACCAATTCCTTCCTCTAAACATCTCTACCTTTGCCTTTTTTTAGTGTTATTGCCTTCATATTCATTTATAGGTGAATTCTTGATCCATTTGTTAGGGTACTAAAAAACATTTATGGTAATAGGATCGTAAGAAGGTTTTTTTCTTGTAGAACAAAAGAATAATTAAGATAAAAGTGTTTACAAATTACCTAGTTCATGACAACACTAGAAATTTCAACTTTCCTTAAGCCGAATAAAGTTACCACTTGAAACACTAAAACCATTACATACAAAACCAAACAGAGCACTCTTAGAAACATTACCTCCATTAAAAACAAAGAAAGACAAAACTCCTTGGAACCCTAAAACTAAGACCACAAGACACTGTGACACTAAGAAATAACTCGGGTTAACACTCCTAAAATTCCAAGTCTAATTGCCACTAATTGAATATCATCCTTCCTCATGATCATCTTTCAGCAAATTACTTTTCAAGTTTGAAATCTCAACCCTTAGTCCTTTAACATGATTTTCAAATTGCCTACACCTCCAACTATAGCTTTCTAATTATTCATATTTGACATAAAAAATTTTTATGTTAAAAAAATCAATTATTTTTTTCACCGCTATCATGCAGTCATCTTGTTCTGATTCCTTGTTAGGTGTTAATTTTCCATAAAATCTCCAATTGCATTCTTTAAGTCTAGAAATAATTGTAGCTCTCTAAAGTTTTTACCAACATCCTCAACGATCTTTCTTAGAGGTGAAATTCACAATCAAATACTTAACTAATTCAACACGTTCTTGAAGGAAATACTGAGTTCGTCAGATACGAACATTATTTTTGTATAGAAACCAAATCAAACAAAAGAAACTATGCATATACTAAAATTGCCTCATATATTCAACTTGTCAACTATAAGTATTTTTTGATATTCTAGATATAATAAAGACAAAAACAGATTGTACACGCAATTAATTATATGAAATTGAAACAGAAAATGAAGGATTTCAAATAATAAAAGTAGTCTACATAGATTCGGTTAGGCATGCATTTCACAAACAAACACAAGCCACATGTTATTGGTTTAAGCGTGCATTTCACAAACAGACACAGGCCACATGGTCTCGGTTAGGGTTTTTCATTTCAACTTTGATATTTATTTATCGGAAAAGGCATGAGAAGGCAGAGAGAAGGATTTGGAATCAATTTAATTTGGTTATTTATTTAATAGAAAAAACAGGATGAAGAGATAGAAAAAAATAAAGGATTTAAAATATGTAAGAGTACATGAAATCGGCTAAACATGCATTTATCAAATGAACCAAGGCTTTGCTCAGTTTACAAATACATGAATAATACACTACATTGAAAAATGAAAATCAATTAAAAAAATTAAAAAGGAAAAGAGAAACTTCTCACCGCTTCTTAATAATTGTTATCAATCAATTATTTAAAAGCAATCATATATGACTTTTTTGCCCTCGCATAGCATTCACGAAGAAGTTAAATATAGGGCTATCTTTTCAACTCAATTAAAGAGATCATACTTGACTTTTTTACCCTTAATTTTATATCAACAAATTTATACATGAAGGGGTAAATTTTGCCCTTAATTTTATACGTGCAGTTAAGGCCCTCTCATTGGATTTGGAACCTCCTTGGTGAATCCTCACCATTGTCCAAGATTGTAAAACTCTTCTTTCAGAGTTTACCACCCTTATGATTCATTATACATCTTGCTCTTGTAATAAGACAACCCATGAGCTAGCCCACTATGCCATTAGTCACCATCACTCAATGACCTGATCTTTACCTCCGGACTTCATAAGGTCTATGTTTCTAAATGAGATGTAATTTTGATTGATTGTTAAATTGAATTTGCCTGCTGTACTTCAAAAAAAATGTTTAGATTATCTAAATGGATCATTTGAACCAAAAATAGTTGGATCAGGATCAGGTTTTGGACCTTCACAGTCCACAATTATAATTATGTTTCATGGTAGAATTAGATTTTAGGATAAATGGCAGATTACCACCTTGTACATCTGGGGCAATGATACTTACCCCGGTCAAACTTTCATTTATGACAAAGATCCTCCTAAGCTTTTAAATTTCGACATTTTGCCCCTTGCCGTTACCTAGATTATGGAATAAATTAATTACTAAAATATCTTTTAAATATTTGTATGGACAAGAAGTCATTTAAAAATGACAACATGGACGAGACAAAGCACATTATCTTTCTCACCCAAAGTGGGCGAGGAAGAAGAATAAGCATAAATAAAACGGTTTATACAAATATGTGAGAGGGGAAATGAATGGTCCCACAAATTAAACAAAGGATACTTTAGGGATTTAGAAATGTTTAACAAGGAAATGACAACCACATGAGAATCTTGTTTGAAGTTAGCTGATAGCTAGAATGCTAATGGAGGGGACAAAGTGTTGGGATCTGAAAATTGAAGGGGTCTTTGTTGCAAATGAATGTTGAGGGAGGTAAGTGTCACTACACCCAAAAGTATAGCGTGGCCTTCTATAATTTACCCTAAGGCTCAGTTTGGAAGGAGTACAAATACAAATTTGTAGAGTACAAAACCTTACATTTTATATTATTTTGTATGTATTTGTACTGTACATATTTGTATTTGTACTCCTTCCAAACTGAGCCAAAATTTTAAAAGACTAGTTTAAGAGCACATGCAAGTAAATATTAAGTGTTGATGCTTGGATTGGTCGAGGACAACACAGTAAATTTGCTTACCTTCTTGGACGGCCTGGCTAGTGCATGGATCTGAGGGCGCTGAGGCACTTCGGGCTAGAGGAGCTCGAAGTGCGCTGCGACGAGGGTTGATGAAGTCTGCCTGAGGTCAGCTGAGGCCGAGGTTCGAGGAGCTTGGACGAGGTCGCCAGAAAGCTAGAGAGTAAGAGAGTTGGAGAGAATGAGAGTCTGGGCTCCAGTTACAGATCCTTTACCTTTGGGGAGTCACACTCTATTTATACTTGAGGTCGCCTGATAGCGGACACACGCGGACAGTCAGGATGCGATCTGGCTCTGACAGGGCGGTCATCCGAGCCCACTACATGTAGTCGCCCCCATTGGTCCCGCACTGGGCGTTGACCTCCGCTCTACCAGACGCGTTGATTGACTCCACACTGTGCCATGTGTCGACATGCCACAGGCTTGCCGAAAGCGTCTACATCATTTGCCCACCACTCTCGAGGCCGTGGTGGAGGTCTTAGTTGAGGACCTCGACTTTGGCTAAAGAGAGTGTCATTCTTGTTGGGAGGTGCTAAGCGGCCTTTTACGACGAGTACCTCAGCTGTAGGCAGGCTGGAGAGAGCAGGCTTCGGGCGCAGAGGTTTTGGTGCTGGCATCGTAGCTGCAGAGGATATCCCGGCCTGGGAGCGTGGAGACGTCTGCTATGGTTGAGGCCTCATCGGTGGTAGTTTGGCCCGTGAGCGTGCAGATGTCGTCCTCGGCTTCGAGGGGCTTCCGTTAGCTTGCTGTGCTAATTTTGCTCATTGAGGAGGTTGTGGAGGGCCGAAGAGCGCGGAGGTGTTGGCCCCGACTCCAAAGAGCTCGGTATCGTGTTTCCTATAGGTACGAGGCGTGGGTAACCCCTAGTCGTGTTTTTCAGATAAGCTGATGAGTCTATGCATGGGCCGGGCATCGGATTCTGGCTAGTCACCACCGTTTGAGGTGTACACGACGAGTGGATGTGTTGTGACCGTGTACGAGATGAGTTCTGGCATCGGGTGCTGTCCGTGCACGTGGCAGGTCTCGGCGTTGAAGGTCTAGACCGTGCCCAAGGTGGGTGTTGGGTCGCGATAGTACATGAGACGGCGGCGACGCTCCCTTGTATCTGGTGCAAAGGGCTAGTCATTCAGGTCAACTTGGTGGGGAGTTGAGCTGAGCCCTTAGTGGCGTAGGATTCCTGTTGTTGGCCAAACAAGTCAGCTCACTTCCCCGTTGATAAGCAGTAGTTAGCTCGTGCTTGCGTAGGGATGTCGTTGAACGCCAGGGACTTTGCTGTTGGAGAGGGCACTGGCAAGGGCCCGTTTGGCAGATAGGTCAAGAGGGCTCCTCGGCTAGGAGGGTGCCTCGGCTAGGTGGGTACCTCAGCCAGGAGGGTGCCTCGGCCAGGAGGGTGCCTTGGCCAATAGGGTACCTCAGCTAGGAGGGTACCTCGACCAGTAGGGTGCTTCAGCCAAGAGGGTGCCTTGGTCAAGAGGGCGCCTCAGCCAAAGAGGGTTCCTTGGCCAAGAGGGTGCCTCGCTCTGTTGCTTGGAGGATTCTTTTGTTGACGATTGCGCTTTTGTTGTGGGTTTCTTGTCATGCCATCGTTTTGTGGCTTCTATGCGAGGAGGGCGGCAGACGTAAAGTTGCAAGTGTCCAGGGTGATGCTGCCCTGAGTTGAGAGGCGCACGTCTGTTGAGAGGCAGTTAGAGAGGACCGCTGAGGAGGTGCGGCCGGCATCCGCGGTGAGGATGTTCCGAGTTGAGGCGATGTCACCGACAAGGAAGGGCCGCCGAGGTGTGGTTGTCACCCAAGGTAATGGAGTCCCAATGTGAGGGAGCGAGGTTGCGCTCCAGTCGGTGTGTGGTTGTGATGGTGCCCCGAGCTAAGGTGCGGCTGTCACCCGAGGTGACGGAGTGAGGTGAGCCTATTCTTGCCCAATGTGGAGTTTTTGCGTATCTTCTGCCTTTGTTGTAGTTGCATTTCTTCTGTGTAGGGGTTGGTGCCCCCTTTCGAGAGGTCTCATGTTGCAAAAATTCATCGCTCAATAACCCATCTGCTCAATCACCCAAGTGGGTAAGGTTGAGTCCTAGCTTTGCTGCCAAAAACATGGGGCCCCCTTCCTCAGCGAGAAGGAAAGGGAGGCGTACGCCATAACTGTCCTGGCTACCCATCCTATGGGGGATAGGGCACGTGAACCCGCGTGCGACCGAGGCTACGTAGCGCTCGGCCAGCGCCGCGGGACGTCTTGGTCTCAGTGAGGTGGTGTTGTTCCCTTGAACATGTTTGTTCTATAATGAATTGAGCCAAGCGGAGGGCCGATGCCAGCTCTTGAGCCCGGATGAGGACTCGCTCGCTTTGAGGGTCTCTCCAAGGCTGAAGCCAAAATCAAGGGCCGACATGTCAGCTAGGACCAAGGTCGAATAGGTCCCTTGTTACGCGGGGCAAGCAAGTGTGTGACCTCCAGTGGATCGTATGCCTTGGGCCGACGTCCGGTCTGGGCATGTAACCTTGGTGAAGGTTGTATTCTGCGGCTAGTTGATCATCCGCGGGCGTGTGGCCTCTGGAGGGTTGTATGCCTTGGGTCGACGTCTGGTCTAGGCGTGTAACCTTGGTGAAGGTTGTATGCTACGGCCAGGCGGTCGACCGAGGTGAGGGACCTAGTGACTAGGCATTTGAACTTTAAGGGTCGTGTGGTTTGGACCGAGGTCCAATCTGAGTGTGCAACCTTGGTGAAGGTTGTATGTTGCGGAAGGGCACTCGGTCGAGACAAGAACATATACGCTGAGGATTTGAGGCGAGGTAAGAGGAACTTGCTTTATTACAAAATGTTTACATGGTCGGCCGAGGCTGAGCTCTTGAGGTTACATGGTCCGACCTACAGGCATGCCCGAGGCCGAGATGTTGATGTTGAGTGGCTGATTACGATCATTGTTGCGGGGGCGAGGTGATAAGGTTAGTGTCAACGTACTACTTCAGATATCCGTGGCAGATTAGGGACTCAATCTCGTCTTGGAGGTCGTAACAGTCCTCAGTGTCATGGCCGGTGCCGCGGTGAAATGTGCAGTATTTTGTTGGGCCACCCCTCTTGGGGTTCCTCTTTCTCTTCTAGGCCACTTCATATACTCCTCCCCTCCTACTTACATGAGGATGTATGCTCGAGTGGAGTTGAGCGGCATGTACTGGTCGTTGGATGAGACCGGCAGCTTTTTGCTGTTGTTGTTGCCGTAACTGTCTTCATGTCGGTGGTCGCCATGGTCGTGGTCGGTGGTGATGTACTTCTGTGCCCTTTTCAAAAATTCCGCCTTGGTTCTGGGTCGGTGTCTTGGTGAAAGAGCACTTAAGGGCTGACCCGGGGAGGAGGCCTTGGATTGTTGCATGCATGGAGACCATGGGGTTGAGGTCGCAGACCTCGAATTCTTCTTTCCTGAAGCGGTCGAGGTAGGACCGCAGAGTCTCGCCGTGTTGTAGTTGGATGGCCATGAGTGAGACGACGCTCTTCTGGCATCGCCGGCTGCTGATGAAGTGGGCGAGGAAGAGGTTGGCGAACTGGTCCCAGGAGC
The DNA here is from genome assembly GCF_000365185.1 of Nelumbo nucifera. Next base: position 332,052 of record NW_010729317.1, read on the forward strand.
TGATGGAGCAAGGTGGGAGCCTGGAGAACTAGCGCCGAGCTACCCCCTTGAAGGTCACTTGGAAGGCTCGGCACATCAATGTGTCAGAGTACCCGTACAGGAGCATGAGTGCCTAGAATCTCTCCAGGTATTCGTTTGCGTCCGAGGTGCCATCTTAAGTCTCCGATGTGGGAGCTTTGAAATGCTGTGGAAGAGGTTCCAAGGTGATGGCGGTAGTGAAGGTGTGTATCTTGGTGGAGGGATACTGATTTGCCGAGGTGTCACCTCGACTCTCCTTGACATGCCGAATTTTGTCCTTCATCGTGCTGAGTTGTGCCTGTAAGTCGACGATTGCTGGCCGACGAGTACCTCGGCTTTGTCCTGGTCTCAACGGTAGTGGGATAGGTCGGCTGCGTCTAGACCTGTTCATGGGCCGGGTAACCCAATGGCCCGGCCCGCACCCCGGTCGGGCTTGGTCATGTAATTAAGCCCGCGGGCCTGACCTCGGGCCTAACACAGTAAGCCCGACTGTGTTTCGGGCCGGGCTCGGGATTTGTCAAAAAAGCCCGACCCGACTCGAATCAGCATTATATATTTTATAAAATATATAAATAATATAATATTTATTAAAATATATATTTATAATTTAATATATACATTTTTTATTCTTTTCTTTATAATCTCTCTCTCTCTCTATTCAGCCGCTTCAGCAGTAGTAACAGTATGGGCTAAATTTCAAGCTTGGGCTCAGGCCCGGGCTTCGGGCTTTTTATGAGGGCTGGGCTCGGGCCCAAGTTGTAGGCCCGATGGTCAGGCCGGGCTCAGGCTCAGGCCTTAGAAAAATTTGTTAATACAGAATGAAAGCCCGGCCCGGCCCGGCCCATGAACAGGTCTAGCTGCGTCTTGGTTCCTTTTGGCCCGTCGGTTGTTGAGGTAGTCTCGGAGGTTTGAGGTGGAAGGTGGAGGTGGCTTACCTCGTCGGTGGTGGTGTTCTTGGCTTCGGCGTCAGTTGCAAGACCGCGTTGATTCGTTCTCCCATCGGCCGGGAGGTTGGAGGGTTCTCAGCGGCTGACTCACACTTCAGCCGCTTCCGCCAGACGTTGAGGGGCTTGTCCGGTAAGGTCTGACAGGGCGCTTAGCTGGCGGAGCCCATGAAGGGCATTTGCGGTGAAGCCCTAGGTTTCCAGTGGGGCGGCCACCTTACGAGCAGCCTCCTGCCGGTCGCCCCACCTCATCCAACCTCTGCGTTAGGTGGTCAAGCTGGTCGAGGACCATTTGGAGTTGGTCCCTGGTAACCAAGTTCTGCAGAGTTCTCTTGTTTCTAGCCATTACGCTGGAAGCTGAGTTGTAGTGCTGGGGGGAAGGCTTAACAGTCGTTCCAACAAACGACGCCAATTTTTTATGCTTGGATTGGCAGAGGACAACACAGTAAATTTGCTTAGCTTCCTGGATGGGCTGGCTAGTGCATGGATCCGAGGGCGCTAGGGCCGAGGGCTAGAGGAGCCCGAAGTGCACTGCGATGAGGGTCGATGAAGTCTACCCAAGGTCGGCTAAGTACTTATGGGGAAGGGAATATCAGAGGCCTCGGGTGATAAACCGAGGCAGGGACTCCGATGGTCAAGTTAGTGAGGGTGTAGCAAAGAGGGCAGACAAGGTCCGAGGAGCTCGGACGAGGTCGCCGGAAAGCTAGAGAGTAAGAGAGTTGGAGAGAATGGGAGTCTGGTCTCCAGTTGCGGATCCTTTACCTTGGGGGACAGTCGGGATGCGATCTGGCCCCAACAGGGCAGTCATCTGAGCTCACTGCATGTAGTCGCGCCATTGGTCCCGGATTGGGCGCCGGCCTTCGCCCTGCCAGACACGTTGATTAATTCAGCATTGTGCCACGTGTCGACATGCCGTAGGCGTACCGAAATACATCATTAATCATATATCATATATGATATTTGGCGATTGGATGATGACATTCTCTTGCATTTTAAGAGTTTGTTGTCATAGTAAAAGTTCAAATGCAACTACATTTAAAGCAAAACGTTGCATGTAGTATTTCTAAACATTTGTATTTGCAGTATACATTTGTATTTTTTTTTTTTTTTTTTTATATTCGGTGCTATGCACCACTAAACCTCCCCTTGACCCCTTTTCTTTGGCTCCCCAAAGTGGTGGTTGCGGGATACGATTCCTTATCACTGCTGGAACAAACCAGATAATACACCAACAATCCACCTCTCGGTTAGTTATACACATCTGTATTTACACTTACTAAAGTGAGCCTAAAGTGAAATTGGAACCTTGGATAAAGGTACATTTTGCTCACTTTTTTCTTCTTGTGGAAGGAAGATTTGGAGGTCATTTTCTGTCGCTTAATTGCTTGTTAATTAATTTCACTATAGCTGTTCTCTTTTCTAGCTATCAATGCTTTTCATGATTCCATCTTTGCTTTACTTTTTTCTTTTGATTGCATATTATTATTAATGTACCAACTTTGCTTTTCTTTATTTTTGAAAAGTCAATTAAAAAGAGAGTTTTCTTGGTAAGGAAAAAGAGAAAGGGATTGAGGTGGAAAATTCCCATTCAATCAATTACAAATGATATTTTTGGGTAAATTACAAATTATCACCCCATACTTTGGGGTAGTGACACTTACCACCCTCAATTTTCATTTGTGACAAGGATCCTACGGAACTTTCAAATTCTAACACTTTACACCTCTCTTAGTATTTCATCAGTTAACTTCAAGAAAGATTCTCATTTGACTGTTATATGATGTTTGTTAAACATTTCTAAATCCTAAGACTACCCTTTCCTTAATCTATTGGACCATTTTGTCTTTTCTCTTACATATTTGTACAAACGTTTTATTTATGCTTCTTTTTTTTCTTCTTTTTCATCCAAAGTGGGAAAAAAGAGATAACATGCATTGCCCTTGCCCCACACATTTTTGTCATTTTGGAATATCGTCCTTTCATCCATTTGAGTCTAAGAAGGGCATTTTAGTAAATTAATTTTTCCTGTCAATCTAGTTAACAGAAAGTGGGCAAAATGTTGGAATCTAAAAGTGTAGGGGTTTTATCGTAAGTAAAAGTTTGGGGACTAAGTGCAATATGTAATTATCTTTTCTTGTAAAATAAAAAGGAGCCAGAAAAATACATTACATTTTATTGCCAATGTACCTGGACAATGAGATCCAACTTTTCATCCATCAATGCTGCACTTTTGCACTTTTGACCAATTAGAACCTTCTTCTGATCGGAGGATATTTTGTTGTAGATCTAAGTGGGGGTTTGAGTTCATTTGTTTCTATTTTTTTTCCTTTTTTTCTTGGGATTTATTTGTTTATAGTGCAATTTTATTTGTACTAGTACACATTTATGAATGCGACAAATAAAAATGAATACAGTTTTTTGTTTTACTTTTGGATTGCCTTTTCTATTTTCCAGATTTTATTTTACTCCATATACGATTCCATTAGATAAGAGTCGAAGTGGTAAAAGCTGAAACAAAATAAATAATATTTGTCATATTAAAAAATAACTATGATAGAATAGACATAATTTTGTTAATGATGGACATCAAATATACAACTTAAAACCGAGGGAAAATTAAACAATTTTCCTATCTCGGGGGTGGGTTAATGGTTCAACCTTTTAGGTCAAATAGGTTAACTCATGATGTATAATTAAAAATAAATTTTTTAAAATAGAATCATACAAAAAATTATGAAACAATTTTGGGCACATCTATAATATTATATATATACTAATAATATAAACAAAAAATATAATAAATAATAATTATTTTATCAATGGTATAAATGAAATGCAAAATTTATAACCAGTTTGAAAATGAAACCGTTTTCATATCTAGATGGTAGGTAGGTCAATGATCTAACATTTCGGGTCAAATGTTTCAATCTATGATGTCATAACTAAGTAACGAATATTAAATAAATACATACATAATACATAATACAAACATATATATATATATATATATATATATATATATATATATATATATATATATANTATATATATATATATACTCAAAAAAATATAAGCTTTGTATAAAGCATTTTGATACAATTCTATTGTTATATATTCACCATATTAAACAAATATAAACGTGAAAATAAGAATTACTTTTATCGATGATGAAAATGGAATACATGATTTTCCATCCAAGTGGTGGGTTAGTGGTTAAACTATCCATGTCAAATGGATGTTATTATTAAATAATAAAATACATAAAATTTTAGAAAATGTATAAATTTGTTGATAATTTTGGGTGCATTCTATAATATTATACATTCAATGATTCATCATATAAAAATGTGTGATTAATGAGAACTATTTTCATTAATGATAGAAATGGGATAAAAATTATGATAAAAATAAAGAGCATTAATGTCTAACACATTGCCTGACTAACCATGTCAAATGATTCAATAATTTAATTAGCTAAGTCATCATAGGCAAGTGGTTTGGTAGGGATGCAAACATATCAGGTTAGATTTGAATTAAGGTATATTCAAATCTGTTCTGATCCAAAGATTCGAGCGAATCTCATAAATATTGATTCGAATTCGAATCCGAATCCGATCAAGATGTCGGATATTCGAATTTGATACAATCCAATTTAATTTATTTAAAAATGTAATGAATTATTAAAACAAAAAGAAATATATAACAGTTGAAATAAAAAAAAAACAAAAAATATAAGTATTTTTTAAACTATTTCTATCATATAAAAAGTTTATAAAAATGCAATATAAATAACATATTTATAAATAAATATAAATAACATATATTATATATAAATAATATATATACTATATATATAAATAATTTATTTGACCACAATATTAAAACCAATGTTCAAACAATATATTAGAGTTGCATTTCCTCTTGGTAAATAAGTAATTTTTATGATCTCATAAATTAAATAATAAAAATAAAAATATAGCATTTTTTATAAATTTTATAGAAAAATTTGAACATGCATTAATATTACATATTCTTCATATTAAACAAAAATATGTTTGAAAAAAAAAAGAATTATGTTAGTAAAGATAGAAATGACTAAAATACAAAGAAAAAAATGAATTAATGTCTTAATCATAGTCCATTTTCTTGATTAAATAGGTTAATGGCTCAATGAGTAAGATCATTTGGTTGCTGACTAGCTAATATCATTATCATCATTTGATATTGCCATGTACAACCGACATTCTCTTTTACTAGTTTTATCAAAAGGGTGGAATGTTGTGGGCCTAAATCTCTATTTCTTTGTGTGTAACTTGTTTGTTTATCCTTCACATATTTCTTTAGTCAATGACATCCTCATCACCTTAATAATTGCCCACAATTTGAAGCAAGATGAAGTTCAACTACCCAACAAATTCAAACCCATAGGATTTGTAAATATTACTTAGAGGATTGTTGCTAAAATAATTGCCCACAATTTGAAGCTTCTCCTAGGCTAAGTAGTTCCACATACTAGGATGCATTAAGGCCTTGTTTGTTTGTAATAGTGCAGCTTATCTAAGTGAACTTACCCAAGTAAATGTTTTTTGGGTAACATTTACTTGGGTAAATGCACTTACCCATATTCTTTTAATTTTCAAGACTCCCAGGTAAATAATAAAATGATATTTCTACCCAAAAAAAGTAACTATTAAAATGGGTAAAATGGTCCCATCATGTTTTGTAAAAATTTTTCCTAACTGGCTTGGAAAGTTACGTACCCACCTGTGAGATGGGTAAGTTTTACCCAAGAAAATAAGGGTAACTTTACTGTGGCCCATTGCTTAATGCAAAAAGAATATGAAAAAGTTGATCAATGAAAAAAAGTTACCCATTGACTAACTTTCCCATGCATATTTACTTGCAAAAGAACGGGGCCTAAGTTCTAGCAGATAGATTTTAGACAATGTGGTGGTGGCTAGAGAAATAATTGTTCATTCCATGAATAAATACAAAATCAACACTTTTCTTCATCAAGACTTGTGATCGTGTTGAGTGGCCTTTTTCTTGTGCTTGTTTCACACATGTTCTCTGTAGCTCTTGACTTTGAATATTTTAAAGGCTTTAAATTCAGTAGAATTCATATTCAACTGAACCATCTTTTTGTAAACAATTTACTATTATATTCTTTGGTATTGAAGATCTCTCAAAGACACACAAGCTAAAATCTATCCTAGATCAATTTTGTGACTAGTCAAGTCAGTGTGTGAATTTTCAAAAAACTCGTATCTTCTTTAGTAAAATACTAGGAATTTTATACCATGGAGTCAAAGTGATGCTGAATACTTAAAAGTCATCATGGAATTTTATTATTAATAAGCTTTGATCAAATCTAAAAGGATGGAAGGTTGGGATTCTTCCTCATGCAAGGAAGACCACACTCATTAAATCCACTCTTGCCTCGTTATCGCTTTACCATATGGCCTTAAGGTGTGTTCCTAGCTCAATTAGAAAAGAAATTATGCCTATTTGTTGTAGAGATTTTTCTAGTGGGGCAAGACTTTAGAAAGGAAAAGGCATGGAGTACCTACCGCCGGTGGCTGGCCATTAGAAACATCGAGAATATGTTTGGTTTGAATGAAAATGTAGGGAAAGGAAGGGAAAGGTAAGAAAACCTATACAAGATTTGTAAAGGTTTCTTACCTTTCCCTTCCTTTCCCTACTTTTTCCTTCAAGCTAACGTAGCCTAAATATCCAAATCTTGTGAACAAATAATTTTACAAGAAGCTAACTCGGACATTCATGAAAATGAAACTCTCTCTTTAGGTGTCAGTTTGAGGGCTAAGTACCTTGCAAATTCATAGTTTTGGCGCCAAAAACACAAACCCAACCATTCCCCAATATGATCGAGTTTACTTGACTATCGGTGTGATATCATTAAGGGTTCTCATTGGATCATTTCAAATGGTTGGAAATTTGATATTTTTGATGATCCCTGGTTATCGCCAGGCTTGCCGAAAAAACCACAAAACTGGATAGTACAATGTAGTAAGGTAAGCATACTACTTAACCCAGATCGTAATTCATGGGACCTAAAACTCCTCCAACCTTTCATTAATGAAGAAAATCTACAATTCATCTTTAGAACCCGATTATCATAGAGAGGGCACTAGGCTAATGACAAACTTATCTACTCAATTCGACTCGATCTGAACTGAGCTTTGAGCTAAGCTCGAGCCCAATAAAGCTTCTCTAGCTTGTGAGGCTCATGAGTCTAATCAAGTTTTGTGTGTGTGTATTGATGTAACCGTTTCTGGTCACGTATCAATTTTTTGTGATGTATCAATTTTTTTGGCTAAGTGCTTCGTCATTTGACCTGCTCCCAAGAGAGGATGGTGGAGCTCCCTGGTGGTGAGCTGCCTGGGGGGAGAGCTATGCCGAGCTCCCTGATGGTGAACTGCCTGGGGGGAGAGCTATGCCAAGCTACCCGAGCTATGCCGAGCTGGGGAGAGCTATGCCGAGCTCCCTGGTGGTGAGCTACCTTGGTGGACTCGTCATTTGCCCTGCTCCTAAGCGGCCTGTGACTCAAAGAATGGTGGAGCTCCCTGGTGGTGAGCTACCTTGGTGGACTCGTCATTTTCCCTGCTCCTAGGCGACCTGTGACTCAGAGAATGGTGGGACTCCCTGGTGGTGAGCTACCTTGGTGGACTGGTCATTTGCCCTGCTCCTAGGCGGCCTGTGACTCAGAGAATGGTGGAGCTCCCTGGTGTAGCGCAACCCGACTGTCCTCTGCATTAGGTGATCTTCTCTCCTTTGTAGGCAGCGGGAGCTGAGGGACTTGCGAGAATTCCATCTTTTCCTTCTCTTTGTAGGTGGCAGGAGCTGAGGGACCTGCGAGAACTCCATCTTTTCCTCCTCTTTGTAGGCAGTGGGAGCTGAGGGACCTACGAGAACTGAATCAGAGGACCCAGGGGTCTTTACCCGGCGGGGACTCTCTGATGCTTAAGTTAGCACTCTGATTGTAGAGAGCTTGAAGATGATATTGGAGAAATGAGAGAGCTAGAGAGCAGGGATTACCTCCATTTTTTCCATGCTCCCTATTTGTCTTTGGGAGTCGGAGTCCTTATATAGCAGTGTCCTGTCAAATCAGGTGTAACCGCCTCTGTCAAGTCAGGCATAACCGCCTCTGTCTCTCTGCCGCAGCCGTTACCGCCGGAGCTGAGGTGGCGGGTGCAGGCAGCTGTCGCAGAGTACGGCTCTGCCAGGCAAGGGACAACTCTCAGGTCTAGCAAGCACGGCGCCGCCTGGCGAGAGACGTGGGCGCAGGTCTCCGGATCTGTCAGGTACGGTTGTCAGGCAGGAGATCTTCCTGCGATATGCCGAACTGCTCTTCTGTACCGAGCTACCTTGCAAGTGGCGAGCTGCCTATGGCGAGCTGCATGGGGGAGAGCTATGCCGAGCTCCTCGGGCTATGCCGAGCTGCTTGTGGCAAGCTCTGCCGAATTGCCTGTGGCGAGCCATGCCGAGCTGTCCGTAAGTGGCAAGCTCTGCCGAGCTGCCCGAGCTGCCCAGTTGTCAAGAGGCTGCACTTGGTTTGCATGAGATGCCAGGTGTCACAATTTCACTGGAGGGCCAAATCCGCCCTCATCATATATATAATAACAAGTTTTTATAATTTTTAGTTTTTTTATATGTTAAATAAAAAATAATGTTTTTATATGTATAATTTTTTATTTTATAAAACATTTGATTCACAGTTGAGGTCAAGTCGAGTCGAGCTCGAGCTTACAAGCTTCTGACTTGACCCGAATTTAACCTCAAAGTTTCTAGCTCAAATCGAGCTCGAGCATCATACTTTATTGGTGAACCAAGCTCAAATAGCTAAATCTGCAGCTCGATTAATAATCTCTTTTTTAGGTATTGCCTTGTCTAGCCCTTTTGGCGGTTTGCTTCACCTATGGGCCTTCAATTAGTTGCACTCCATAATTTTGGGTTGATAATGCTCATGGAGTAGAACTGCCTATTCCAATAGTTATTACAATGTGGTATATATGGACACCAATAAATAAATTGGCATTCAAGCATGCCCCATTCTCTCCTACATGGGTAGTGTCAGCCATTAATGCCCATATTGTAAATTTTATTCATCTCCACTCTCATAAACATGAGCAACTATCGGACCCTCCTCCCTTGTGCCATCGTTGGTCCAAACCTCTAGCTAACTATGTCAAGATCGATCTTAGTACAAACGGAGCATGGAAGCTTACTCCTGCAGCTCTGGGTGTAGTGATTTGAGATGATGGTGGATGTTTTATCATTGGTAGAGTCCTTTCAATTACTTGCTTGACTCCTAAGGAAGTAGAAGCTTTAGTAGTTTTGGAATGTTTGCGCCTACTTGTAGTTATGTCTATGGATCGTATCTCAGTTGAAAGTGATGCAGATTTTGAGGGTGTTTGAAACCGTGGGCGTTTATTCAATAAATGCTGCCACATAGGTATTACTTCGACAGTTTCCCTCTCATACACTTCTGTACGCATCAAAAATAGCAAAAGGTGATTTCAGTTTCTATGCACGCCTACCATTTGGAGAAGTTATTTTTTAAAGATTTCCCCAATGGTTAGGTGTTTTTTTCACAGTTATGCTGATGTGGCGCCTATTTGTCATAAATGGTTGTAATTATTATCTTTCTCGCTTTTGCAAATAAATAAAGTACAAACGTTGAATGAAAAAACACTCATGGTTCCAAACACATACTTTGTAGTTAAAACCCTCTCTTTGGCGAATTCTCAACTCTCCTTTCAGAGTTTATCACCCCTATGATTCATTATACATCTCGCTCTTGTAATAGGATAGCCCATGAGTGCTAGCCCACTATGCCATTAGGCATCATTGCTCAATAACCTAGTCCTCACCTCAAGACTTCATAAGTTCTATGGTGTTGAATGATATGTAATTTTGATTGATTGTTGCATAGAATTTGCCATTCAACTTTAGAAAAAATATGTTTCGATTATATAAATGGATCATTTTAACCTATAATATATGGTTGGATCAGGATTTTTGGAGCTTCATAGTCCAGAATTATAATTTTGTTTCAAAGTGGAATTACAGATTACCACCTTGTACACTGGGGGTAGTGATACTTACCCTGCTCAAACTTTCATAATGCCCTTTGAAGATTTGCATGAGTAAGAAGTTGTTTAAAATTGCCAAGAATGGATGGGACAAAGTACATTATCTCTTTCTCACCCAAAGTGGGCGAGAAAGAACATAAATAATAAAACAGTTTATACAGATATGTAAGAGAGGGAAAATGGTCCCACAAATTAAGTAAAGGATATTTTAGGGATTTAGAGATGTTTGGCAAGTAAATGACAACTATATGAGAATCTTGCATGAAGTTAGGTGATAGAATACTAATGGAGGCGGCAAAGTGTTGGGATCTGAAAGTTCAAGGGGGTCTTTGTTGCAAATGAAAGTTTAGGGGGGGTAAGTATCACTACCCCCAAAGTTTAGGATGGTCATCTATAGTTTAAAACACATGCAAGTAAGTATTAATCATATACGATATTTGGTGATTAGATTTAATTTTTATGACCTTTACTCAAACCGAGGCAAGTATTTTCTTTATATAGTATAAATGACATTCTCATGCCCTTCAAAAAGTGAAATTGGAACTTAAATTTAGACTAAAGTGAAATTGGAACTTAAATTTAGACTAAAGGTACATTTTGCTCCCTTTTTTGTGGAAGGATAAGATTTGGATGTCATTGTTTGTCGCTTCATTGCTTGTTAATTAATTTCACAATGCTTTTCATGATTCCATCTTGATAATCAATCTCCCTCTACTTTTTCTTTTGATTTCCTTTCTATTAAATATTTGTATAAACATCTTTCTTTATGTTTTCTTTTCTTTTTTCTTCTTTCTTGTCCAAAGTGGGAAAAAAGAGACAACATGCATTTTCCGTGCATTTTTGTCACTTTGGAATACTGTCCTTTCACCCATACGAGTCTCAAAAGGTTATTTTAGTAAATTAATTTTTCTATCGTTATAGTTAACGAAGAGGGGGCAAAATGTTGGAATCCAAAAGTATAAGGGGTTTTATTGTAATTGAAAGTTTGGGGCCTAAGTGTTACTACCCCCAAAGTGCAGGGTGTAATATGTAATTATCCTTTTTTACAACATAAAAAGGTGTCGGAAAAATACATTACATTTTATTGCCAATGTACCTTGTAGTGCAATTTCATTTGTATTTATACGTATGTATGAATGTGACAAATGAAAATGAATACAATTTTTGGTTTTGCTTTTGGATGTTGCCTTTTCTATTTTCAAGATTTTTATTTTATTTCATATACGATGCAACAATTGAAGAGGTAAAAGCTGAAACAAAATAAATCATAATTTGCACTCCTATACTTTTTGTGCCAATGTCAAACAAACTATCGATGTTTTGCTTGTTTTTTGATAAATTAAGTGTAAGTAAAACCAAGCTTTTAATACCCTTATAGCATATGAAGACTTGGGGTGTATTTGGATAGGCTTCAAAATTTGTGCTTTCAAAGCCCAAAAAGCATACAACCTCAATTATTAACCAGGTTGACTTCAGATTATAATGCTTTTATGTCCCAATTATTAACTAGGTTGGGATCATGTTGATGCTGGTGTAGGGAGGATGACACCATTATGGTGTTTAAAAGGTTATATAAAGCTTTTACCAAAAAAAAAAAAAAGTTACATAAATAACTTTATCACAGCCCATTTTTCAATCTTCTAAGAGGAGTTTGGAATCAAGTTCTTTTCAAAAGCTGATTAGGTCCACAAGGCAGGATTTCAAATGGCGACTGAGATGTGGAATCAAATTCATCATTTTTTTTAGTGGTGATGGGTTTTTGTATTTTACAACTTTTACTGGCATAGGTTTTGGCTAAACCCGATTCTCCCCAATTCATACATTGAATTTACAAAAATAATTTGGTCCATATATTTGATATTCCAAAACATGTTGCCGTCTACCTCTTGTGTAATGGAATGCTTTATCTTCAATTATTGAGAATTTTGATGTTTATTTATGTTATTTTTGATTGCTTGGTGCTTATATGTAACATGAATTAGAATTTAATAAAAGTGTAAATGATCCAAACTATTTAACCAATGGAAAGTGTAAACCACATGATATAGTTAAAGAATTTAGGGTCCATGTGGTTTGCAATTAAAATTGAAATTGGAATCAATATCAAAGTCTCTTAGAATCGGAATTGGAATTGTTTATTCCCATAATCCGTTTGATTCTAATAATGATTGGAGTTGGAATTAGAGTAAGCTAGAATGGGACTTTATTCCCAAGGGAAGGGGGATGGGCAAGGTTTAAAATTTTGATATGATACACCTATCGTATTTTTGAAAAATAGATACATGATACACATGAAAATCGAGCGTTTCGTCTTTTTTTATGTGTATCAAACCCATATTGGGGGTGTATTGGGGCGTATTGAGGGTATACCGGGGGTGTATCGAGGTGTATCAATAGTGTATCGACGAAAAAGATATGACCAAAATTTGAAAATAAAATAAAGGGGGAAAGCGAGCTTATTTTCCCTGAAATAAACCTTCTTTCACCCCCAAATGACTCAAACTCCAAACCTCATTCCTAGAGTGTTAGATTTGCAAACATTTGCAGGAAACAAGTGTGAATCATTAACTTTTTTTGAAGATTTTTCAAATTTTGAAAAAATATGGCAAAAACAGTTTTTTTTTTCAATTTTTTATAATATATTATGATTTCTTTTTTTTCTTGAATGTTTAAATTTATGTTGATCTACATTTTTTATATTCAAAATCACAATTTTTTTGTGTTATTAGTAGATTTATGGAAATTTCATGAAGATATTTGGGGAAAATATAAATTAATAAAAAATTTGAAGATGTAATATTTTCTCTGCCTATAAAGACTAAATATGTTTTAGATCTATGGATTTATCTATCATATCCATAGAGCATTTGGAATTTCTTCTTTAATAATTTTTTGATTTTTTATATTTCTAGAATTAAAAAATAAATAATACTTAATTATCTTTTATCATTTGATCACAATAATTGAATATATTATAATTCTATGGATGATCTATCATATCCATAGACCAATTGAAATTTCTTCTTTAATAATTGTTTTTTATTTTTATATTTTTAGAATAATAAATATCATTTGATCACAATGATTGAATATATTATAATTCTATGGATGATCTATCATATCCACAAAGCAATTGAAATTTCTTATTTAATAACTATTTTTTGAATATATTATATAACGTTTATTTATTTTTATAATTTTTGAAAATAAATAAAAAATAATAATATTTAAATAATAAATAATTATTAATTATATTTTCACTTAGAAGTTGTGCCAATGCATGTTTTATGGTTGGATAGGAGAGTTGGGTTTTTCCCATCCCATAAAATATTATAACTTAAGAATTATAATTTATAAATTATAGTTAAGCATATGATATTTAATGAAATTATAATTAATTATAATATATTTTTCATAAGCCATTAAAATATATTAATATAATGTATATACACCTTATTGAGGTCTTATATTTAATGTTGTTGATATATTTTTGTGATTTATTAAAGTATTTATAGTGTTTTCAAACTTGTATTTATGTGTATTTTAGTTTTTTTTTTTTATACACATACATATCCAAGACATATCCCGATATATCTCTTAAAATTATCTTTCTATACACTTAAATGCTTTGAACCTTGCGAGTGAAATTCCAATTATGTCCAACCAAACAGTTAGCCAGATAGGAACGGAATGACTTAGATTATGAATCTACAACGTTATTCCCATGAACCAAACGGGCCTTCGTGAAACCACATGGCTCATTTAAATAATTAACCCTTTAATTTTTATTTTTATGAATATTTTAAATGAAAACGATCCGTACTGGTAAAATGGCTGCCCAACTGACATCACTTTTGATTTGTCTTAATATGAGTGGATTCCACGAGCAAAAAGCTCTGGATCCGAAATTGGGTCCGTGGGTCCAGCATGGCACCCTGCCAAAGCTGAACCTGATTAAAACAAACCGAACCGAATTAATCGTAATATATGGTTCGGGTCCACGTCTGGTGTTAAGATTCTAATTGGGTGAGCATTTTATACCTATTTCCATGATCGGTTCTTCTTGGAATGGGTCCGACAGTCCTCATTACGGACCCTATATACCCGGTTCCTACATTTGATCATCGGGTCGGGTCCGTGCAAAAAAAACTCGTAGAACGCTATCATATCCCTCACGTCATCATCATTCTTTTAAATCGGTGGGAATATCAAGAGCCGTTGGCGTTGGATGCTTTGCTTAATTGCTTCACTACCCGCGAGTGTGCATAAGCTCATCTCAGGTACTTGTCAAGTCGTAGGGCCAAAAACACTGAAACGCCGGAGTCAAAAGTCAACAGACTCTACACCTTCTGTCGTAGCTTTTGGAGTAGCTTTTCCTTTATGGCGAAATAAAGAAAGAGAGGCGATGGTAGCGTCAGCTCTGCTGTACTGATTGGGTTTCTTTCATCGGTTTCCTCTTCTTGCTTAGGCGTGAAGTAACCACCTCCTCCAAGGCTCCGACTCTGTCTATCTTGTAGTTTAAAGTTTAAACTTTATTTGTTTAACGGGCTTTTGATATTTGCTGCAGAGACTGATTGGAAGGAGATATGGAGGAGAGTGTCGCAGGGAAGAAGGGAAAAACTATAGATAACAGCTTAATCGATCTGGTATTTTCTTGGTCTCTTGATGATATACTCAACCAGGATCTGTACAAAGACCAGGTTTGCTATTTTTCTCCTCTCTCTCTCTCTCAGAATTTTTTTTTCTTTTCTGTTTTTAGTCTGATTTACGTAGATTTTCCACTTTGATATCTGATGAAGGATTGATTTCTCATTGATTGTTGCGGTTAAAATTCAAATAAACTTCTAGTGGTGTTAAGCAAGCTCGTTATGGGGTGCTTAGGTTTCTTCTCTGGTTGACCCACCTATCTTGCCACGCGGATTGATGATGTGGCTAGATGTACATAGGGTAGGACCAGGAGGTCCCTTGGCTTTTGAGTTTTCCATGTGACCATTCTTCTACTTTGGAACACCGAACCCCCTTAGAAATTCTGCCCGAGTGGGATCCCAAGAAGATTACAAGGTCGTTCAGAATTCTTCTCCGAACGACTCCGCTATGAAAGAGGGCTGCGAGTGGCTGGCAACACGGAATCATGTCTGCATGTAAACTTCGTGCACCTCTGATACGCTGGGTGGTCTTAGTGTGGAGTGATGGCGCCATGGCGGTATCCTTATGGCTTGAATTGTGGTGCCGGAGTTTTCGAGAAGATACGTTGTTCTCGCTTTACGTGCTGTTAGTGTCCTAGCCCTCGTTTGGGAGGGCTTCCAGATAGCGGCTTCTGGCGTTGCATGCGTCATGGAATCCGGAAAGCCGAAAGTAGGCTTACATGAGCCCCAGAATCGACTTTCCGGTGAAGCAGGCAGCTTCTCGGAAGCGGCTCGGTCGACGCAGCTCAATCACCTCATAAGCCCAAACATCGACTTTTGTTGCATTTCCGTTTCGATTCCACGTAAGCGACACAAAAGCAATGTGATTTCGTTACATGAATGGGGTGTTCGGAAACTATTACAAAAGAAAAAACGTTTTCTTGTATTGGTGGGGGCATTCGGCATTCCCACTTTCGTTGTCGTTTTTGTGGTGTCCAATCACCAATGGGCAACGGCACCTGACCGCGCCTGTGCGTCTCTTGTAAACTGAAACAATAATAAACTTAGGGAAATTGTCCACCATGAGTTTTCAGTATTTCTCTTAAATTTATCACACAATTTTTCAAAATGTTTAAAATTCATAATATTACTAATTTGACGTTAAACAGATTAATGGGTGTTAATATATTACCATTTTAATCTTCATAGAAAAATATAAAATATATACAAAATAAATTAACGGGTCTTAATATATTACCATTTTAATATTTAGACATGAAAAAAAGGAGAAAGTTCAAAAACATAAAAACATAGAAATTACAAAAATATAAAAAAAATATAGAAATTGCAAACAAAATAAAAAATTATTTTCAAATTATAGAAACTATAGAAATTGAAAAACAAAATCAGAAAATAAAAATTATAGAAAAACACCAAAAATTATAGAAAAACACAGAAATTACAAATAAATAACAAAAAATACAAGAAAATTTATAGATTGTAGAAAATAGAAAATGTAAAAAACAGAAATTATAAAAAACATTGGAAATTATTACAAAACACTAAAAATGCGAAAAAAAACAAGAAAATTGAAAACTGAAAAAGACCATTTTTCCTCTAACTCGCCGTTCAAGGGTAATTTGGTCATGAAAATTATTATTTATGCTGACGTGAACACCTCCGTTAAGAAGCATTAACGGTGCACTAACGGAAGGTGAGTTTTGGAAAATAAAAACTTACTGACATGGTGAGTTTTAGACATTTTAAAAAGTTGTGGTTAGTTTAAGGGAAATGTTGAAAACTCATGGTGAGTTTTAGACAATTTTCCATAAACTTATTTTTTGCCAAAAAAAACCCTAATAACCTAATATAGTTTGTGAGGCCAATTTTTTTCCCTTTTAATATGTATATACTTTCTTTTTAATATAAATACTTTTTTTTTTTTAATTTTAGTTTGTGTTTATTATTATCTCTATCTAAACAAATAATCTCTTTACTTTACATATATTCTACTTTATTTACATACATATATGTATGCATATTTACTTTTTTTACATGTTTATAATATTAAACTATATTTATTTACATAAATATATGCATGCTAACATAATATTTATTTCTTTCTTAGCTTAGTTACTTTTTTTTTACATGTATTTTAAAACAGAACCAATGTTTTCCAAATTTTATTTTGCATTAGTTTATACATACATAAATGCATACACATATACATATAAGATCTAACTAAATTTATTTGTAATTTCTTTGTTCATTTTGGGATACAATTCACTTATTTCATACTCTATTTACTATATATATATAATATGATATGATTTATATGTTTTTAAAATTTTTATTTCCAATTTTCTTTCACATCCGTAACTTTTGTCTACCTAAGCCAAAAGTAACACTATTAGCCCATTCCTTACATTTTTTTTTGAACATAACATACATTAAAAGACCTAAAAACCCCTAGGTGTGTACATTATGGATTCATCACTCCCCTTTAAGCTAAGGTTTTAAAAGGTGAATGGTGGAGGCAATGCCGTTGTTCTTGAAGAGGCTAGGCAAGGCCTCAATGCGTTTTGCGTGTCAACAGAAAAGTATATACTATTAAAGTAATTCATATCTTTTGAGTTCTAAAATTATACACCTACAAAAAATGTTGCCTTTGTCAACAAATGACATTTGGTACAAAAAATGGATTGTATTAGCTGTTCATTTATGTAGGAAATCAAACGGAGATGTTATGTAGAAGTGTCTTCAAGAATTTGTGGAGTGTTGGGCTTAGGCACTTGCTTGGCATGACGCTTTGTCCACTTAGGAGAGTCCATGCAGCACTGCAAAAAAGTCTAAAATTATATGTAGAAATTGTGTATATATACCCCCTCCCCTCATGACAATTTGAAATATTATTTATTCATTTGATAGTTATATTATAAATTTATTTTATTAATTATATGCCTTTTATTACAAATGATTTTTAACTTTTCTTCTGTATTTTACTTTATTTTTAAAATCTTCCCTATTTCCTTGATGTAATCAATATAATTAAAGGAAATACCTTGTTTACTTGGTCAATGTATTTTAACTTATTTCTCAAAATAAACTAATTTATTAATCCTTTTCAAATAAATAAATTTTACTACGAATTTTCAATTAGGGTCTGTTCGTTTGCACTGAATTCTGAAGTCTGAATGCCTCTGGAACTGTAATAATTAATTAGTTGGTGAACTTTTCTTGGTTCTGAAGTCTGAATGCAGAGAATATTGTTCTTAAATCTGAATGCTGAATTCTGAAAAGTATCAAATGACCATTTTAACCTTGGATATGAAAATTTTGTTTAACTATTTAACAATTAATTAAATGAATATAAAATAATTAATAATTGTTTATTAAGAGATATTTAGTACATAATATTTTATTAGTTATTTAATAAAAATTAAATAAGTAAATAATAATTATTCAATAATTGAGAATATAATAAAATAATGATTCATATATAATAAAATATTTATTTTAATTTACAGTATTTACTAAATTAATTATTTTAATAGTTAATTATTAAATAAATAAAAATAAATTATTTCAATAATTAATTATTTATTTTTAATATTTGTGTGAATGTTTAATTAATTAAAAATTAAAATTAATATAATCATCTTCATTGTTAAAATAATTAAGAGTTGTTAATTATATTATTTAAATATTTATGTAATTATTATTTGTGGTTAAATATTAATATATTTTAATAATTATTTAAGTAATAAATAATGATTGAAATGGTTATTGTAATTATTAAAAATACATATTATTAAAATACTACTACTACTACTACTACTATTTTACTTGCCTATTCTTTTTAATTTTTATGTATGTATAAATTTATTACACAAACACATGCTCATATTTTTATGTATCTTTTTATATCCAATTTACTTACCTATTCTTTTTATTACTTATGTATCCTAGAAAAATGTATATATTCTTTTAATATGAAATCTTATGTTTTTAAATGTTTATTTTGGATTTTGTTTTATGTTTTCCACCAAAGAATGTTTTATGTTTATAACTTTCTCTATCCAAAGTAAACAATATATGCATATATACACTATTTTTTGTTATTTAATGGTTATAACCTTCCCAAATAAAATAATATATTTACTTAATTTGCATATTTCCTACTTCATTCACGCATATACAACAATCTGAAGTTTTTTATAATTTCTCTATACATTTTTGGGTATAATTTATATCTTTATATTTTGCTTTTAATTACATGTATATTCATTTTAGTATGATATATATGTATATGTTAATTTTATCTTGTATTTAGTTTTACATTTATATCCTTTTATACTTAAACAAAAGAATCAACAACAGCAAATAGCCCCTGGCCCAAGTGCCATGCGAAATTTGTCTGTACAATGTTTGTATAGAGGTATTTTGGTTGAATACAATAAGATTAGAACATTGAAAAGAAACCCTAGTGAATATTTCATCGTGGCCAATTTATTTATTGATAAGTAAAAGTGAGTTTTGTTAAACACTTAAAAATGACATTACGTGTATCCCTTAGAGAGGCATGAGATGCAACCTCTCTCATCTGTACACTTTATTTATTAGAACTAATCATGTGTCATGGGTGGACATCTAAATGTAGATGCATTCTCACATGTGGTACATTGGAAAATAGAGTGGAGATACTATTCTAACATGTACATTCAAAGGTATATTTTTGGGTTAAAAGAGATATTATGAGAGGGCTTTGAGTTTAAATTGTTTTATTTATTATAAACTAATAAAATAATAAGAGTTTTAAAATCATAGATGTTGATGACCATAATTATAATAAGAGTTTTATTGTCCATATTAGAACCGGTGTAACAAAGACAAGTAATCAAAGCATAGTGTAGTGGCAAATTTGTTGACTTTCAACTTAAAGGCCCAGCTTCAAAACCCATTTGACTCGGCGAATAGGTCCCATATTAGACATTAAGTCTCATTTATCATACTGTAAAGGAATACACTTGTATAAAGTCATGTGCAATTAATGAATATACCTTATTCTCTCTCTCTCTATCTATCTATATATATATATATATATATATCTATTAGAGAAATTTCTAGATTTTCTAAATTATCATTTTTTCAATGTTTTTTGTATTTTTATTAATTAATTTAGAAAAACATAGGTTGACTTGTTTGACTTAGATGATCGAACTGCTAACTAAGGATGATCATTTCCAGCTTGGCCTAGGCTGGGGAACACATCAAGTTCAGAAATTTCGGGGTTGGGTCTGGTTTGGTTTGCAAAATATTGCTATAATGTATACATATTTTATGTACATACATATGTATGTTTTATTTTATAACATATCATATATGAATATTATAAAATGACACATGGTGTATATTTTATTATACCATATAAGCTAACATAATATATATATATATATATATATACATCTTTGGAATAAAATCCAGTGAACGTGGTCATCTTGGAAGATTCCCTCTCTCTTGCTATAACTGAGCTGTCCTCCCCCCGAGGGGGAACGTAAAAGCCTTACCCCTCGAGAAAAGCAAAGTACAAGTCCAGCAATCCTAAGACAAATACAATTACACCTCACTGCTTTGGTCGGTTCGTTCTGGCGGACGAATAAAAGCCCGTATATTGAGGGCCAGGCCAGACCTTAAGTGTTGGGCCTAAGCCTGGCCAAGAATTTTGTGGACTTGATTTGGGCCTGAGTTGGTCTGGGCCTGCACACAAAAACCTGGGCCCGGGCCTGAAAATTTGCAGGCCGGGCTGGGCCAGACCAAGAATGGTCACCCCTAGTTGGGTTTGGAGTTTTGTTGAGTATTCTGATTTCTTTTTTCTATACTGTTTGATGGTAATGAAAAACATTTATTCTCATATGTTTATTTGCTTTTGTATCCTTTTTTACCTTTCTTTAAATGGAAAGTAAATAATTCATTTTAGGATTTGAAATTTAGTATGCTTGATAATTTTAGTGTCCTAATCCTAAAAGCTATTATTTCTGGAGAAAGTTTTTTTTTGACGTATCTTAAACTTTGTCATACAGTTCCCTGCTTTTCATACAAGTATGAAACTCTCAAGTCCTTGTTATTGACTGGTTAATTGTTTTTTGTGTGATAGTTTTATACTACTTAAATGAGACATATTATCTCCTTGTTTACATTGAAAATATAGCATTTATTTATGTCTTTTGTAGGTGGAAAAGATTCCAGAAACATTTCTGTCGGTGGAGCAATATCTTGGGTCATATAGGTTACCTTTAATAGAGGAAACACGTGCAGTATTGTGTGAAAGTTTGGAGGTTATGTCAAAGGCCCCCATTGCTGAAGTAATCTCCCTCCAGGAGTGCAAACCATATGGTTCATTAATATATGATATTAAGGTTGATTCCTGGAAAAACAAATTTGGATCTGGTAGTAGGGAACCCTACAAATCATTGCCTGGTGATATTTTTCTTTTGACTGATGTAATACCTGAAACTGTTTATGATCTACAACGATACGGAAGGTTTTGTACTTTTGCTTCAATTGTTAAAGTTGAGGGTGAAGATCCAGGGGTCGATTTTGAAGTTGAAGAAAGTGGAGACATGTCTTTGTATCTTAAAGTCAAAGCTTCAAAAGCTATTGAAGTCAAAGAGGGAATGCAAAACTCACTTTTTGCTGTTTACCTGAGAAATATAACAACAAACAAGAGAATATGGATGGCATTACATGCTTTGGGAAATTTGAAAGTTATCAAGGAGATATTATGCAGTAGTTCCCTGGTACTAAATGTTCATTTACTGCTTTTTTAGTCAATGTAGAGAGAATGCTAAGGTACATTCACGAACTGGCAAGGGCTGTTTCAGTCCTTGGAGAGTGAGTGCACATGGTGCATGTGAATGGGAAGCTTCCAATAGTGGTACCCAGATATAGCATGGACACATACTAGGTATTGCACATAGAATATGCACTAGAAATTGAAGTCTCAAACATGACATGCATGGTTCCTACGCACAGGAGGTATCTGGGTATAATATGCTATCAACATCCATTAATATGTCATACTAAGTACTAACTTGGGAGGTTTTCTGTAAAGTTGTTTTGGTTGGAGCTCCCAAGGCACATTCTACAGGTTATGGTCAGGAACCGAAATGACCATGAATGGTCTGAAAGAAATTTTACCATCTGGATGCTAGCATTGATCTTTCATTTCAGTTAAATAACCATAATTGTGTACAAATTTTGCCAAGTTTATACTGGATAATCTTTTAGGTGGTATTTGTAATCTTGGATGTGGATTGCCTATCGCCATATCTGTGACTTGTCTCCTCAAATAACACAGTATTGGAGCTTCCCTTCACTGTGGATGTACCTTACGTGGTGTCTTACTAAAGTATCAATTATCTAGTTAATGTAAACTTTGATCCAATTATGATTTTATCCTTCATGTTGTTATTATTTTGTCAAATACTTCATTTTTAATTATACCTTTCTTTTATATCGTTAAAGTTTAGATTAAATAGAGGAAGAGTTTTGGAGTTTATGCTGTTCTATATACTCAAACTGTAAAAGTGTTGGTAATATAATTCTTTGATGCTTGTGCCATCATGTTTTGTAGGTGGAAGAAAGCTGTGATATGTGTCAATCACACAGTCAGGATA
Organism: Nelumbo nucifera; assembly: GCF_000365185.1. The sequence goes on from NW_010729317.1 coordinate 354,428, forward strand.
GCATTTTGACCAATAAATTTGGTGTGGCTTTATCATCTAAGTTGAATGAATCCCAAATTGATGCTGTACTGAGTTCTATTTCTACAATACACTGCAAGCATAGATCTTCTGTTAAGCTTATCTGGGGTCCTCCTGGGACAGGAAAAACAAAAACTGTCAGTTTATTGATACAGACCTTCTTAAGATTGAATTGCAGAACCCTTATTTGTGCCCCAACCAATATTGCAATCAAAGAAGTGGCATCACGTGTTCTTAGGCTTGTTAAAGAGTCCTTCCAAAATGAGTCTGGTGAGGATCTCTCATGTTGTTCATATGGAGATGTACTTTTGTTTGGTAACAAGGACCGATTGAAAGTGCTTGATGATGTTGAGGAGATTTTTTTGGATTACCGTGTTGAGAAGCTTTTACACTGCTTTCAGAGGCTAACTGGATGGAAGTATCGCTTTGCTTCTATGATAGAATTTCTTTTACACTGTGTTTCTGAGTATAATATTTACTTGGAAAATGAGGCAAGCAAAAATGAAGAGGCTAGACGGGAGAATGAGACTTGCAAAGAGGAAGTCCTTTCATTTCTTGGATGGACAAGAAATCGATTCAAGGCAATAGCTTTGGAGCTTCGAAAATGTCTTGAAACTTTCTGCATTCATCTGCCTAAACATATAATTTCAGAACATAATTTCCAGAGAATGATTTCCGTTCTTGATCTTCTAGATTGTTTTGACAATCTCTTACATCGTGATGATGTGGTTGACAAAGAACTAGAGAAATTATTTTCTCATTCAGATGTTGAGAATATATCTCTTCCTGCCATAGATATATTTGTGTGCAAAACTGTTAATTGTTCTACATCAGTTGTACTGCATAGGACAAGAAATGAATGCATCTCCATTCTTAGATCCCTCCGTGCTTCTCTTGAGGAGCTTGATCTTCCACAATTTACAGATAAACATTCCATAGGGGAATTTTGCTTCCGAAATGCTTCCCTCATTTTCTGCACTGTTTCTAGTTCTTTTAAGTTGAATTATGTAGTAATGGATCCAGTGGAGATGCTGGTTATTGATGAAGCTGCTCAGTTAAGGGAGAGTGAATCAGCAATACCCTTACAACTTCGTGGTCTAAAGAATGTTATACTGGTTGGTGACGAGTGTCAGCTACCAGCTATGGTTACCAGCAAGGTATAGGTATAGTTATTTAGTTTTTAGAGTTACAATTATAGTTCTTCATTGATATGAGTACATAACGATCAGTAGCTCACATGCATGGGTTATTAGGACATACTATTTACTGGCCCTACTTATGATATTTCCCATCCTGTTAAGTTTTTTTAATGTCAGCTTTATGTTCTCTCTAAATTAAAATTAAAATAGAGCTGAATTCATACATTATTTCATTATTTGGTAGGTTGCAATTGAAGCTGGTTTTGGAAGAAGTCTGTTTGAGAGGTTGAGTTTATTGGGACATCCAAAGCATCTGCTCAACAAACAATACCGTATGAATCCTAAAATTAGTCTTTTCCCAAATGCCAAGTTCTACATGAACCAGATTTTAGATGCTCCAGAAGTTAAGGATATACATTATGAGAAGAGATATATTTCTGGGCGTATGTATGGTCCTTATTCCTTCATAAATATTTCTGATGGTAGGGAGGTATTAGATGATGTTGGGCGTAGCCGGAAAAATATGGTGGAGCTTGCTGTGGTTATAAAAATATTACAGAAACTTTTTAAAGGTATTTAGATTTTGAGTTGAATGGCTATATTTTTATAGTGAATTTATGATCCATTTTTATTTTTTAAATGTACAATCAGCTTCAACCATTTTAAGTTAAAATTTTCTATTTTTATTTTTAGTTCTTTTGATATTATTCATTGCTTTGATCATGGATTCCTTCCTTTGCTCCATCAGATATTAAAAGACATAATTTCTGTTTGGTGATATACTGTTCAAGAATCATTGGTCTCTCTGTAAAAGATGTATCCTATTGTTGAATTACTCTTATGACATAACAGGTATTTTGATTTAATCTTATGACATAACTTGTTTTATTCGTTCATTAATCTCTTCTAATGGGGTTTGATTTGGTTATGGAAAACACATTGGAGCGAATGGTTTTTAAAGTGTAAACTTTAGAAATAGCAACATTATAGATTTTGCACTCATCACTGTTCATTTTTTATTTTTATGAATCTCTTTATGGATTTTTAATGGTACATTTATGTTTATGTACTTCAATAAGACATTAGTGATGAAATTGAGCATACTACTGGGCTTTCATCTAGGACCATATTTCTTGACAAATAGTCATGTTATAGTTGATGCATATCATTTTTGGTAATGCTTTCTTTTTATTTCTTCAAAGAATGCATCCATTGTAAGGTATATCTAGAAATTTTGTGGTACTAAGTGATGTTTTATTGGTTTTGGTATATGGTATCCTGCTTTTTGTACAAATATCTAAAATGATGGAAGCAAGGATTAGATATCAGTAATAAGTGTCTACTCTCTGCTTGCATCCCATTTATGGTTTTTTATTATTTTCACTATTAGTACAATGGTTTCATGTTTTAATCTTGATTGCTTCTTAGAGAAAGGCTTCATATATTTTGCAGCATGGGATGGCTCAAGGCAGAAGCTTAGAATTGGTATTATATCCCCGTACATTGCACAAGTTTCTGCAATTCAAGAAAAACTTGGCAACAGATACGAAAAGTTTACAGGATTTAAAGTGACTGTGAATTCTGTTGATGGATTCCAAGGTGGTGAGGAAGATGTCATAATAATTTCCACGGTCAGATCTAATACTTATGGATCAATTGGATTCATGACTAATCATCAGCGAACTAATGTTGCTTTGACAAGGGCAAAGTATGTCTTACATGCTTTTAGATGCATTGCAAGAATTTATCTTCTTGTCAATTTATGCTAGATATTGTAAATTCAATTTATTTCTCGTTGACTCCTTTTTCCTTTGTAGGCACTGTCTTTGGATTTTGGGGAATGAAAAAACTCTGATTAATAGTGCATCTATCTGGGGAGAATTAGTATGTAATGCAAAGGATCGTCAGTGCTTTTTCAATGCTGATGAGGATAAGGATCTTGCAAAAGCAATATTACAAGTCAAGAAAGAGATTGATGAGATAGACGATTTACTTAGAGGGGATTCTATACTTTTCAAAAGTGCAAGGTGGAAGGTAATTTGGTTAGGGTGCTTGCCTTTCTTATGCTACAGTATTACATTGGCATTCCTGCTTTTGGCTGCTAATTGGGCACATTTATTCTATAAAATATTTTAGTTCTGGTCATATCTTACTTTTTTTTCCCACTCTACAACTCCAGGTTCTCTTTAGTGATAACTTTCGGAGATCATTTGGAAAACTTAAGAGAACCGAAACACAAAAGTCTGTAATTAATCTACTTTTGAGGCTTGCAAATGGTTGGCGCCCAAAGAAGATAAACTATATTTGCGAAAGCTCATCTCAGCTTGTCAAACAGTTCAAGATTGGATATTTGTATGTCATTTGCTCAGTTGATATTATGAAATATTCACAATATATCCAAGTATTGAAGATCTGGGACATTTTACCTTTGGAGGAGGTACCAAATCTTGTCAAGCGTCTTGATAACATCTTCATAATGTTCACAGATGATTATGTCAACCGGTGCAAAGTTAAATACATGGAAGGGTAAGTTCAGAGCTGTCTTCACAATCCCTTGTCTGACAACAAAAGGAAGCAGTATGGATTTATGTGACTATTTGATGCCAACTTTTATTTTAGAAATAATAACATTTTTTCTGTATGCTAGTAATCTATTTCCTTGCTCATCAATGGGAATTTCTTACCCTCTCTTTTACTTTTTGCCTTTCTACGAGCTTCTTTTCTTTTATTCTGGGTAGGTCTTATGTCTTAAATTGTCTTATCATTATTATTAGCTTCTTTTTATGGTAAAACATTATTATTAGTATTAGCTTATGAGACTTATAGATACTAGACAAGAAGGAGATTGATCCCCCAACCCCAAAAGAAAATTCATCCATAGAAAATAAACATCATAAAACATAAAATGACAAAGAAAAGTGTAATAGGTGCAGCTTGGGCCATGCCAACCTATGGCAATTAGTGAGAGTTGTCACTCCAGCTTAAGGCCCAGCACAAGCCCTAGGTAAAGCTTGAGATGGCATGCCTACACTCTCTAGAGATAAAAGCTAACCCAAGTCATGTCAGTTCTTGGTCATGCCTTTGCAAGTTATCTGGTTTGTAGATTTTAATGCCCATGTTTTTTTCTGTTATATTTTGTTTGGATGGTAAAATCCTGTTTAGGGAGGAAAGAAATAAAGAAAGAAACATCCTTAGGATTTAGGTATATTGCCATATACATACTTGTACACTGTGGGGATGGAAGTGAGCCGAATGTTATATGCATAGTGTAGAACAGCTACTTTGCACGTGCATAGTTACATTAGCATATACAGATAAAATTTATGTTTTCGTATCCTGTTGTATGTGAAGTATAAGGGCAAGAGAAGAAGTTTTACTTGAAAAGGGAAGAAAAAATGAGAAACTGCAGTAAAGCACTCATTCCCCTATTCATTACTTTAATTCATCCAGAAAAGAGCAATATGGTTATAGTAATGTCCCTACTTTCTTAGTGCCATAGAACCCTGGGGGAAGCTCCATGTAAACCTAATGCATGTAACCATTAAGGAATGCATTCTTCATATGCAGATAATACAAGGGCCATGAAAATGATGGAATAAAAGATAAATGAAATAGAGTTTCAACATGGCCAACTAGAACCTTCTTGATGGGTGCATCAGCCTTATATATTATGGTGAACATCCAGTGGAAACCAACTAGAACCTTCTTTTCAGGTAAGTCTACAACCTCCCATTTCTGTTTCTTATCAAGGCTTTCATCTCTTTTTTAATAGCATTCTTCCACTCAGGTTTAGATAAGGCTTTGATACATTCTTAGGATCAGATTTAGAAGAAATAGATGCAAGGAAGGTTCTATAGGAAGGGGACTTCTGTAAGAATGGAACTGATTGTACAGTAGAGGAATGACATTTACCTTTCTTAGGGCACTAGGCAAGTCAAGGTTAGGAAACTCAGGATGATGAGTACTTGAATTTGGATTACATTAGGCAATGGTTGGGGAGAGACTCAACATCTGATGTGGGAGCAATTTTTTTTTTTCCTTTTTGATAAACTTGCAACTCTTTATGATGGCTCATAGAGGGAGGGATAAAAGATGTATGCATCTCCCTTTCAGTAGAAACTTCATAAAAACAGGGAATGGACTCAACAAAGGTAACAACAATAGAAACAACTGACATAAAACCAATGCAGCAATATCTCATTTGGTTAACAACATAATCAAGCAAGATGCATTTAATATTCGGATTAAATTTGGATTTGTGAGGACCAAGATCATGAACATAGCATGTCTAACCAAAAATCGCAAAAGAATGGAAAATAACTCTGTATAAGGATATAACAAATGAAATGGTGTCTTAAACTGAAAGATTTGAGTAGGCATACAGTTGATGAGATAAATCGTAGTAAGAACATCTCCCAGAAAAGGAACATGAATATTACTACTAAACATAATGCTATTAGCAACATCTAAGTTGTGTTTGTTTTTCCTTTCAGCTACCTGATTTTGCTGAGGGGTATAAGAACAAGAGGTCTGATGAATCACTCCATTCAAAAATAAGAAGATAGTATGTTCTCAAGATATTCCTTACTATTCTGTTAATGGGATTTCTTAATCTGAGTACTACACTGAGCAAGATTCATCTGGTGAAACTTTGAATCAAAGAAGGAACTTCATCTCTAGATTTCATAAATATATCCATGTACAATGAGAGTAATCATAAAAAAAAAAAAGAAATATCTGTATCCACCCATACTAGGCGCATGATAAGATTTCCACACATCAGAGTGGACAATCTAAAAAGGTAAAACAGATCTTTTATTACTTAAAAGTAAAAGAGTTTCTATGATCTTTAGCCAATTAACTGAAGAAGATGAAGAAGGAAATAAATGACTCCAATATAATACTTGATTCAAGTGAACATGCCAAAGGACTCTATCAATGGACTCTGAGGTAGTGGGTGGAAGGTGATAACTCAGGTGTGCAGGCCTCCGGAAAAAAACATCTAGAATATAGATCCCATTCATATCATGGTCATTCCCAGTCATCCTCTTGGATTTCGAGAAACACAACCATAATGAAAGAACCTTCAGCAATGGAAACTTTATCCTTACCAGAATGCAATGAATAAGAAAGAAATAGTGAAGGTGGTAGTGGTATGACTACCTTTATTACCTTAATCTACAATCCAGAAAATACATTGATTTCTTGAAATATGGATGATGAATGGTTCGAAGTGGCATGAGTACCTGTATGAGCAAACACTCGGCTGCAACTCCACCTCCAGATCTACTTTCCATAGTGCACTCCAACTGACTTTGCACCTTACCATGCTTCTCAATTTCTGCTTTAACATTCTCATTGGAAGTAGAAGAAGATGATCCCAGTGAACACTCTTGGGTATGTGTCATAGCCACATTAGCAGTCCTCTTCCTACTAACACTGCTGCCTTTTTAACCTGGTTGGTTTAATATTAGGGTGATGCTTCTGGCAAGAATCCCATGTATGTTTGGGTTTCTTGAAATAATCATAGACAACCTCCTCTTCATCAGTGGGAGTGTCAATGTGTTGGGTTGAACAGTAAACCCGGCTTGACCTGACACTATAGGCTCAGGTTTGTGGTAGGTTTACTCAGGTGTGGGGTCAGGTTAGGGTTTTGACACTCTAATCCAACAGGCTGGGTCATGATACCCCCTACATATAGTAAGTATAATTGCAATTTAGTACGGCTTCAAGCTCCATAACTCAGGGTTTTCTTCTGCTTCCATTTTCTCTCTTTCACTTGTTTTCTTGAATAGGAGATAGATTGCAGAAGTAGCAACGAAACAAGTAGACTGTAAGCATTTAGCAGCTAAGCATAGATGGAAGATAGATTGGAGAAGGGGTAAGGAAATAAACAGACTGCAAAACCATGTGTGGCGAAATATAGAGGGAGAGAGAAAAGAGAATTTTCTTTATTGATAATAAAAACATGTTGAGCATACAACTTAAATAAGAAAAGATAGGAAAGGCAGACCCCTAGAATCTCTCGCAATCAGGGATTTTCTAAATCTTTCCCTTAATCCTAGGATATGACTTTCCTAAAATTATTCAAATCTAATCCTTCCTAGATTTATTCAAATCTCTTGATCTATCAAACCCTATCTTTCTTACTTTACCGACACTCCCCCTCAAGTTGGTGCAAAGATATCTATCATGCCCAACTTSCTAACTTGAAGCTCAAATGGTTGTCTCAACAAGCCCTTAGTCAAGACATCTGCAACTTGCTGCGTGGTTGGCACAAACGGTGTGCAAATTATTCCTTCTTCAAGCTTCTCCTTTATAAAGTGTCTGTCAATCTCAACATGTTTAGTCCTGTCATGTAGAACCGGATTATGAGCAATGCTGATAGCTGCCTTGTTATCACAATACAATTTCATAGGAAAACTCATTGGTCTCTTAAGATCCACTAGAACCCTCTTTAGCCAAAGAACCTCACACACTCCTTGAGCCATTGATCTGAATTCAGCCTCAACACTACTTCTAGCAACTACACTTTGCTTCTTGCTTCTCCAAGTAACTAAATTACCTTAAAGAAATGTGCAGTACCCCGAAGTTGACCTTCTATCAGTAATCAAACCTGCCCAATCCGCATCTTTATACACCTCAACCCCTTTCTTCTCATTTTTCTTGAAGAAGAGTCCTTTTCCTAGTGTGCCTTTTAGATACTTAAGTATTCGATACACAGCTTCAAGATGTTCTTTGTACGGGGAGTGCATAAATTGACTCACCATGCTCACAACGAAGGCAATATCAGGACGTGTATGTGACAATTAAATCAATCTTCCAACCAGCCTTTGGTATCTACCCGTATCTACTGGAACCCCATCTTTAACTTCTTCAAGCTTAGCATAAACTTCTATCGGAGTGTCTGAAGGTTTGCAACCACTCATTCTAGTTTCTTTCAAGAGATCTAGAATATACTTTYGTTGCGAAACCACAATGCCCTTTTTTGATCTTGCCACTTCCATTCCAAGAAAGTAGCTGGCCCAAGTCTTTAATATCGAATTCCTTAGCTAAGCTCTGCTTCAGTCTGCTCATCTCTTCAATATCATCTCCGGTCAAGATTATGTCATCAACGTAGACAATCAGAACCGAAACCTTGTCTTTGGTGGATCTCTTTGTGAAAAGAGTATGATCAGATTGTCCTTGACTATATCCTTGACTTTTAACGAACCTTGTGAATCTTTAAAACCAGTCTCTGGGAGACTGTTTAAGTCCATATAGAGACTTATTTAGCTTGCATACCTTAGTTCCAAACTTCTCAGTGAAACCAGGTGGAGGCTCCATATATACTTCTTCCTCCAAGTCTCCATTTAAAAAGGCATTCTTCACATCCAGCTGATTTAGTGGCCAGTCAAGATTAGCTGCAATAGATAAGAGTACTCGAACTGTATTTAGCTTCACCACTGGAGAAAAGGTCTCAGAGTAGTCCACTCCATATGTTTGAGTTAAGCCTTTAGCTACTAGGCGAGCCTTGTATCTCTCCAAGGATCCATTTGAGTTGTACTTYAGAGTAAACACCCATTTACAACCAACAACTGTCTTTCCATCCGGTAGATCCACTTTCTCCCAAGTAGCATTCTTTTCCAAAGCTCTCATCTCCTAAAAAATAGCTTCTCTTCATTCAGG